>JYCQ01000121.1:0-37202 GCA_000931505.1 Hypoxylon sp. E7406B | reverse complement strand
AAAAAAAAAAAGAAGGCTAAGACTCGTGGAACGAATGCGAGTATAATGTATATCAAAACCCGCTCATATTCGCCATAGAATACCATCATCGGCATCGTAGCTTAAAGCTTTCGCCGTGCATATTAGAAGCTTGCTGTGTGGGAAAGGTACCCAGCCCTCTTTGTTGACTACGTTAAGACGAGTTTCTAGAAGCCTAGTATCTCGTTGGCTAACGTGGTAACATTCTTCGCTCCGCTGGTATCTGTTGTAGTCGGGACAAGCTTCTCGAAACCGAACGCTTGAAGCCCCTCGGCAATGGCGTATGAACGAAGAGACGACTCCGTCTGTCTATTTACGTGGTCGGCCTCGCCTCGTCCACCGGGAAAATCCGGGCCCGGGGTTCCATTCAAGAATGCATTTCTCTGCCTCACTAGATATCTAGCGTTTAATTCCGTCACCGGACAAACAGGGATGTACAACACACTCGAATCTGTAGTACCCGTATGTACCTTGTCAACGGCGTGGATAGCTGACGGGTCTGTCAGCCCACGGTAATAAGAAAAGAGAAGCTTACTCACTATCGCAGTGCCACACCACGTAATCGCCCGGCTTAATAGGCGGAACATGTACCATGGTATTATCGAGGTCCAAATGTGGGTGAAGAACCGTGTTAAACTCTTGTCCATGGCCAGGGCTAGCTCCTTGGAGTTCGCTGGTCATTTCAGAGCCGGCGAATTTCCAGTTTTCGGCGGCCAGGTACTCGTCAGGAGATGCTTGATATACATCCTTGATCGGCCGAAAGAATGGACGAAGCAGCATATATGTCGTTGAGAGCTTGACTGCCGGGTTTACCATGAGAGTCCCTTCGAATGGCCTTGTGGTGCTCATACTTAGCCAGCCTTGGAACATGCGGAACATCGAGCAGGCACCTAAGCCGTTGTAATTGTCCATGACGGCTGCAACACGGGTGCTAGCGTCCCATGGATCGTAGTTCTCCCACGACCCCTCAAAGATCTTCTTATACACGCCACCAAGACCATAACCATTCAACTCCCATCTTTCAACACTTCCTCCATCGACGTGGGGACCTAGAGCAAAAGTAGCATCGCCAGGCTGCCTAATACGAAGACGATCGGCGTAAGACAAGGGCTGCGACAATGATATAGCGCTTTCGGGATCTGACTTGTGCCATAGTTTCATGAGCGCC
Organism: Hypoxylon sp. E7406B; assembly: GCA_000931505.1. NCBI lineage: Eukaryota > Fungi > Ascomycota > Sordariomycetes > Xylariales > Hypoxylaceae > Hypoxylon > Hypoxylon sp. E7406B. The sequence continues at coordinate 36,016 of JYCQ01000121.1, read as the reverse complement.
GCCTGGACTCTCAGCAAGTTTGGGTGCGCTCTAGCATGTAGTTGCGGCGCAGACCAGTAGAGCTCATAGACCTGCGGATCATCAGGGGGAAACGCTGTTCGTGAAATCAGCTAGATACTATATTTAGCTATTCTTTTGACATTACCTTTGGTCTGGGGATTTTGCCGTACATATTCCTCGATCTCGTCTTTGAATGAACGAGCTTCATCTTCCGGAAGCACTCCCCTGATGACGGCGACACCCCGCTTCTCGAGTTCCCTACGGAGCTTGGTAAGATCTGCGTCTAGGTCTGAAAAGTTGAGACTAGGGATGATCTGAGGGCCCTTTTCAATAATGGCCTTGTTCTCACGCTTCAGCTCTGCGAGAAGTCTGTTCCAGCTGTTGACTACTTGGTCTTCGCGACCGCTGACTAATGTCTTTTTGAGTTCAAGAAACCTCAGGGGAAGAGGCGGTGCGGCACCTCCAGACAATGATATAAAGGAATCAGAAATATTCCCCTCCCTCTTAGTCTGAGTTTGAGTCTGCTTAGCGGCCATTGTAATCAATCGTAGCTGCAAAGTGATTCTCGGTATTTGCCTCGAAAGGGTGCGCGTCATAGGACCGGATAGTGGAGAGGCTGTTCTTGATTGATTCTTTGGCTTTAATGATATAAATGAATTATATAACCTTTGATTTAGATGTAGGAGGATAAGACAAGAAGAGAAGAAAAAGACCTGTCATGTTAGGTGATACTATATAGGTTCACGGCATTGTGGCACAATGTCTTCTTACGCTGGAGTGCCTGCGGAACTGCCGTGATAGCGGTGCGGCACTAGGATACAAACCATAGACTCTAACCTACAGTATCTTGAACGTCCGTAACTATCCTTGGACCCCCTCCCCTATCCTGTCGCTGCCGCACTGCATGCTACTCGAGCACATCTCAGCAGTATCTCAACCTTCAAGAAGTGTGATGGTTTCGGAGTTCCTGTTTGCATCTCCGACTAAATCGACTAAAGGCGGGGCTGCTCTGTTCGATTGCTGATCCCGACGCGGGATGGTATGAGTAGCGGAAATACTAGATTTGGTTAGTCCGCTCCCAGTTCTCAGCTCCTTGACCCAACTATGTCCATGGGACCTCGGCAGCGGACATGGACGAAACAAGATCATGAGGTATGTTCCAAGGTCCTTCTCCTGTACTGCGCAGAGCAGCTCGTAGATTCCTCCCGACAATTCCTATCTAATGTTGTAGGAATATTGGATTGCTACGTCTCTAAGCACGTATGTTGCGTGTGTGGTCGGCTCCAAACGTGTAGTATTATGAAAATACCTTAGGTGGCTCATTAACAACCCTCATCCATTCTATTCCTTCTTTTAGCCCGCTTCCGACAATGTTATGCCCTGGAGTCACCTTCTCTTAGTATTGACATCATTCAAAACTGAGTGTCGGAGTTGACACTTCCGGAGTTCGCCGCATGTTGCGGTCATGGTCAGATTCGTAGAATCCGACTCCACCGGCTTGCCTCTGAAGAGGAAGCAGGTTGCCCAGGCTTGTGCTAAGTGTCGTCGGCGGAAAAAGAGATGTTTTCATAACAACGATGAGAATTGCGCTGGAGAAACGCCCGATTCGTCACCTGGGAGTAGAGAGGCGACGGTCCGTGCTCCAACAACTGAGCGTCCAACTTCTGCAGAGGTTGAGCCTCTCCCTCTCCCTGACAGGCCCGGCTCTCGAAATCCGGATGGACATGCCTCCAGGTTTATCGGCGACTTGAGCCCGGAGGCCATCCTCATGGAAGCTACGAGCCTCTGCTCACACCGTGATGTGTCTATACGAGGGGGCCTTGGGATCTGGCAACCTCGAGCACCCGACTCGACTAAGCCGACCAGCCCCTTTGTACTCAATTCGCCGTCACGACAGGCTGTTCAAGACTTGCTAAAGGCATATGTCTGGAGCCACTGTATAGCCTGCTGTCCTCCACCATCGGATTACGCCATTCTCCGGCGCATCTATCTTGAGAAGTTGGATCCCATATTCCCTATTCTTGGCGGCCACCTAGCAGCTCCGCTCCAAGACGAGATAGAAGGGAAGGTCTTGCAGCAAATTGTGAGCCTTGCCGCCGCGGCTGATCCTGGAGCTACTCGTTATCTTCGTTTGAATCCCGAGGGCACGCTACTTTCTCGGCATGACTTCTGTAATTCGCTCTCTAATTCTATCCAGACGATTATTGACGCTGGACTCATCACAGATCGAGTCTTTCTAATCCGCATACTAGCCGCTCTATCATTATACATGCAGCCTAGTTCCCCTGATGAAGCGGACATCCCCGCTCTCCTAAATAGCCGTGCGGTTCACCAAATGCACACGTTGGGGCTGCAGATGGCTTCGGAAGACAGCCACACGAACAGCCAAGCCAATCGGTCCCTTTTCTGCTGCGTCTGGGCGCTGGACCGTATCAATAGCGCGTTTTACGGCCGAGCCTGCCTGATTCATGAACGCGACGTTGGATGGGATGTAGACGACTGCATTGCGGCGCAGGCACCGCCCTTTCGCCTGTTCCTGATGATCGTTGGACTTCTCGACAAGGTTATCGGTTTATATCGCCCCGGGAACCGGCAGGAGAAGGAATTCATTACCGAGCTGCCCATTTTCGAACAGATGATCCTCGATGCCGGAGCAGCTCGGGTTCCAAGTTCGTGCTTAGGTAAGTCAACGCTCTCGGTAGAGTAGAACTAGGAAGAGTATGCTCATATCTCGATAGCCTCGCTTGAAATATTCTACCATTCGGTTGCTATACTCTCAAGCCAGTCGCCATCCGAGAATCGATCAACAGCCCTCCCAGCTCCGGCAACGAATAGCCGTAGGTCCCTGGCAGCCGATCGAATCACATCCATCGTCGGACAAGAGTTTCTTGGACAGCTCTCATACCTGCCTATAATTCCGTACGGCGTCTCTTTGTCACTCAGCGTTTCGTACCGCAAGATGCGTCACAGCAACGTACCAATGTTTAGAAGCAGGGGCAAGCAAGCTTTCATAGCGAACACTACACTGCTGAAGTCGCTGGACGATACGTTCTGGACGGCAAAAACTATGGTGGCAATGGCCGAACAGGTTCTTCAGGAAATGGACAAGGCGGTCGCGTCCATAACGCAAGAAACAGGTCTGGCAGATGCTTCGAAGAAGACCGATTCGACGTCACGAGGAAACCGTGAGTTACCTGTTTCAAATAATGGTGATGACATTGCCATTTATACCAGCCAAGGGGGTGCCGATATGTCTGCTCTCGAAGCCGTTCCGGACCTAGATGTGTTCGGTCATTTCGATCCAACTTTCAACCTGGGCGCCGTAGACGCAGCTCTTGAAGGGAATCTCGACTTTGGGGCCTCTTCAAATTGGTTTGACTGGCAGCAACTATGGGGATGAGCATAGTTGCCTACAAGCTGCTCATTGCATTCCGTAGTAGACCTGCGAATTGCCTCCCACGTGGCATACTTCGTTGCTGAAGATATAAGAACAAAACAGAGGGTATATGTACTTTTGTTGGGTACGCACATGCCCCGTTACGTCGCTTAGTATCTTCCTGCCTGCTTCACTGCCCCTGGCAGCATAGCCCCTATGCTTTGTAGATGATGGCACCTAACTCCCATCTAACATATAACAGGACATAGAAAGGACCAAGGGGCCAATTAAGTCGAGGGTATGTACTATCAAACCATAAGGCCACAAATTTGATGGAAATCTGCAAGCATCCCTGCCTAGACCAGTCAGGTACGGTACTCGTACGTTGCAAGCCCGATATGATCTACCTGACTGCTTCGTGGTAGAATATAATACAACGAACCCCGCATCGCTCCAGAATTTGGGGCAAATTCGCCTCCGTTGCATCGGCCCCTGCATTGGAGTCGCCCTCTCTATAATCCCTAATAAGAATCAACCTATTCTACCTACTAGGTAGTCAGCGCTCTAACTTCCTGCTTCTGCTTCTTACTTCAAGTAGCCTAGCAGGACGCCAACACATCCGAGTTCCGCGGCGCGTTCCCTACTCCAAGATGACAGCGCCAGCAGCGATCGCTGTGACTCTGCCACAGATCGCCAAAATGATTGATCATTCCCTGCTGCATCCAACCATGACCGACAGAGAGATCCTTGCAGGCCTCGAGATGGCTAAAAAATACAAGGTTGCAGCAGCTTGCGTTAAACCCTACAGCATCCCAGTGGCAAAAGATGCCCTTGACGGCTCAGGCGTCCTCATTTGCGCTGTCATTGGGTTTCCTCATGGGAGCAGCACCACGACCACCAAAGTTCTCGAGGCTGAGGAGGCCGTCAAAGCAGGCGCGCACGAGATCGACATGGTGGTCAATGTGGGCAAGGTTCTCGGTGGCGATTGGGAATACGTGACAAACGAGATACGCGCTATCAACGATACCGTCGTAAGGCGTGGCGCCATCCTCAAGGTCATATTCGAGAACGACTATCTCCGGGATGAAGACATTACGTACCTCTGCAAGATTTGTACGTCCTTGTCCGTGGCCTTCATCAAGACGTCGACAGGGTTCGGCTTTGTAAAACAGCCAAATGGTTTATACGCGTACAAAGGTGCCACAGTACCGCACCTTCAGCTAATGAAGGCCAATGTTGGACCGAACGTACAGATTAAAGCTGCCGGTGGGATTCGGAGTCTGGATGAAGTTATGGGTGCTATATCGCTAGGAGTCACTCGAATCGGTACTTCGTCCACCGCGACTATCATCGAAGAAGCAATTCGTCGCGGCATCAATACCCCCATGGGGTTTGCATTGGTTTCCCCAGTAGACCCGCACGGCTGAACATATTGGGTTTGGGAATCGCACACTGGAGGACGGCATTCTCCTCCTTATATCGAGCCATCATCACCTGCTTAAGCAACACTGCAGGCGCTTCAGATAGGCACTCTAGTATTGCCTCTCCTACACCCCAGTCTCATACGAGAAACGAGCAGACATTTTCCTACCGTTGCCAGGTACTATATGTGGGTTACCTGGCAAATATCCAAATGCCCTACAAGCGCAGAACATAGGCTTCAGTGTTACAGTTGGGAATATCAGGGTGGATGGACAGCCTACCTATTCGCGGGAAGTGAAGTATCAATATATCCTCGAACCCCCCTAAACCCTTTTTACCGTGAGTCACTGGCACGGAATAAGTTCTCAAGACACCAACGTCAAGTTTATTTAGTCCTTTGTAGGTAGGGTAGCTATCCATATATCCTCGATCAAGCTCAAATACAAATAAATACGCCAACTATAAGTCAGCAGCTATTCATTGATGCATGTCGACAGCAGGTTCTAGAGTGTCGTCATTTCAATTCCCATCCCTCGATGAAATGCGTCAGGTAGTCCATCTTTCCTACCGGCATACCCTCCTTCCTTAGGATGCCATAGAAGGTGGTCAGGTGAAAGTAAATCGTGGGTAGGAGAAACCGTTGAACACCTGCTGCATGTTAGGGTCTTGAACGTAAGGCGGAAGTCTTCCTGTATTCGTTTACGAGGACGAGATTAAATATTTAAAGATGGATAAAAGAGGGTCACATACTATAATTACGTTAGCAAGTATACCAGCAAAGCCAAGGTGCCTCGGAAGGAACAAGAGAAGAAAGGGGAGGGGGAGAAGAGGAGAGAAAGAGCAAAATAAGCCATACGTACCAGTCTATAGCTGTGGTACTGGTCGCGAGCTTGCCAATGTTAAACTCGACGATTTTAGACTCCTGGCCGTTGATATCCTCTGGCTTGACCTCCGCAAGCTCCTTGATGGTGTCTGCTAGGGTGGCGTAGCTCTGCTCTAGGGAAATCTCCTTAAGTTCTGCCGTGAACTCCTTTCCTGCTAGTAACTTAAGGGTCATTTTAGCAGCCATGGTAGTAATGACGACCTGTACCGACAGAGGATACATGTCCGGGCTTAGACGGGCATTGATTAGGTCGGATACCGGCTTGCCGCTCTCTTTGGCGTAGTCTTCGGCCTTCTTGAGGATGGTCACCTCGGTTTGGAGGATCCTGGTCAGCACGGGAACAGTTAGGTCGTAGAGGGACGTCATGATGATTCGCTGAGTTGGTACTTCTTAACCCTAGTTAGGTAATTGAATAAGGTATATGTCTTGTACTAAGGTGCGTCTAAGTAAGATGGCGAAAGGCTTATAGTATCTGTTGAGACAAAAAGTCACTACCTGATATTGCAACATCGCACTTATATACTACTAGTGTAATGACAGCGTGGCCTATGGGCACGTTGTAGCAGATTCCAAATCTCTCTACGGGGCACCGTTGAAACCGCGCCATCTGCGCGAAATGCACCTTCGTTACCATGTTCGAGACCTATTTCTAAGCTGCGGCTTATTAATCACTCCGTCTAGGATGCGATTAGTAATAGTGGTTTCTCTTCGGTTGCGGTCTTCAATATTATGGTCGTTATTGATTACTTTTCATTTATATTTGCATACTCCAAACATTTAAATCACGATGACTGTGGGACTGCTGGAGGACAAGGTTTATAAAGACGTGTGATAGAGACTAATTAGATGTTATGTAATCGCGCACCATTTTTCATGTGGCCCTAAGGAAACAAAATTCTAGAGACGACTAGACACTATCTCGTGAGGTGGAGTAAAGCAAAGTTAGCGCCTATGAACAATGCAGCCAGACTGGAGTCCGAAGACCTCCTACCAGTACCATGGCTAAAGACATTCCAATGATGCTCGCGCAATGTAACCCTATAATAGAAAAAAACCATACGAGACCCAATGCAAACGCGAACATTGCCGCCCAAACACCTGCTACCCTGTTGTAGCATACCAACATATCGTACCTTAGTCCTTGGTGATCCAAAGCCAGACAACTGGCTTCTCTCCTGGACGTCCGGTTCGGGTGGAGTCCCAACCCAGCTCCTTGAGCGTCTTACTCGCTGCATCCTCGTCACCCGCGTACGTGATACTCTTGTACCACTTCCCGCTGCCCCCCTGAAGCACCTCCGTGACCTTATTCTTCTTAGGTAGAGGATTCATGGCACCGAAGCCCATCATGAGCTCAGTGAGTGTTGTGCTGACAGGAACGTGGTATGCACCGAAATGCATTGACATGCCCTCGGGGAGCCTCCAGGGTGCGGTCGACGATTTGATGACGTGCAACTTGGTGTGCTCAGGAGGGAAGAAGTAGTTGTAGCCGGGCTCACAACCAACGCCACCGGTGGAGTTGTTTAGGTTCAAAGCCGGGGCGTCGGCGTTGACTACAGGGTGGGCGCTTGGCAGACGATTCTCATGGCCAGGGAACACGGGAACGGGATGGTGGCATCCATTCTGCGGGACAACATAAACGGGACCTTGATTGTTGGGTCCGGGAATGATGCCGCCAGGTACATAGGAGATGGGCACACCACTGCTCACATAGTAGCCAGCTCCGCCGGGGGTTGGTAAGGCGGCGGAGAGAGCATTGGTTACAGATCGCCCACTGTTGGTATTCTGGTCCGCGCCGAACTGCGGGTTCCAACCGGTTCCGAATGTCTGGGAAGCCATACTTGCTGGGTATGCCCAAACGCAAGGTGCTTGACCGTTGTAGGGGTGGACTCGATGACCGGGGAGATTTCTAGGAATCCGACTCTGAAGTTCTAGGTCGTCGTTAATGGTGTCGCTGTCGTCGTCGTCACTGCTATCGGCAGCGGTAGAAATGTCTGTAAGATAAGTTATTTACGGGGAAAAGGGAAAAGGGGGAAGGATGATGACTTTGGTGTGAAAAGAGTTTGGGTTTAAGCAAATGAACAAGCGAGGGAAAAAAATAACATGAGTAATGGGCAACAACATAAGGACCTGTGACAAGGACGCCAACTCACCAGTCGCGTCAGGCTCCGACTCGGTGGACTCGGAGGGGGKAATCTCTCTACAACCGAGAAGAAGTTCGATCCGCCAAAGTTCGCGCTTCTCGGAGTCGTAATAGGAGCCGGTGACTAACCAGGCCCAACAGCGTCGAATAGGATGGACCCAGAAGCGCTGTCTGATGACGAGCTCTGTAGCTGGGAAAGGCAACACGGCGGTAGCTCTTCGAGAATCCAGTTTGAAATGTGGTCAAGATCAATGACTGTTCAGAGGATCTAACACTTCCGAGTTCTCAAGATGAGTGTAAAGAAAGAGGATCATGGTGGGAGTCCAAGCAGAATTTTGTAGGAATATATATAGCTGTGCGTGTCTCAGTCAGGGTCAATGCTGTGACTAGTGAAATTTGGAATCATGCGTACCTAAGGTATGTTTGCTTCTACAACACTACACTCAGCTGTCAGCTGATGATGGGTTCCTAAGGGGTTCCTAATAACACATCAGATCGCAAGCCAATGTTGTCAGACCGATGTGGGTGTCGACACCAGAGAGCGGCCCTATTCACGAGATGTTTCCCGTGCACAGGCTCAGGCGCGGGCCTTTAGGGTTGAATAGCTCGGGTTGCTGGCCAGATATTCAGTCACTCCCCATACGAACTCACTCACGCCATCATCGTCCCTGTAAAACTGGCAAATTCTGACTAAATATTGGCCAGGATTGGTCTGAATGGTACCCGCACGAGAGATATCACCGGAAACACGGCGAGACTATGAGATCCGATGAGAATTTTGCCACCTTGAACAGGCCATAGCCCCCACATACACGCCTTAGTGAGATACACTGTGATGACATCTAATATCAGCCTTGTTTGGGATTCCGGGGACAACAAACTGCCTCATTCGATAGATACCGTGCGCGAAATGGGAGTGGCGACGAATTGACATCCAGTTGGTGCCTTGATAGTGGATCGTAGTCGTCCAGTGACAAGGGTGCTAGAGGAAACTAGCGACGACACGTTTTGGCTAAGTAACACAGCAAATATTCATAGTCACTCGCTGAAGAGCCCGGGGACGGTTCTGCCCAAACCTCATGAGTCCATGTTGGCAACACATGGGCAGCCAAGTGGCCCTAGCTTCGTAGCGCTAGTGACACCCGCGTAGACCTCGTTCCGTTGATAATCAGGCTGAGAGGCTCATTTCGGAGATGACGCGAGGATTAGACCTTCCCCCCCCCTTTCTCTTCGAAAAGTTCATTTGACAACTTCACTAGCGTATAAGGGAAGGGAATTTGCGAGCAGGCGGCCGCGAAATTGTGCCCTGTAGTCCTGTAGTGGGTACTTTGCAGGAAACTTGCCCGTCGGCAAGTCATCATAAAGCAGTGATAAGGCCCGAGTACAGGAACGGGGCATCCAATGTTTTCCGCTTATCCGTAACCTCAACCCGCTACGCCGATTTCGTCCTCAACCATCCGGACAGCGCCGCCTTTCTTCCCTTCTTCGGCATCGTTCCTGATGCGCCTTCGCTTCTCGACTTCGGACACCAGGCCTTTGAGGTAGACTTCAGCTTGTACGGTTGCGCTATAGGCGATGGCGGTCCAACTCCAGACATTTCTCTTCTCCGGGTCAGCCCCTGCGGCAAGCAAGGTACGGAGAACAAGAAGGTTGCCATTACTGCTGGCAAAGTGCAGAGCAGTATTCCCGTCGAGGTCCGCATTCTGAACAGCGTTCTGTGCGCCCCCCGGCACGTAAGTAAGAAGGATCTGCAACACAGTGTCGTGACCTCCCATGCTAGCTTCCATGATGGCGTCTCTACCTCGAATGTCGCGTCGGAGAATAGAGGCGGGGKCATTCTCAGCGAGGAACAATACGACTTCTGTATGGCCTGCGGCGGCGGCTAGCATCAAGGCTGTCTGATGGTCATCGTTGAGGGCGGGCGTAGGAATCTCGTGGCCGAGCGCAACCAAGGTCTTGCAAACTTGGAGATGGCCGAGACTGGCAGCAAGATGGAGGCTTGAATTGGAAAGGCCGGTCGCAGAGTGATCTGGGTTATGAATTAGGCCCGGATGAGACTTGATGATGCGACGGACAAGTAAGGCATCGTTGCTCTGGACCGCCCGTCGCAATCTCTTGGATGCCTCGATCCTAGGGTCGGTGATACATATCAGCCAGTATTCGTAGTGGATGGACGGAGGAAGCTACTGACATGATGCGCACAGTTCAACCAGCAACGAGGTAGCCAAATCAATCCGCGGGGATGCGGCGAAGCGCAGTCGGCCAGCCGGAGATGATGGCGATGGCGCCGAGTCGACGTGAACGCATAGACTGGCCTAGCTTCGTAAATACAGCTGACGGCGACAAACAAGTCCGGAGACCAAGGCGTTTATACGAGTCTTGGGTATAGAATGGAATGTCTCCGAATGAAATGTCTCTAGAAGGCCGGACGGGAGAAGGAAACATTCAAGGTTCATAGAAGACACGATGGACGTCGCAAGGCCCAAGATCGCGACTGCTTGATCTGCATCTACAATGCGACCAGGAACTGACGTCGTCACGTTGGTTACCCCCCAGGCGCACCCCGAAACGTGCTAAATTTAGTAAGTGCGGGGCAGCTGCCTTCAGCGTCGCACAGTTTGTAGAGAAATCATACTGTATGTCTATACCCCCACCCTCTAGTTTCGCTCTGGGGGTATGTGGGCATGGGAAATGTCTCCCTACTTTACTCATATTGCTGAAAAGCGAAATGTTCATATCCTATATACGAGTCTATGTCATGACCGCAATTGGGTCGCCCTGGCTGGGAGGTACGCAACATTTTGTCCGCTAGCAAGCATTAGGTAGTTTCCCGCGTGGCAAACGAAGATACCATATAACCCATGTGTATCGCACCTTGCCATTAATACCATATACACTATGTAGTTGGAATGTCTCAACCAGTGTTGTACTATAGAATACATGAACTCTCGCAGATGAAGACCCCTCTGAGAATAGCCTTGGCATAGGCACATTGTCACAACACAGTATACGCCGGACTGATTCTCGCTGTGAATGTCCTATACTTCTAGGTGTACATGTCAAAGACGATAATTCTCGTTTGCCATACAATGTTGCAAACAGTCAAATATAGGTTGGAATTACTGAGGGAGTATCCATGAGTTCTGCTACGAAAGAAAATAATACCGCCAATATGCAAAGCTGCAATATATGGCTGGTTGGACAACAATCAGATTTATAGTATCACATATCTCCCTTTAACTACCTGGTAGGTATGTACTTTTGTTGGCATGGCATATCAAGAACTTAATATATAATCACAAACTCCTGTAAAGCTTATGGAGGTAAACTGCCAGCCTTGCTGTAGGACAAAAGCAATTTGCTGGTCAGATAACAGGTACCAACTTTCAGCTTAGCAAATACAAAACAGCATCATGTAGCTTTAAGTGTAACATACCTAGGTATCTACATAGTATGTGGTCAACATGGCTAAGGCAGGCGTAATGCCCTTCTGTCGACCTTCGAAGTGGCGACGCTGTAAGGCCAGCTAGCATGGTGTTTTGCATTCGACCGTCATATGAGAGTCTATTTGGATAACAGCTCATCAAGTGGTTACTCTAAAGCAAGCACCGTGGCATTCCTATTTGGAAAAACAGATATGAAGTTTGATAATTTGGCAAAGATAAAGGAGGCAAATATATAGAAGCGACCAAGATACATGTCTTATACTAGAATACGCTAAATACTATTATGAGGATGTGCAGAGGATACAGGTAGCGATTAGGTAATTGGGGTTTTCTGTTAAATAATACGCGCATACTCTTAATGCTAACGCCTGTCTTCGGAATTCAAAGCACCTAAGCCGACGTTCAAGGTCGTAAGCATGTGTGTAGTGACTAGCAAAAATGCCGCTCACTGCTAGCTATGTCGAGCGCCGTACTTAGCTGTAATAATTATGTAGGAGGCATATAATGGAAATGGCTTGACACACGACACGGCTTTTCTACGAGGTTGTGAGGCTCCCGGTATGTACCTGATAGCTAGGTCGATGCTGCTGGGGGTTCGAACGAGCGGCTGAAGTGAATCGGTCCGCAACAACTGACATGGGCTCCCCTCACCTCAATTACCGGGCTTCCGGATCCGGATTGCCAGGGGGGCCTACCTGCCTCTCCTTGGCAGATCCCATCTATCACCCTACCAGCCTAGCAAGAATTTCTATGACGGAAATGGAGACGAATGACTAACGAATTGAACGGAATACCGGTGCTATTACTTAACAAGATACTGTATTAGATGCCGTAATGGGAAAGGAAAGTAGAGGTCATGGGGAGGATGTGTCATGAGTTGGGAATTGCTTATAGGCTAAGCGTAACAAGATGGAAAACATCGGGTTGAGGCGGCCCTTTTTGACCGGGGGCCAAGATCGTCGAGACTTCATGCATAGCTGTGTAAGCCGAAGCCGGTCATAGTCGGAATCTCTAGGCATTAGCGAGAAGGTGTGTTGTATTGGAGAAAGGTGAAGAAGGGGAGGACGACATTATCCCTTTATAAAAAGATGAGGTAACTTGTGGATAGATACCTAGCATGAGGAGGTATGTACCTAGGCAGGTAGGTAATTGTGCTGATAGCTTCCAATGCATGCGTACATATGTATCTTTGCCTATCTGTACGTAACGTGGGTGGCTGGTTTAGGTAGGTCTAGGGAGTATACATCTCCATGTGGCTACCCGGATTGATTAGATTGCAGCGCCTCCAGGCCCTAGCAGCCTATACTGTGCATGTATGTACAGAGGCAGTTGCTGACCCTGGTGGTACTTGAAGCTAATCGCCGGTAGTTCCATCTCAACCCCCACTACGCAGTTTGTTAGCTTAGCCTTTGGAGGTAGGTGGGCAACAAAGGGGAGGGAAACAAGTAGCTCCGCCGTCATGTGCCAGGAAAAATATAAGATTTGGACTTTGGATGCGGAAAAGACTAACATCTAACTTTCTCACTTATAAATACCTACCAAGGTGCCTGGGCGTCCACGCTACCAATGCGCATMCCCMCCCGCCTGTCGACCATCTGCTTCTAATCAGCCTTCCTAGACTGACTGAATTTACTTGCGTATACTGACCCAGCGAGGAGTCGAATTGCCCTCATTTGTTACCTACCTACCTACCTACCTACCTCTAGGTACCGTATCACGTAGTACAAAAGACAAGAACGATGAACACTTCCATGGTCAAGTCCAGGTTCCTCTCCCACCCCGAAGACCTCGGCGTAGTAGCCGTCGGCTTCTCGGGTGGTCAGGTATGACGACTCCCATTCTCTGAACACACGGTGGCTTACGGTGTTTGCCCTTTCATTTTGTAGTGCAAACCTGGAGTCGATGCTGCTCCCTCGGCTCTTATCGAGTCTGGGCTACTCACACAATTACGGGACGAGCTCAACTACAACCTCCACGGCCATGATACCGTCCATTCGTATCGGGATCTTGTGCCACAAAACGACCCTCCCTTCCGAAACATGAAGAACCCCAAGGCCGTGAGCAGCGTCACCGAGCGTCTTTGCGAACAAGTATACGAACATGCCAAGGAAGGGAGGATGGTCTTGACCTTGGGCGGCGACCATTCTATCGCTATCGGCACTATCGCTGGCAGTGCTAAGGCGGTGCGCGAGAGGCTCGGTCGCGAAATGGCAGTCATCTGGGTGGACGCACATGCCGACATCAACACCCCCGAGACGAGCGGTTCCGGCAACATCCACGGGATGCCTGTTAGCTTCCTTACGGGGCTCGCTAAGGAAGATAACTCCGAATACTTTGGTTGGCTGAAGCCCGAGCATCGCATCAACGTGCGGAAGCTCGTATACATCGGATTGCGCGACGTGGATCCGGGTGAGAAGAGGATCCTTCGTGAGAACGGGATTAAGGCATTCAGCATGTTTGACATTGACCGGTAACGTCACCCTATATGTCCCTCTCGTAGTCATCAAGACCTATGCTAACGTATGACATCGCTACGGTGTAGACACGGGATCGGTCGCGTCGTGGAGATGGCGCTGGCGCACATAGGCGCCGACACGCCCATCCACCTATCATTCGACGTCGATGCGCTCGATCCGATGTGGGCGCCTAGCACGGGCACGCCCGTCCGGGGAGGATTGACGCTACGCGAAGGCGACTACATTTGCGAAAGCGTACATCTGACAGGAAGCCTCGTGGCTGTTGACCTTGTCGAGGTTAACCCGAGCCTGGCGCCTGAGATCGAGTTGGGAGCTCACGAGACCGTTCGGGCAGGATGTTCGTTGGTGCGATGTGCTCTGGGCGAATCGTTGCTATGAAATCGGTCGCCTAAAACGGGATTGCCCGGCAGGGTTGCAATGAGGGCGGCTTCGAATAGGTGGACTTTCGGTCTTTCATCTATCGTCATGATATTCTGGTTGACGCGACAGCCACATAATGCCTGCATGAGATACGAATACTTCCCACGGTAAATATGGTTGTGTAGGGTAGACTCGACGGCGTCCATCATAGAGGATATGGATATTGAATACTAGCAAAGTTGACAAGATTCAGAGAGGATATTATAAACCATTCTACTGGGAACTGTTGTCTCTTAATGGATTTGGAAGAGCCGATGTTTAAGTGTGATGGAACGTGAAATTAGGCATTGAAGCATCACATGTAGAATAAACATTCAAGGTTGGGCAAAGCTCTGCCGAACCTATCTGTATACCCAATCTAGGGGTTATCTGTGGTTCCAGGGTGACAAGTCTTGGCAAAAGCAGCATCACTTCCCATGCAGCCCATGTTTGTCCCTCATGGGCTGTACCAGCCACCGCAGTTTTTCTCGCTGGTGATTTAATTGCTCAGCGAAGCACATAGCCAACACGCATAGTTGGAGATAGCATGGAAGACAATTGTTCTTCTTACTTTTTCGTAAAGCATACAATTGATTCGTCTGTTTCGAATCTCTCGATGATAACTCACAAAAACCCCAGATTCTCTCCATCAGGCCCTCGTCGCTGTGTACCACACCATCTTCAGCTACGGATCTTACCATCCAAGGTATAGATATTAGCACTGTACAGTGCCCAGGTAGATCACTCGTCCTGGTCCCTTTTAGTGGTCAACTACCTTACGTACCCCTCCAACAGCTTACACCTCCGCTCAACCCGTTCGAGTCTCGGTGCTCGGTGGGACGCCAATAGACCACGCTTCGCGCTCGCATTGCCCGTAACGAAGCCATGTGTATTGGGTAGCTCCATCTCTCCCAGCACACCCAGCGCCGTGGTTTGTCCCTTACAACAACGACAACCAGGACAGCCTCCACGTATCTCGTGCTGCGCGAGCCTGTCTGACAGCGCACAATCGCAAAGTGGATGCGCTCTCAATCCCGCGGGGCTCCGGCACCTGCATCTGCGCAGGACAAGAAAACCGACCCAATCAGCCGTCCCGACCAACCGTTTCGTACCTCCATCGACCGTGTGAAGACGGCTCTGAGTTGGCAGTAGTTTTGGACTCTGCCTCGTTAGGCTTCGATGCTCAGGGGATCCGGAAAATTAAAAACCAATTAACTCGAGCCGTGTGACGACGCTGTTGGTCCCTCCGATCTCTTGCCGTTAGAGCCGCTACTACGATTCAATCCTAGCTCTGTGAAGCTATAAACGCTTTCCGTTCCCTCGCAACAAACCGACGCCATCGCCGGACGGGACGGGACCGAGTAAGACGGGGGCTCATGCTTGGTTATATTGTATTAGTGCGACGAATAAATTTGTGAAGTCGAGTATCTTAAGCCCGGGTTGATGAGACATTGTCGTTGAAAAGGGCGCAACACTAAGAAAACCTCTACGCAAGCGACCGGGTAGAGTGACCAACCAACAAGTCCCCAACTGCGAGATCTCGGCGTCGGACGAGACGAATTCGACCCGGACAAGTCTCTCATATCACATTTCCTACCTTTCTATAGGAGAAGAGCATTTACGCAAACGCACATACAATGGCCGCATCAATAGTTACGGGCTCCGGCTCTCTTGTCTACGATCGCCGGGTAGCCCGCATCCATCGATACCACTGGCCCGCCATCCAGCTCAACGTGTGGATGCTCATCATGCTAGCTGCTTCGTGCTGCATTATCGGTGTCTTCGCAACCTTCGTCGGCGTCCAGCAACAGTTGGGCCTCTACATMCCCTGGTGAGCAAGCCTCGATTCCCCTAGCCGTGCTCCTAAGCTCCAAGAAAGATATCTTCATAATTATGACAAACTGCATGGATTCTGACTTAAGTGCTTTCTGGTACAGGTACTTTCCTTACTTCATCACGGTTGCTTCCCTGATGATCATCTATATCGTCACCCTACTATGGCTGATAGCTCAGCGACGACTTCTTCCCTCCATTGTTATTTTGGGGTCCTTTATGTTTTTCGTCCTCTGGATGGTTGGACTCATCGTCATCAGCATCGAGCTATGGGGTCCTGTGGGCTCTGTCAACTCGAATTGCAACCTCTTAGTCTGGAGTACATCGCCGACAGGGAATAACCAAGGGACTCTAGCTTGGCTGGAACAAAGGTCCATATGTGAGCAATTCGATCTCGACCCCTGATATATTTCCCTAGGGATCTGGTATCCTAACAGTCTTGGCAGGTCAATCGTGGCAGGCGGTCTTTGCCTTTGCCTTAATCGGCTGTATATTTCTGTTGTGGATTATTGTTATGGCGGTACAGGKCTTTTACGATGACGCCTAGCTACTTGCATGATCTGGGGTCTATTAACGGCAGGAATCAACATATTCTCTCTTAGTCTTCTGTTTATATTCATGTGTCTACGTGAGAGTTCATAGTATCCTCTCATGAGTAGACCCTTTCTGTATAGTTATGTGACTACGAACCATCTGAATATTAGATGACGGGCGGAGTAGCAGGTAATATCTGGGCACTGGTTTATTAGTGTGCATTTGTGGCGTCTCAGGTTGGCATTATGAGACTCAGAAATCGAGGTCATGTTGTCTCAGTTAGAGCTATCTTCAGATTATCCTGGAGATTTTTGACCGCGTGCTACATAAAGAATCGGACTTCAGTTTGGTAGCTGTATTCATCTATTAAGGAGCGACAATCCCCGCGACGATTAAGACATTGGCTGCAACAGACTAGCTTTGTCTTTAAAGATACCAAACCACCTTGGTCCCCAATACAATACCTATCATTTAATACATGTATATCCGCTCACATCCTCGCAACTTTTAGTCCTCCGCTAATTGGAGAATCTGGGATCGACCTTCTTTCTGCGAACCGGCTAGCTATTAGTGACTCGACCATGGAACAGAAGCGTTTTCATAGTAGATTAGCCTACCCGGTAGTCTTCTCATACATATTGCGAACTTTATCCGTGCCTGTCTCGAGTTGTTGGTCTGTGAACTTGTTGCCTTCTTTTTTGTTCACGAAACCAGCGACTGCGGAGAGTGATGGAAATGTCAGATACCTCATTGTGGCATCAACGAAGCGATAGCGTGCATTACTCACTTCTGTCGCCAATGTCCTTCTTCTCACCGGGCTGCTGGGCATTGTTACCCCCAGTAGTTTGTGACTTGTTGCCGCCCGCGAAGTTCTTGAGGGCATCCATAATGGCTAATTGCTTGCTTGAAACCGCTTCAGTTGAAAGATTAGGTCTGGAGGCGACTTATGGATATACGTTGAATGTGTGCGTATGAGCGTGAAAAGCTGTGTATGATTGGGAATTACCCTCAGCTTTTATATTCAGAAAATAGTCCATGGATTTAGCTCTCTACAAAGCTCACCGGATTTGGTTTGCTCGACATGTGCAATGACGTCCACAACGCCGCCAACGTACGTAATTCGAGACATATGACGATCTCGATCCATCTAGACTGACCTCGGACTGTTTGCCGGGTTGATGTTACCCAACTACAGGTATGCAATTTTACCTGTTTCTACATCTTGTTTCTCATTGTCTTGGTCTGATCGGAGGAGAGCAACCTGTCAGCAGTTTGGGAACCCAATCCTTGTGGTCATTTTGAACCGAGACACCGAAGGCACAACCCTTGTGCAAAGCGCCGCAACGTCATATCGCAAGCCCTTACCTCATATCAGGTATAGAGTAGGACGAAATATATCTAAATCTACCTACCTAACATTGTCTACGTTCCTATTGTTAGAAACACGTGCATTAGTTCCAAGTCAAGGGAAAATCAAAGTGGGGACATTCCGTTTTGTTACACTGTAAATGATCGCATAAACCATGTCGGCCTTCCCACTGCAAGGCAAATGGCGGACTGGTTTATGCAGCGACGAGACGATGAATAACAAATCACGCTGACCCCGTGGCCGGCTAGACGACCTAAATATTTGGGTATATACTACTTACGCACATACAATGAACGGGAGAGACTTCCAAGGCTGGAGTTGAACATATATGCCACATTATTAGTACAACACAGATTACTGGATGGAATCACCGTCCCGACGTGTGAAAATTTGGAAATAGTCCAACCTATTATAGGCTATAGTGTATCTTGGGCAAGGCCGCCCTGTCTCTGTTTTGAACTATTTCGACTCTCAAAACGAGAAGTCCTGGGACAATCCTCATTCTGCCACCTGAAGCCGCGGCTTGGACACCTTCATGTTGTCTCAGAATACACCACCCAACGCCGATCTCCAGTGGCAAATTAGCCACATGCTTTGAGCTTATCTGCTCAATACCCATATGCCAGCATTTCCATGCCTAACCCACCCAAACGCCGTCCTCGTATGGTATGTCGACGATGTTATACACTAAAGCTTCATCACACGGGTATGTATCGTATTTAATCGCTTCCGATGCTCTCGTATTTACCCCTTCAAGACAGCAAGTCATCTACCCAACCCATATTTTCTCGTCGGTCATCGGAAATTCGTGCGTACTCGAGCAGTAATCGTAAGACGTAAATCTGCATGTCTTCTTTCCTGAGCACTTTTTCGGCCCAAGCTTTTCCATCCATCGCGATCTTCTCGGCTACATCATCATGCCCAGGAACGCTGTCCTCATAGCCGAGGAAATATTCCATAATACCATAGTAATCGCCGAACCGGTTGTCCATCGGTACAAAGTGTTTCCAGGCTACCAGGCGGCTATCATGCCATTCGCGCCACAGCGTGCTCTTGATGGGCAGACTCGTGCTACGAAGGAAACCGAGGTAGCGTCCCGAAAAAGAGTTACCGTCGATATCGGGTAGATACTTGTAGTAAAATTGAACGGCCAACTTCTGGCCGGGGACTGTCTCGTAGTGCTCATCGGTATATATGCAATGTCCATCTTCCTGCTTCGGCTCCACGTCGGGATCGCAGAACAGGTCCGTGAAGCCTACGTCCGACCATTGTGATACCCAGGGGCCAAGTCTCTTTTCCTTTTGCGCCGCAAGGTTGTAGGTCGCGCTAGGTAGCTCGAAGTTGACCGGTGGCTCTATTCCGTCCTCGGCGCGCGCCAATTTGGTTCCATTGTTCATCGATACGAACCGGTGTCGCTGGAAGCCTTTCCAATTCGACTCGTTGTTGCGGCCACCAGTAGCCACACCGCGCCAAATCACAGGGCCAATCTTGCTATCCCAGGACGGTCCATGGTCATCTCCTCCAGTAAACCGTTCTTCCTCGTTCCAATACATGGGCGCAGGAAGGAGAATCTCGTTGTTCGTGGCCAGTTTGCTCCCTCCAAACATCGGAAACAGGACCTTTGTAGCTGACGTCGTCAACGGTTTGATAAATATACCCTCAAGCCCCTGCAGATCAGGCTGGTGGCAGAATTCAGAAGAGAGCGTCGAGTTGGACACATATCCTTGATATTGGTGAGGAGTCGCCCATGACGGGGAAAAGTTGGGCTTGCTATCAAATGAAGTCATAGCTGGTTGTTTGCGAGCTGGACTGTCGGGGGGGCAGCCTCGACGGGCGATCAGCCAATAAGGGTCTATCGAGCATTAGTAAACGCGATTGTTCTTGGAGTTAGACTGTTGGTAGTCAAAGAGGGGGGAAAGAGGGGGGGGGTTCAAGATCCTACTCGTATCTTCCCAGTCCTTATCGACGATGTGGAGGGACTTGGTGTCTTGTTTGACTGGGGGKGGTAGTTTCTGGAATTCCTTAACAATGCTCTTGGTTGGACTGAGGATTCGACTCTGCTTCTCCTTCTTCATGTACGCATTGATGTCCTCCCACGGAACAACCAGTCGAGGCTCGTCCATGGCGTTTAAGGCGATATCCATGTCGGGAAGTAAGTGCTCAATAGTCTGAATCATGTCCAGCCAGATCTGAGTCCAGAACCAATCGCTCTCGGCGCTCGCATTACCGTTGCGCACGTTGATAACCATCTCATAGCCCATGGCCTCATTGCGAATTGAGCCAGGGTCTAGGCCCCAGAAAGGGTTCAGATCATGATAGATCTGGTCGAAGAAGTCTTCTATTAGAAGCGCATTGTTCTCCTTGGCGAACTCGTACCACTTGTCGAAGCCGGGAGGCGGATGTCGACCACGACGTTTGCGATAGGCTTGGGCGGCTTCAGCAAGTGTGTTCGACTCCTTAGCTAGCAAGTCTTTGAAATCCTTATCGGCTATCTTGACGAGCTCGTCAATCGGGTGGACGGCAGCGGGTTTAGGTGGCGAGGGTTGGACTGGCGCAGGCTCCGAGTCGTGAACGGGCTCCTTGCCGCCATCTGCGCTTCCGTGGACGGGTTTTTGATTGGGAGACGGGTTCTTGGCAGGTTGGTTGACCACGTCGGGTGGCCCTTGTTTGTGGGAAGAGGACGATGATGACGATTTAGAGGAGTCGTGGCCTGAAGTTAAATAAGTATTAGGGACTTGAGGGTCCTTGGGCCTGTTGGAGAGGTAGTAGAAGAGGCTCAGGAGGAGAAGGGCCGGGAAGATATATCGCACGAGGTGAGATGGTCGCCTCGGGGGGAAAGCGGGCGAGCGCATGGCGGAAGAGCGTCGGCCGCCCCAAAGGATGGCGCCCGGACGTGGACTTTGCCTCTAAAATATGACGAAGCGTTTCACGGTTTGCGCTTGAATCCGATGGCGCACGTCAGGTTCGAGGAAACGTGGAGGCGTCCTACGCACGTCAAAAGTTAAATGCGTCGAGAACGGGCAGATGAGATCAAAACTTTGCTTATGTATAGTGTTGCAGGTGATCGGACGTCAAAGGCTCCAAAGGGATACAAAAAGAGAAGGGTGTTGGAGACTAATAGAAATACAAGCATGGTACCATTCATCAAAACGTCGACTTGGTAGGAGACGACAGAAGTGAAGTAATGCGATACATGTAGGTAGGTATGATGTGGATCTGGGGGGAAAAAGCAATTGAAGGAAGTTGTAAATGGAAATGAAGATGATGTGGTAAGTGGGACGGAGAAGATAAGTAGCGTGTAGAACTTATTCAGACTAACTTAGTTATCTCATATTAAGTACAATTTTGTGACTAAAGTCGCCGTCAAATGGGACCTTGAACGAAGTTTGTCACCACAACGTGAAAACGAGAAGAGATGAGAGACACAGGCGATTGGGGAGAATTAAGAATAATGTTGTCTTGGAGGCGCATATGGACATGTGCCCGCTGGCTTCATTCTACATCATGTACATGTATGTATGTCCATACAGCTCCTTCAATCCTCTTGGGTATATGTACACGGTATCTATGGTACTGTACTTCATGTTGTTACGGGGCGTGGGTCTAAGGTACATAAATTGAAATCCAGTTCCTATGTATGTTCAATGGTAACTGCTGCTGGACTTTTGGCAGCAGCAGTACATCAACGGTTCCGGGCTGAAAACCACAACCATGACACACACAAATGGAGCAGAATAATACGTGTCCTTTGTAAATAAGATAGAGGTAGGTATATTTGTATTGTTGAAATGGAAATTGATTTGACGCCTTCTAGACCAGATTATATATCGACTTTTACACTACTTAGGTAGTAGCTCTTCCATCTTCCAAGGTTCTCTATTACCTAGGAGGTACATCTGGTGGAAAGAATCGACGGAAGCACCAATTCTCAGCTGATAGTGGCGCAGCTCCATCTTAGACGGGAAGGGGCCGGTATCAAAACTCTACCTAGGTACAGTGCGAGGCTTCGTTGTCGATGTTCATCCAAACTCGAACCTCATGCTTCCGTGCATTGTACGATTGCGGTCCGATCAACTGGAGGTAGCCCGGTGGGAAGGCGGGAACTTCTTTCGCGTCTCCCATCGTCGTCGTCAGGTTGAACGATCGCCCATAGCCATTTACGAACGGCATACTGCAGGTATTTGCGACAATCGTGACAATCGCTACTTTAATCTGTCGCGCTCCCTTGTGCCTGATTTTCAAGCCCCTTTTCCCCAGAGGATACAAAGTTGAATAAGTTGCTTCGACCTACATACACTACCTCACTAGTGCTAGTGCATACATAAGCAGTATAGGTATCGAAGCACGCGCCGCTACTAGTGAAGCTAGTGCTGAAGCGACCCCGCGCTAATCTCCATACTTAATGGTCCACCTTCATTCCACTCGACAAGTACATGTACCTCACCTAACAACGACAATGACATTTGATTCCAGGAACTGATGTCGATAGAGCGGGTTCATTAATATATGTAACTGGAGATAAAGTTTAGATTTACCTGGATACATACCTACATATATTATCTGTATAACGTGAAGATACATAACCCAAGATATCCGGGGTACCGCGTATTAAGTGAATTCAAACTCAGCCTTTTAATTGGGCTCCTAAACCGAGTACATATGTAGATTGATGCGAGCCTTCTCGCAAAATGTAACTTTGCAAGGTATTATTAGCAGCCTGGACGTGCTGGGGTGAATGCGACACGAACAAGTGGACACGAGATGGAAGGACAACTGTCAAATAGATTACTAGGTCATATCTACTACCTAGGTAGGTACCTACGATATTATAGTTAATGTCACAAGTCGTTCGAACTACACCACTTATTCTTGCACATCATACTAGCAGGAAGCATAGCCAGTCATCCAAGCAGGAAAGGATATTCTAGCGATCCGTAGGCTATTCCCAGCACAAGCACGAGCATGAGCATGATAATCAATAGGTACTATATTACCTACACGTGTGTAAAGAACCAGGGTGTCAGCCTTGCTAATATTACCTGGAACCACCCGCGTAGCTCAGGCAAGGATGATGACGATGATAAGCTTGCATTCTGATGCTGACAGAGGTAATAAAAGCTGGCGCTATACGGTCAAGTCGGCGCCATCAGCTCATGATAAGACTCATTGCTCCAATGGGTAACACACAGATTATAAACCGAATAGAGGCTATTTTGGAGCCTAGCTATTTTCTATAAAATAACATGCACGAAATGAAATGGATATCATAGACACAATGTATCCTGTGCACCGGTATTGTTGGTTAATTCCTATAACAATATGAAAGTAGAAGCACGACGGCGCTTCATTGTCGCCTGGTAAGATTGGACAAATAAAAACAACCTCGTATCACCGTACCACTCTTTGATATATGTCGGGAGAATGGATAAGCTGAGCTCGGGAACCATCACAAAAACTCGGTAACAGTTCTTCATATTTTTAGTCAAGGTGAACGCAATCTTATCAGCCATGTCTTCCAATGTCCGGGCGTGTTAGTGTTAGACGAAGCATTTGTGTAACCTCACATACGACGGATCCCATTATACCATCAAGCTGAAGAGACATGATGGTCTAAAGAACAAGGGGTCACTGACCCCTGTCAAGTTCTGTAATGGCGCCATACTATCGTGATCTCACTGCGAATACGACCAGTGAAATGTTACTCTTACCGCATGATAACACCAGCCAACAAACCATACCACACCGTATTCAAATGTAATATATTACAAGAGAAGCAACTCGTTCAGGGCCTAGACTCTTTAGCCAAGCCAACCCCAATGGATTTCGGCCATTGATTGCCAATTGCGAGCACGTACATCTCGTGGGCTCTCAAACCTCGTTAGATTAATGCGACAGCATATGAAAATAGCTAGAGAGAAGACTACTAATTTTGGGCCAGCCTGGGCTCGTCCTCCACCCAAGAGCGTCTTTCAACCGTTTCGTGGCCGTGTTATACATCTATATCATAACTAGCAGGTACCAACAACCCATATACAAGTAGGTAACCACTCATGGTGTCATTAGTCGGAGATGTGATTGCCATCTTCGCCGGCCGACTCGTCACTGGTACGAGCAACGAGTTCGTGGAACTCAGGGTGGAAAGGCCATTCCATCCAGAGCTCTATGAGTTCCTCCCATTGTCGCGCGTTCAATAATCTCGCCGACAATTCCGAATATTGCGTCTTGGCAGCAACTCCCCCGCTATCTAAATCTCTACTGCTCTTCCAACGAGGTATTATGTAGTCGGCGGCTCCCGGCGCGAGGCCATCTAAACTCTGGCTGATGGGTACAGTGCTTTGGAAGAACACCGAACTCGCAATTAGATCAAAACAATCACCTGCCCGGTTCGAACTGGGTCCGTGTTGGCGCAGGAGGGGATGCACTTCTTTTGGCTGGATGTCGAGCAAGCTGCACTCGACGTTGGGGAAGAATTCTTCAGGCTGCACAGTCATCGGCTCGTATGCTCGACGATCCCAATGGAGCATAGGCGGGTCTTGTACGAAATAATGTACGCTATCCTTCCAGGTGACAAACTCGTTGATAAACCCTTGGGAGTTAGCTTGTATCTCTGCTGTCCACTTAGCTTCTAGTGCTTCAATCTCTGCTGGCGAAGCCTTCCCCGACTTGTAAAGTTCATGGATGGCATTTAAACCGGACAGTAAATTGAACATTCGCTCATGCTTTCTGCTTTCAGAGTTAGCCCTCCATTGATAGGCCCTCATGTTGATGTAGTCGTCCGAGTCTTTGGCGAGGATTCGCTCCTCGTGCGCCGTCTTGAGATCATTTAACTTGTCTTTAAACGCTCGATTGAAGACAGGTGGTATAGATCCTGGCTTAATGGGTTCCCTTATTCTGCATGCTACCAGAGCTTCTTCCACGGCTTCGGGGAGCCTCCCTTCAGGCGCCTTCATCTTAGCGGCCCGCATTCTTCCCCATGTGGCTAGGCTGCTGCTCTCATCGATGGTGCTGTCACGAGCGAACCAGCTAGAGTCAGGGCCTGGGCGTCCGCACACCTCACGTACCCATTCACAAGACAGTTCGGTATCAAGCGCCAATCTCCTGCGTTTCTGCATCACCTTAGGAAGTACGCTGGACTTGTCATCGTGCCGAGCCCATACTAGCATTCGAACGAGCCCATAGCGTTGAAATAAACCGCCAGTCCTGATCGACTCGATAAACTGATATAGAACCAAGCTCGCTAGCGACTCAAATGCCAGGAAACGCTTCTTAGGGTGGAAGGCAATGTTGGCGGTAACCAGCAGAGTATCATTGCGCTGATTCAATCGGCTCGCATCGGGGATGATCTGGTGAGGTAGATATTCGGGGGTTAGAACGGAGTCGAGCTCACGCCAGACGATGCCCGAGGCCGGAACGAGGGTGGTGTTCGGCCGGTCGAGAAGAGGCTTGAGGAACGGCTTGTATAGGTCGGCATCTGGCTCCATCAAGATATGAGACCGCGGCTGGAGATAATCGTGGAGTTTCCGGCTCCATAGGCCGGCGCCGGGGTAGATGTCGAGGATGTCGCATCCTTTATGCCTATCAAGAGAAGAGCCGATGTAGGAGAAGATGTCATCGCATAGCTTTTCACTAACGATATTAATTCTGGTCTTGTCGGCAATGGATCCAGATGCCGTTTTGGCCCGAGAAGCCCGTCCGGGTTTCCATACACCAGTAGAAGCAAGCTCCTTGGCTAGGGGACTCGATGCTTGTAATAGGTCTTTATCGGGAATCTTGGATGCGAGAGTACGGCTCGTCAAGGKGGAAACAGGCGACGGCCGACAGAAAATAGAGGTAAAGATACTCCGCGCATTGTTACGGGTTCTATGCATGTGAAATGAGCGAAAACGGGGAAATTGCTGCAGAATATAAGATGAGACAATCCAATAAGCGAAGCTGCCGGCATTCCATGCATATGTGCGATGGGCGAAAGTTTTTTTCTTTTCTCTGTTTTCGGCTTCCAAGGCGCCGGGCGATAGGTTTCTGCCATTCCAGACCGCTAAAATTGCGCAGCGAGGTCCCTGCAGAGTGGGTCACCAATCAGGTTACAAGAACGTACACTTAAGCGGAACTTGAGCGGGATGACGTTCATCAATTTTTCTGAGAGCTTCCCAAAATGACGCCATCATCCGCGCGTGGATAAGGCAATACATGGATCGTCGATATCAACTTGGACCCATCGTTCAGGCCTCCAGTTCTACCAGTTCAATGTATGTCCCATGGCAAGGTGCCTTTGGCCACCATCGCCCGCCGTATAATTCTGGTATAATTCTGTATGAAGTGCTGGCTGCTCACTAATTCAAGTTACTTGGACTTCGAAGCAGGGATGCAGGCTTTTCGGGACATCCGTCTCTTAGCGTCGCGGCTTTCATCGCTCGATGCTTCTCAATGCGGTAGCGTCAAGTATATTACAGCTCCTGGCAAATTATACTACGTGGTTATTCCCGCCGACCCTCGATGGATCTAGGAGGCAACCCTGTGCATGGTTGTTCGCCAGCCCTACCCACAACCAAACGTGCTACTTTTACACGTGGGTCGTATATCATTGGTCCCGGATAGGACAAATCCATATGGCACTTATATGTGCGGATATCATAGGCAGGCGAGCAGATGGAGGGTCCTGTGCGGTCAATGTCTTGGCAACAGCCCGGCCGCACCAGAATACCTACTTGGGCATTTTTTGTCTTCATTGGTCAGCTCGCTCACATAGTCCTTGTCTTGATTCACTGCCATCCATCGCGTATAGCCACGGCCCATTCCGCGTAGGGGGTAGGTAACGGCTGAAACAGAGATATTTATATTTTGCCGTATTCTCATTGCCATTGTAGATATATTCCACTCGTCTTCATCTACTTCACAAGACTTCAAGCACCGCTGGAACACCGAACCAACCGCGACTCTACCGCTACTATCAGCAACCCAATATGATTGTCAAAACGTCTATCTTGCGGGTTGTGCTGGTTCTACCTTGCTTGTTACCGGTTAGTCTGGGTCAAACTCGGGGGAAGCAAGTTGCATGGCTGCGGGATGTCGAAAACGACGATTCCACGTCTCTCTCTCAACTCGAGGCCTTGGAAGGTAACTCCGTTGGGGGAAATGGCATTTTCCACAGGGATGAATCCGAAGAAAAGTATGTTTTTATATTACTATCATCTACCAGCCCAACTATTAACCTTATACATAGAATCGAAGCATCGGACGACGCTCCAATCCTCTTGACCGCAGAAAAACGAGACCCTAAGAGAGTTAAGAACAACAATAACAACAACAATAAAAACAATACCAGGAACGGCAATAATTCAGACTCTGGCGTTGGGAAGTTTGACATTTCTATGTCACTATCTATCGCCGCAGGCATTGCAGCTATGGCGATCTTTCTTCACTACTAGTACATTGATAGTTTCAATGGCGCCTCGTACTTACGACACATATTACTTCAAGACGACATTCTATTCTATGATATTAGCGATTTACATAACCCTTTTTGTTTTCATTATTATTATTGGCTTTGGACCGGCTTGGKTTCTGGATATTTCGAAGGCTATCATCGATATCATTACTTCAAATTATGATAACCTCCAGTTCCTTCTGGTGTTCCTGGGGCGTTTTACCTTTTAGCGTACGTTCCTGGCTCTTATATCATGAGATTAGTGAATTGAAATCGGTTGTTTTAAGGCTACTCGTTAGTATCACAAAATATATCCTCCTGCTATAAGCGGTTAACACACGTCCTCAACATCTACAGCACAGCTAGTTTAGATCATTATATACCTGTATAAAGCTTCGTATAACGCCTGAAACGTGGAAAATACAGGTAGTTCCTCAGTATCATAAACGTTGTCGAATTTTGGAATGATATAATTTCCAGGTACCCTAGGTCTCATTTCTAGGTTTCTATTATTACTCGGAAACTTCCCACGCCCCCTTTATGGATATATAATACGAGGAATCAATGTGGAATAAGACTACCACAAGCATTTCATTCAATACTCGCATGTATTGATCATAAGGTTCAATACATTAATGGCACTAGGTACCCGGAATACTCTGCAACCCTGCGAAGAGGTTAGCTAGAATATCTTGCTAGCCGTATGGAATGTAGACTCTTCAACTTACATCCGTCGACGTCCTCTACGGCAGTCTGGGCCTTAGTGCACTTCATAGCCTCCTCTGAAGTCTGAACCTTGAGCTCCTTGCAGACTGCGTTATTGCATCGGGCATTTAGAGCACGTTGGAGCGAATCGCCCTTCCAGCCAAATAGGTAGTCACCATGCTGCGAATAACCGGTCCTGTGAACTATTTTAGTATGATTTTAGTTTCTCGCGCGTACGAAAAGAGCTTACTCATCCCCGGTACTCCAGAAGAAAGGCTGGGAGCCATCTTCGGGCCATAGATCCGGGTCATTGAACGGTCGCGTCTACGAAATGCGCAATTAGCAATAATATCGTAAAGGAGCGGTTATGCCCGAAACGACGTTCTTAATCTCAGTTCTCATCCCATGGGAATCAACTGGACCATGTAATAGATAGATAGTACTTACGTCCCACATCACCTCGTACATCAATTGGGGCAGACGAACGCTGCAACATCAATTGTTAGCCATTGCTTTCCTAAGAAAGGGGTTCAGGGGCCCAGGGATTTGAGGCATATCACGAGGGTAATCGCTCCTCCGTTTATCGTGACTAAGACATTCTGATTCTTGAGACGGGACAGAAAAGTGAGAATAAAGGACCCTCAATGTTACTTACGGGTGGCTATCTGGACATGTGCCGACTGATTCGAATGATCCGGTCTTGGGGTATGCAACGTGACTCTTATGGTCTGGACTATCCACATTCTTGCCGTCCCAACAACTACAATCAACTTTTAGTCAGTCTTCCAACGAATTTCTGATGAGGGAATGGGATGAATAAAAACTTCTGGGTGGAATGATAAAAACCAAACCAATGCTAATTTGGTACATACGTCGGGAAAGTGATGGTAGTACGAATACCGCCATTACATGGAGCAGGAGGCAAGTTCTGAGTATCTGATCCCGTGCAGGGCGCGCCGTCTTGGGAATCACCAGGAACTCCGGCTCCATCCGCCGACTTATAACAGCGATGGCAGAGTTGACGCTGCATGCCGTCTGCCTTGCGAAGAGCAGCGTCTCCAACAAGCATGCGGAAGCCAGGCTTGAAGGCGGTCACATTCGTCCTGCCATCATATGGTGGTATGTAGTATACTGTGATACCGCCCACAGCACGGAGCCCTACGTTCGCAAATTGGGGAACCCGCTTATACGTTCCATTACGAGCTCGGAAGTATAACACCGCCGTCCAGTAGTTAGAGAAGTCTTCGGCGAATGTGCAGCTGGTGCAGGTGGACTCCTTGACAAGATCATGTGTCCCTGGATCCATAGTAGAGTTGAAAGAGTTGCCCCCTACGATCTGGTGAACGTGCGGAGAGGGTAGGGTACCGGGATTGACCAACGGGTCTAAACGCTCGATGACGAGCTGCGAGCAGCCAAAGCGTATCATCTGCTGGGCCGCAACGCCCTGCGCTAGAAGCGTCAGGATCAAAGCCTTCCACTGCATCTTGAGTGACACTATAGCTACCTAGGAGGTAGTTCACGAAAAGCGATGGCTGTGACGGACGCCTCGGACGAGAAAGAACTAGACCGTTGCTTGCCTGTTATCATAGGACGATTCCTATATACACGGAGTTGCCTCCTTTCCAAAAATGATGCCGACCTATCGCGCCCATACCCTAGCCCTCTTCTAAGTTTAATCTCGATGTATATTAGTTTGGGTAATACCGCCCACGCCAGCCAATTTAACCGGCAGATATCTCCCTTATCAAGGCCCATCACAGAACAATTATTTTTAGCAGAGATGGCGTTGGGAGGAGAGGACATTTCTATTCGACATTGTCGGGTTACGGATTACATGTATAAAAAGTCACGTTCATACACCTTGTCCGTACGCCCTCTGATGAATGAAACGAGTAAGCTCCCAAATGGAACCGAGTCTAATGATATATGGCAAGATTATAATATTCGGTACTTAATTCATTAAGGAATTATCTCATCACATAACTCTTATCTATAATGTGGTTGCGCTCATAAGGGGCGATTGGCCTCTTTGCCTCCCCCACACGGCAAAATAGAATTATATTTCCATCTACTCTCCCAGATTGCGATGTAACGACCAAGACGTTCCGGCACTTACTTGTTGCCGGTATAAGAATAGACCATCCACAAGCAGCTGACGGAGGCCTCTTGACTAGTAGTTAGTCATGTAGAAAGTAAGTGGAGAGATTCAAACACGATCGACGTCTTAGAGTCTATCAAACCATTTTTTGGGCAAACTTCACGATGCGGAGCAGCTTCCCAACCTTTGCAGCGGTGCTATCGCTCACCTCGGCTGTACGTGCCTCTAGACAATGCGGCAGCGGGGCGAGCGCGTCTTCGAAGTATCAATGGCGCGTGGGTGCCGCGAGATATGACGGAGCAGAACTAGGAGAGAGTAACGGAACCGCCACAGTAGCAGTCAGCATAGTGCCCGGCAGCAGTACCATGGGAACCTTCTTCGAATGCGTCGCCGAGTGGCCAGAATCATGGGCGGGGTGGTATGAAGACGGGAATATCATCTGGAGTGATTGTATCTGGGCCGGCAACGGACGAACCTACGACAACACAGTCTCATTTGCTGTGGATTGGAAGAACCGCACGATGTATATATCTCATACATTTACTTGCTCAGATGGACAAGGGTAAGCATAGTCATAACCGGATCATACTCGGATTTCGCATTAAACAGAATGAACTCCGAAAGGGGACACACTTAGAGACTAACATTCTTGATACAGGTCCGATGGCCTGGCAACGGGGTCTATACACCTAGATATGGATTGTTCTACGAGCACCGAAGGCAGCACTAGCTGCATGTTGAAGGGCAATGGCCTCGACGCTACGACTACAGGCAGCCCAGCTCGACTTGGAGCTGATTCCTGTACGGATAATTCGCAAAGATATCAATCATGGCAGCTCGAGGACTGGCAACGTCAATACGAAATGGTTCCCGGTTCCTTGTCATCTGTGCCCCAATCAGACACTGGTCCATCATTTGTTTTGAAGAATATGGCCAACACGGATTTGTTCAACTGCACAACAGCAGGAATCCAGAACAACGCTTTCGATGGAGCTTGCAAATTAGCAACAGAGGAAAACACAACAACGACAGCGGCTTTTCACTTTGACCCACAACTAGATATCCTCACAGTTACCCAGCATTGGAACTGTAGCGACTCGTAAGTGACATTGGCCCCTCCGAACATATAGGCGGTAACAGCTGCTGATAGTGCTAGGTCCCTGTTTGATGCTGTGGGCGTTGGATATGTACAAGCAACATGTAGTCGCGAAGGAAACCTACTGAGCTGCACCTCAAATCCAATTTGGATCGGCACCAAGACGGTATAGCCATCTAGGGAAGTGTTGGGTTAAAAACGGTACCTGGGTAGTTTTTAGTCAGATATATACAGCTTCATACGTGTTATTTGCCCGAGAATCTCCGAGTTCATTTTTGTATTCATTCTTGTGTAAGACCTATAATGTTGATAGCATTGGATCACATTATCACTGAAACGCCAGCCCTTTGCTCATTCTTGATTGGGGGTAGTAACCTGATTGTCAGGTACTTGCGTCAATATCGAAAACCCCATTAACACCATGAATCATTCAATATTGCACAAGAAGGCGATTATTTCGCTTTAATGTATGGTGAAATCAAATTTGCAAGGTTGAATAAGGGTCTGTACAGACGCCTCCGTGACCTGCGGTGAACTCACAGTAGGTACCTAGGTACCTACCGGCAAGTTCGCATGCAAGCATACGCGTTAACCAACAACTGGAACAAAGCAAAGACATCTTGGAAATCCCAAACCCCAAACCACCTTATCGCGGACTTTAACCTCTATGGCGCTCAAATGGATGCAATAAAGATCGGGGGTGTTTTGTCAAAGTTTAGCATCTTTCTGCAAAAGCCTCGACATGGAATAGATGATATCGAATACTATAACCCGCATCTTCTGAGAATAGAGGGTTATTCGCAGCTCTTTTCGGTCGAATCAAAATCTCGGGAAGCCATGACGGATTTCTTCAAAATGTCGGGCGGGAACGGAAAGGAGGAAAAACAACTTATTGATACAGCCATTGTTGAATCTATTCTTGACTCATTATCATATCACGATGATCTACGGGAGATATCTATAGTCCCAAACATAAAAAGCGAACTATTACCGTATGAGATAACCATACCACATATTGTAAAACAGTACGAAACTTAATGCTTATTGATTTGTTAAGCCACCAGAAGGAAGCGGTTGATTTCATCTTTCGCCGTGAAACGGGACAGATATCCGCGGACTTGAGCCTCTGGAAGTGCAACGACATTGACGCAGACGAACCTTTGTACGAATCAATTAAGTGTTTAGATAAAGAATCCCGACTAATGTCTCCGTTTTGCAGTTACCAGCATGTTTTAAGTGGAGCGAAGCGGTTAGAACGAGCTGAGGTTAGGGGTGGTATCATTGCAGATGAAATGGGATTAGGGAAGTCGCTCATCATCCTATCAACAATTGCTGGCTCTCTAGATCGTACAAAGGAGTTTGCTACTACTGAGAATCAGGGGTTATTGTCTCTTCCGCCAAGAAAAGCAGCCTCTAGAGCAACCCTAATTCTTGTGCCATCTTCGCGTAAGTATTCACCTCAAGAGATACAACACCTCTGTCTTAATAGATGTTTAGTTCTGATTGATAATTGGGTTGACGAAATCCGCAAGTATGTTAATTCCATGTGGGTTAGCTTCGGGCATTAGACTAACGGTTGAATAAGGCACTCCTATCCTGGGACACTCGCTTTCCACAAACATCTCGGCTCAGCAAGGCATAAAGAGATTCATTTGCTTCACGAGAAATCAATAATCTTCAGCACTTATGCTACTGTCGCGGCCGATTTTCGTCGTAGAGACAATGCACTTACCAAATTCAATCAGTTCCGAATTATGCTGGATGAAGGTGGGCTCAAGACACCAAGGTAACCGTATACCTTCAACTTGGCATCCTAACGCAGACTCTAGCCCACGATATACGCAATCGGTCTACGAAACAATTCCAGGCTGTTGCTAGTATCTCAGCCTTGCATCGCTGGTGTCTTACTGGTACCCCCATCCAAAACAGTCTTAAAGACCTCGGAGCATTAGTGTCATTTCTTAAGGTCCCAATCCTAGAGGAGGCTCCAACCTTTCGGAAGTTAATCACTAACCCTATAATATCGGTGTCAAAGGGTCGTTTTTAGAACCTTCAGACGTTACCCCGTACTGTCTGCCTCCGAAGAACGAGGCAACTCTTGGACCTACCACAGCCAGTATCAGAATTCCGCAGACTACCTCTCACATCCGCAGAAAAGTCTGAGTATCACGACTTGATTTTGCAAGGCAAAATGGAAATCGATATGGCAGCGAGCGGGTATGGAAAGAGCGTCGCCAATTCCGTGTTCCTTCAGTCGCTCCTTAAACTACGGCTATTTTGCAACAATGGCCGCACAAACACCGTGCTACAATCTGGGACGGACTGGACTTCCGGTAGACCCGGATGAAGCACTCGTTTACCTACAACATGACAATCAAAATGTCTCTTCTTACTGCTCTGGAACTATATTTTATCAATGAGGCGAAGGATACCGACAGTGGCATATTCATGTCGTCTTGCACTCACTGGGTCTGTCACAACTGCATGCCTCACCACTATGCACAGAACCAATACTGTCCAACTTGCGCGAAAACCAGCGAATCCACCTCAACGAATATTATTCTCTCCAGCAATGTAGATATTGATTCAGTTAGATCGACGGAAAGTCGCTGCAAGCGCCAACCTAGCCGGTATCCGTCGAAATTGTTAGCTCTTTTGTTTGATATTCGGCAGAACCCCACGCACAAGAGGCAATAAAAGTATAACACATATAATGAACATAGCTAACTGGTTGGGTTTCTTAGCATCGTATTTTCCTGTCGAAAGAAGACACTAAGCCTTGTGGGGAAACTGCTTCATACTGAGGACATACGATACAATGCCTAAGTAGGTAGGTAGGTATTTTCAACTGGTACATGGAAACATACCTATGTAATTGTTTGTTTACTTTTATTTATCTAACCTTACGAGGATTATTGTGTCTAACTCGAGACTTTTATGAACGTACACAATTTATGTTATGTAGGCCAGACTTAATAAGCCACCTTTTGCGTAAGGCTGTTGTTATTCCAGCTTAATACGCCGTATAGAGGGGCCAATGGTCGGATATCCTTCATCAATAAATGCTGTCAACTACACTAATACCAGTACTACTAGCTAACTAGTCTATGATTTGGCAATTTGACTATTGGATATAACCCATGTTCCGGGAGGGGCACGCGTAAGCAGCTGTGCCTCACGGCGTGAAACACGTAACAATCGCCAATATTTAAAGTCGTAGATAGCGTGACTGAGACGAAGAATATTTTGTAGTTAAACCATCGCAGTGAAGGCAGCCGTAGTGTTCCTATACTCTCCCAAATCCATCGTCTTCACGCCACCATGAACAACTCTACGTTCCTTCCGCTGGCGTTCCTGGCCAACCCGTTTGCTAGTTTGACCTCCGCTTTCGGCCCCAATGGCATCTCTAATCCTGTCAGTGGTCCATCCACCGGCGGTGGCTCAACCTGCATTTCTGGCGACATCACACTATCTATCAATACACCCGGCATTAAACTTCATTACGAGGCACCTCAAGATCAGATGGCCGTAACAGAATCATTCGTCGAGCTGTTCCAGGTAGACTCAACCTTCGGTGCCGACGTCACCGCCGGGGGCCCCAGTGTCATTTCCGGCGATTACAGCATCTTTGTCAAGCTCTGCCTACCCAGTGACCCAGAGATTTTGGCCCAGGTCAAGACAGTGCAACTGTTGACACACGGAGCCACTCTCGACCACACCTACTGGGATATTGCCCCAGGCTACAGCTACGTCGACGTGGCCACGGCGGCAGGCTACGCCACGCTCTCCTACGACCAGCTGGGCGTGGGCAATTCAGACCACCCGGATCCCATCCAGGTCGTGCAGGCCACCACCCAGGTCGCCGTTACACATGCGCTGGTCGGGCTGCTCCGGAATGCCGACCTGGGT
Organism: Hypoxylon sp. E7406B; assembly: GCA_000931505.1. Classification (NCBI taxonomy): domain Eukaryota; kingdom Fungi; phylum Ascomycota; class Sordariomycetes; order Xylariales; family Hypoxylaceae; genus Hypoxylon; species Hypoxylon sp. E7406B. Next base: position 905 of record JYCQ01000121.1, on the reverse strand, counting down.
GGGCACCGCTTCGACAAAGTCGTGGGCGTCGGGCACAGCGCGGGAAGCACGCTGACCCAGGGCATTACCACGCAGTACCCGCAGGACTTCGACGCCGTGATCTTGTCCGGAACTAGCGCCAGCGCGGCCTCGGTCCCGCTGACTATGGCAGCCTTCAACTTCATCAACGCAAACACAGACCCCGCACCCCAGTTCCAGCAGCTACCGCCCGGCTTCCTGACGCAACAGTCGGCCACCGGCATCCAATTTGCCTTCTACAGGTATCCCAACTTCGACGAACACGCATTCCGCGAGCAGGTTGCCCACAAGCAGACGAACACGCTGGGCGTCCTGCTCACGCTAGGCGGCATCGTGGCGCCATCCACAGAATTCACTGGGCCGGTAGACATTGTCAACGGTGAGAACGATCTCGTATTCTGTGGCGGCAACTGTCGTTACCCGACAGATCAGAACAGCGCAGCCTTATCAATATTCTACCCAGCAGCATCGGAGGGAAGTCAAACGTATATTGCGGCCGGGGCTGGACATTCTATAGCAGCCCATAAGAGCGGGCCGGATAGTTTTAAGCATATGATACAATTTTTACAAAATAACTCTTTGTAATTATTACGAGAGTAAACGACGTGCGGTGGACGAAATCAAGGAAACCGCTAAACTGACAAAACGTTTTTACTTATGCTTATATACGATGTAAGATACTTTTAATATATGCATACGCATTTAAAGATAACCTTATATAAAATGCGTAGTTTTATATAAATAGTATATGCGTATAACGAGGTTTATTTTTTAAATTTTTTTAAATTAATATAAAATATATAAATAATAAACATATATTAATTATTAAAAAATTTATAAATATTAAATAATTTTTTATTTATATAATAAAAAATATTTAAATATTT
>JYCQ01000118.1:0-296104 GCA_000931505.1 Hypoxylon sp. E7406B | reverse complement strand
TATATTAATTAAATTTAATATTTTTTATTTTTATATAATATTAAGTTAAAATTTTAAAATCGATAAAAAAAATCTTTTTAATAAAAAATTTTTAATAAAAATCCTTAATTAATATATAATAACCTTTATAAAACTTAAGTAATTAAGAAATGATAAAATAAGTATACTTATTATTAAGAAAAACCTTTAAAAAGTGCTTTAAAAAATGTGAATTATGATGTTATTTTTAAGTTCGAGAGAATTTCGAACTTACTTAAAGTACATGTGCGAACCACCTTTAATGGTCCATGTCAATTATATTGTGACACACCGCGGCACATCGAGTCATTACTTCTTCATGGTTTTTATAGCCGATTTAACTTCCTTTTAATCTTTATCTAAGCGCACAGCTGGGCTACTTTGCACGAAATTCAAATCCACCTTATGACCTAACAACTCGCGAATGTTCGAGATACCATATTTGATCATCGTCGGTCGTTCTAATGAAAGTCCCCATCCGTACACGCGCGTATCCTTGCTATTATGGATGTTAGAAAAATATAAGTATAGCGGTGGGAATTATCCATGATAACAACATGGTTAAGGTAATATAATACGTACGGGAAACCCATCGACTCTAACATCTCAGGACGGAACATTCCGCTGTTCCCTATCTCAATGAGTTTGCCCAGGCCCTTGTCTGCAATTGCCGGTTAGAGTTATATGAAAGAGAGAATTAATTGACACAAGCAGAGGAGGATAGTCCAGGGGAAGACGTACGATATGAGAAGATCTCCATGCTGGGTTCAGTGTCTAGTGAATGTTAGAATTGTCCAGGAAGGAAAAGAGTGAGTTCTAGGCTGTCTTTAGAATTATGGCACACAAATCGTGCCTGCCATAGACATGCTGGATGGGAACTCTCTTTTCCCGAGAAGAAAGTACGTACAGGGATTATACGCCGGCTTATACTTGAGATCCGTTATGCCCATCTTACCAAAGAAAATATCCATGAACTAAAGCTAGTCAGCCGCCATTCCACGGGATTTGTCAATAGCTGGCAGTGGAGACAGTCTATTTACTCACTTCCATGAGGCCACCGAGCGTCAGGTTCGTGTCAGCGATGACACCTTCGACCTGGTGGAACTCGGCTAGATGCGTTGCGTCAACACTTTCGTTACGGAATACTCGATCGATTGAGAAGTAACGCGCAGGCGGGGGGCGCCCATCGGGCCCCTTCCTAGCTGCCAGTTTATGGAGCATGTTTGCACTAATGGCTGTCGTATGAGTACGCAGAACCAACCGTAACGACTCATCCCCCGACCAAGGGTAGCGGTAGCCAATGGAACCGTATTTGCCATCCTGTTCATAAATCAACTCAGTGTCTCCTCATATCAAGACTATTGGGGCCATAGCATAAACAAAGGCCTGCTTTGAGAGCAGCCAAGCGAAGAGAGAAGACAGGGAGAGGAGTACTCACCTGATGGACCGCCTTCACATTCTCCCAGTATGCACCGTAGTCCTTTTGATCGTCGGGCGATGTTGCTCGTGGCATATCAGCAGCCTCAGGGTCAGAAATATAGAACTATTGTATGAGTGACGTTAGAAGCCTCGGAACACTATATCGGTGATGGAGGTAAAGACTAAGGGAAGAAATTGGTGAAATAGCATACTGTATCTTGCAGATCACGCGCTGGGTGCTGCTGGGGCACGAAGAGAGCATCGAAATTCCAGAAGCCTGACTCAACGAACCTGGGAAGGGGTGCAACTTAGTTATAGCTTAACCAATATCGTGTCTATAGCGTGGACCTACTTGTCGGTGGGCATCTCCTCGAAACCCATCTCGAAGAATATTTGTCTGAACTCGGCTCGGACCTTGTTGAGCGGATGCAAGGCGCCTGATCGTTGGTCTGCCCCCGAGGCTCTGAAGTTGTACGGCTTGAACGTAGCCGTCTTCCACGAACCCGTAGTAATCATATCGGCAGTTAGGTCGGTAGCTTCCTCGGGTATTTTCAGGGCAAACTTGGGGCCCTTATGGATTCTGAAGCTGATGATCTTTTGCATCCTAATTAGCTTCCGCTTCTTTAAATCGGCAAGAAGCTTCGCGTCAGGGTAGGTTCGCGTCTCCTTGATGGTTTGCATCTGTTCCTTGGTGACATCCTGTATTGAATCCATCGCGGCTTTGAACTTTCCGTCTACATAAATGTGAGTTAGTACCAGCTATGCTAGCTGACCTGGAACAGCAACCCTATACACACCCTTTGTTTTAGAGATCCACTTCTCCTTGAATGCCCTTCCCTGTCCGATCTTGACAACATTCTTGTCGCCAATCGTCTTCTCCAAATCCTGCAGGGTGAGACTATCGACGGCCGTGCGTAAAGCTTCGAATACCCGGGCCTCATGGCTTCCATTGGCGGCGATCTGCTCMCCCTCGGGTTCTAGAACCGCCTCTTCCCGTTCTATTGTGTCGTAGGTGACCATGTCACGTGAGGCCAATCGATCAAGGGCTGCTTTCACCTCAACGAAGCCGGCTGTCGGGAAGGCCTTGGCAGAGAGGAGCGGCGACGATTTGTCGAGGGATTGGAGGATCTGGCTGGTGAGGTCCCCAGACGGGGAGGCGCTCAACGTCGAGGACGCCATGCTCAACTGCAAGATGTCCTTTGATGTGTTCTCATGTGCTGTTACGGCGTGGAAAAGGAATCCTTGGAACAAAAGTTCGTGATGCTGTACGTAGCTTAGTGGAAGTGCAAGCTTGAGTCACATTTGACAATTGTGAATTGGGTTCTAAGATTTTAAGATCACCCCTCCCCCTCCCCCTCCTACGGTGGGTCCCCGCCCCTCCACCATAGGCAAACAAAAAAAGGGTCTGCCTCTGCCCCACCACCAGGTACGAACATAGTGTATATCTAAATTAGGCATGTACCCAGTACGAAATTATTCACCGCCTTCCTAAAACAGATAAAGTTATCTAATCGGTGGTGGGGTTACTGTGCTACTAGAGCTTCGATCAACAGTGATAAACTTTTTTTTAGTTAGGATTATTTCGCATCTTCGACTTGCTCAGGTTTATTTTACAGGACGTTTCTGAATCTACAGATTCTTTTCTTAACACATTTAAACCTATTCTTCTCTCGTACCTTTCTTCTCACTTGCGCCGATCCATAGGTCTCTCATACAAAGCAGTTTCGCCTGGGCTTGGCACAGACGCCGTCCATCTACATTTCCCTGCATTTGTCTTGCGCCGCCAGGATGAAGTACGTGCTGGTCAGCGGTGGTGTCATTAGTGGCATTGGAAAAGGTATGGATATCTTCTTTTACTCCGCCAACTTCTGAATCCTCCTCTTATATTTGTCACGTTGGACGACCTGGAATTTATCTAGCGCTCGACCGCGCGGTTTACACATCTCTCTATCTGGCTGCTTTAGCATAGGAAGTAATACATATTTGCTAACTTAACGTCTAAATAGGCATTATTGGTATGGGTGACACAATCAAGATTTCTGATGAGTTCTAGCTTGCTGATTGTCCCAAGCGTCATCATCTGGGCTTTTGCTCAAGACAACCGGCTTGAAAGTTACGGTACGAGAAGTGATTTATTATATATGACCCTTTCCTCTCTTACTAATTGTACTGGATGTAGGCGATCAAAATTGACCCGTATCTAAATGTAGATGCCGGCACGTTAGGACCGCTCGAGTAAGTCAAACGTCTACGAAAGCGTAAAGATAGCAAAACTAACAAGAATGCTCAATACAGGCATGGAGAGTGTTTCGTTCTAAAGGTAAAAACCATCGCCTTCCATACCATAAGATAATAGCAATCCTAACGAAAAATAGGACGGAGGCGAATCCGATCTGGATCTCGGAAACTACGAACGCTACCTCAACCTCAACCTCACCAACGAGAACAACATCACGACTGGCAAGATCTACAAGTATGCTACTCCGTCCCACGTCTTCTGAGCTATTACGTACTGATAGGATGTTTTCTAAAGGGCCGTCATTGAACGAGAACGGAAGGGTGACTATATAGGTCGTACCGTCCAGGTTGTACCCCACATTACAGATGCTATCCAGGAATGGATTCAGCGTGTAGCGAAGATACCAGTCGACGATAGTGGCGAGGAGCCTGACGTCTGTATCAGTACGTATAACCAGCCCTTGAGATGTCTTTGAATACTGACCAATGCTTCGTCGTAGTCGAACTAGTATGTTGTCATAACCTCTTATTACCAACGCGCCAATCGACTCTGCTCCGAGTGTTGCCCTGGAATTATGAATCTAACCTGCGATGGGTAGGGTGGCACGGTTGGAGATATTGAGAGCATGCCTTTCGTCGAGGCTTTAACCCAGTTCCGGTATAAGGTTGGCAAGGGAAACTTGGTCAACATCCACGTCTCTTACGTGCCTATCATTCACGGGGAAGAGAAGACCAAGCCTACCCAGCATGCTATCAAGCAAATGCGAAGCGCAGGTTTGATACCGGACTTAGTGAGTGCTTCCGATATCCTTTGAGGGCCGCAAACTAATTTCCCTTGTAGATCGCATGTCGTTGCGAGCGTGCTCTAGATGAGGTTACAACCCAGAAGATTGCCCGAAGCTGCCAGGTTGAGTATGAGCAGGTCCTTACCGTTCGGGATATAGAGACCATCTATCAAGTCCCGCTCCTTCTCGAGGAACAGGGCTTGCTCGATCGCCTACGCGAGGCCCTGATGCTGGACCAACTATCGCTTCCGCACACCATGATCAGTAAAGGTGCAGATTTATGGCAACTGTGGAAGAAGACTGTTGTCTCGAAGCCGTACTTAGAACCGGTGAACATTGCCTTGGTTGGCAAATACATTGCGCTTCCTGATAGTACGTTGTTTTTTTGTTCCTCGATCTCTTACACTTGACATGCAAGTGGTTGGGGGGCTTGGTTGCTACAAGCACCAGGAAACCCGTGAAATGGCAATTGGCATGCTAATATAGTGTTGCAGGCTATCTTTCCGTAATTAAGGCTTTGGAGCATTCGGCTATGAAGTGCAACCGGAAATTGAATTTGGCCTGGATTGACGCAGAGCACCTAGAGGATGCTACTCTTCAAAGTGATCCTACCAAATATCACAGGGCTTGGTCGCAACTAACTGTTGCTTCTGGTTGTAAGTAATGCCTCCTACTTATCCCCCAGCCATCAAGTTCTTGCCTATTGCGGAATCACTGGTTGAAATATTATTTTCGAGATATGACTTATACCTTGCATCTTTCTCGCATGCTGGTGGCTAACTCGAGACGCAGGCATTTGCCCCGGCGGATTTGGCGGTAGAGGCGTGCCAGGCATGGTTAAGGCTGCCAGGKGGGCTCGTGAGTGCAAAATCCCTTACCTGGGTATCTGTCTTGGCATGCAAGTGGCTGTCATTGAAGCGGCACAGAACCTATGCGGCTACAGGGATGCCGCTTCGGAAGAGTTCAATGCACATGCTGAGCATCGTGTTGTAATCTTCATGCCGGAAGGATCCAAGGAGATAATGGGCGGCACAATGCGCCTTGGGACGAAGACTACATACTTCCAACCGGGGAGCGAGTGGAGCAAGCTTCGGGCCTTATATAACGATATGAACGTTATGGAAGAGCGCCACCGGCACCGCTACGAAGTCAACCCCGACTACGTGGAAGAGCTTGAGAAGGCTGGACTTAATTTCATCGGCAAAGATGAAACAGGCAAGCGTATGGAGGTGGTTGAGCTGAAGGATCATCCCTTTTTCGTGGGAGTGCAGGCGCACCCCGAGTTCACTTCTCGCGTTCTCGCCCCATCTCCTACCTACCTCGGCTTTGTAGCTGCAACTATTGGTTGCCTCGACCAGGTAATCCAGGAGATACGACAGCAGAAGAACCATGCCGACGGGCCTGTGAACGGAGCGGATGAGGGCGTCCATTTCTGATAGAACGGGCAATTAGCGGAAGGGTATGTCCTCGGAGGTTGGAGGGCCAAGTTATATCTGGGTGAAGATGAGTTTCGCCAGACTCTGCCTGTTTCTGTGAACCCGAACTAAACTGAACAGTTCAACGCGGCTGTCTGCCTTCTAGCTTTGGCGTTCAAGTGGATAGAGAATAAAAAAAAATTTAAGGGATTGCCCCAAAATGAAGCCTCAATTAAGGCAAAGCTAAGGTAGCGATCAATCTCACACTTCACCGGGCGTGAGGGGAATCTGATCTTGATCTTGACTTATTTTAGGACTTGCGGAATTAGCACACTTAGGACCCCTTTTATCCCGGATACTATCTTAGCGATATCGGACAGTTCCAATGGAACAAAGGTAACAACTGAGATCGGGAAGGTGAAGGTATACATTAAGGGTCAAGGTTGGTACCGAGCTTTTGCACAGGTCCCCTTTTGTTCGGCGAGAGAGAGCGCGAATGCAATCCCAGGTAAAGCAGCGCATTTCCTCAAAATCGTACACTTCCCCGTTGAGCACGGAGCAAACTGTCTTAATCTCGTATCTAGTATAATATACGCAGAAGGTAAGGATATGGTAAGCAATTTGAGAATATCGGGTCTAGCTGCATTTTATTCTATACCTGCGAGCTTCTACAAGAGAGCTGCTTAACTAGGTACCTAAGAAGCAACCATTATGTATAGAGCACGATGGATTTAATATTGAATTTGCGAAACTTGACGGTTTGACGTACACAATATAGTAACGGTTATAACGGTTATTCGCCTAAGTTAATATACGTTTTAAGTTATTTTTACTTTTAATTACGGTGTCCTGTCCCCGCACCCCACACGGCGTCCACACCCATCTACGTATCTTAGCTTTTTCAAGGTTGTTACCGGCGAACACCACTACCGCTCTTCCATCTCTCCTTTGAAACATTGGGTTTGTTCCAGGTACGGGACGACCGTCTAGTCTCGCCAGTTCTGCCCAAGCTGCTGAGAACCAGCATTTGATATACAATGGCTAGCAGTGGCAACGACACCAGTGCGCCCTCTCTCTCTCATACCCCGCCCTAGCTTCTAGACCTACTGACCATTCTCCGGCGGGACAGTCAACCTCGACAGCCTGAGCGCGCAGCAGCTCAGCCAGGTCAAGAAGCAACTCGACGAAGAACTTGAACATCTCACGTCGTCCTTCGCCCAGCTGCACGCCGCGCAGTCCAAGTTTCGAGAATGCCTACGCTGTGTCCAGGATAAAAATAAGTCGCCTACTCTTCGGGGTATGTCTGCTCCTACTTGGTCCGACGCTGTCGACGACGAGTCCGTACTAAGAGAACACAGAAAATAGCTCGATCCTCGTCCCGCTTACCAACTCCCTCTACGTGCGCGGGAATCTATCAAGTGCGTCTCATGTTGTAGTTGACATTGGCACTGGCTTTTACGTCGAGAAGGTGACTATTGTGTGTACCATAAGCATGCAGGCTATGGAAGTGTTGACCCGACTATGTATAGGAGATTAAGTCCGCGGCCGACTTTTACGAAAACAAGGTGGGCGAAGTTGGAGCAAGCATTAAGGATCTTGAAGCTATCGTGCAAGCCAAAACGAACAACGTCCGTGTTGTCGAAGAAGGTATTATCCATTCGTCTCGAATCCGGATTTCTTAAACATGTCATCAGCTAACAAGGCTTTGCTTGCTATTAGTTCTGAGACAGAAGATGGTTACTGGAACCCAGCAAACATGACCGCCATAGGAGGCAGCTGCGTGAGTTAGCCTAATAGGTCTTAGCATTCATAATACTACATGCATCCCTGACACTAAGCTATCTAATAGCGCAACCCTTGAGATTAATTGACCTGGTTATTAGAAGAAGGGATCTAGGACATCACGGATTTCCCTGACGGCCTGTAAGAAGCCTGAGACCCTGTTAATGCCCTTGGTCGCGCTACCACCATCGTGGAGTAGATATTGGAGCTCTTCMCCCCAGACGATTCCAGCGGCATCGTCTTCTGAATCCCAATCCTCTCCGAAGACGCTCACTCCAAGGTCAACTGTCGGCTTGTTCCCGACGTTCATCTCCGCAACGGTTCGCCACCCGTGGTTGATGGCTATCTCCACGATGTACGAGGTGGCTTTCCATTTAAATCGATAGATCGTCTTCACGACGATGGACTTCAACCCGTCTCCCATTCGATTTTTGGCTGGAAGTTTCACTCTGGGGTAGACATTTAGATCGTGAGGTCGATCCAGATTCTTGAACTCGACCTTCGCTTTCCCTAGGTAGCGGACGATGTTCGGGAATGTTTTTGCCCCCTTCTCCTTGCTGACGGCCTCAAGCTTCCAGTCAAGGTTCCTGACATTGCTGTTAGATCAAGTAACTCACTCAGAAATCACCTTGTTTTAAGACTTACTTTCCGACACTCAGGTTCAAGATGTCGAGGTCAGCAAAATTGCTATTTGCTAAGCATGCTGTTGCATTGGACAACTGGTAGGGGGAATTGCCTCGGCCTCGGCTGGACTTGTCGGTGATGGAAAGGTTAATCGTGGCCAACTGAGAAGATGCCTCAAAGGCATAGTTGGGTCTCACACCTGCCGCAGTGGCAAATTGATTGGTCGTGGGGAAAAAGGGGCTTCTAGCACCGCTTCGGACGAAGTCCATGAGCCTTTTAGCTACTGCCTCACTGCCAATCCTACTTAACTGTCAGTTATGCCTGATAACATTGTCAATCTCGGGAGCTTGGGTACTGACGAGGTCTTCAGCCATCCGGAGGCTCGGGGGTTCTTCACCATGTTGTGGAAGTCGCGGTATCTGTAGACTTGCTTGCCTTGCGGGTAAGTTTGCAACATGCAGTAGCCCAGGTGGACTCTCAGTGTCAACGACAGTGGAAGTCGACCGGCCTTGTTCAATCCTCTGTAGACACGATTGTCCAGCCTTGCTGCGAATGCCTGGAAACGCTCTGGGAGTTCTTGGCTGGCGTCGGCACCTTGTCCCAGCTGCAATGTTGGTCGTACATTACCAGATTGAGTGGTGATTAATACAACCTGGGAACTGGAGCTGACTCGGACTGGCGGCTCCTGGAAAATMCCCGACACTTTGACAGGATCATCAGAGACCAACTCATCAGCCACGTCCTGTGCAGCGCTGGCTAGCTCGGCAATGTTCCTTGCAGGTGCAAGGATCCGCAGATAGGGGCCTTGGCCTGTCTCTCGGAGCTCAAGCTTATAGTAATTGTCGGCTTGAGTTAACTCCTTGTGCACGGCCTCTACCACTCCGGCAGCCATCTCCGGAGAATGGCAAATGATAAAATTTGCCTAGATGATGAAAACAAAGCGCATTAGCTGATGTCATATTGATATAACTAGTGACAGGGCAACGTACCTGGGCGTGCTGGGTGCTTCGGATACTCACGTGAGGAGTCCTTGCAGCCTCACGTATAGATCCGATCGGATCCAGGTTACGGAGAACCAAAGGGGCGGGGCGCGCGACTGTCTCGGCACGCTTCAACTGCGCATTAGTGGCTAGGTAGGGGACCGTAGATGCGACAGACTGGCTAGCCATGCTAGGTGCGACTCGGGTAGTGGGTTGGCCATCAATCTCGGCCACTAGGACCGGACAGCCGAGAAGTGCGGCTTCATCATTGCCCGGGTCATCAAGAAGATGGTCCACCGGGGGGTTCGCGTCATTCGCGCAACGGGTGCCGTTCATCGGCTGAGGGCTACTGGAAATTGAGTAAGCCACGGGTTAGTCTCATCACAGGTGGTCAGCTGTGCGACGACAGGGGGATGAACATACACGTCTATCAACAAGTCCATCGTGGTGAAGAGCTTCGCAAGCACGCTTGGACAAAGATGATGTGAAAAGAGAATATCAAATGTAGAAGGAAGAGAGTGAGTAGTGGAGACAAAGTGTACGGAGTAGACAGAGTAGACAGAGTGAACGGAACAGGATGGACAGAATGAAGAGGATGGACAGAGTGAAGAGGGKGGATAGAGTGAAGAAGGTGAATGGATGAAGAGGGKGAAGGAAAGAAAGAAAGAGTGAAAGAGTGAATTGAACGGTAGATGTTTAATGGTAAGCCTTGCGAGGTGTACACGGACGATTCCTCTGTCAGTTATTGCTGTGTTCCCACGAATCGCGTTGAGTGTGCTTTGGGTACGGGGTGGCTGATAATTCTGGGAGCTTCCAACAGCTCAAAGGTTCGTTTGTGGATGGGAACCCGCGTTTCTACAGCAGTTGGTAAACACAGAAGCAGGCAAGATCAGTGGTAGGTGCCTTTCAATCCTGGGGCCGTTCTTGGTTGCCCGACGACGGTGTTGTATATTGTTTGTTAGATACATACATGTATATATCTACATCTACATCTACATGTACATATTATGTATGTACATGTATGCATGTGAGTAAGTGTACGAACTCTAATTGTAATTCCCCATACTCTATTAAGCTACATACATACACACTTGCGACTACCTACATTAGGTACATAAGGTTAGCATTGTGAGTCAGTACTTCGTGTACATACATGTATACCTAGGTACTTAATACACACCTACCCATCTGTGCAGATTGTCTGCACTGTACCGGATGTCATCGTCGAAAGATAGGGGAGGTTTAGGTGCTCCATCAAATCGGCCTCCGCACCCCGGCTCACGTGACCCCGTGAGGTTGCATAACGCGGTTCGCGTCATTGTTCTCGATTTATCGGAGCAATCTGCTTTATCCTTTACCTTTATCCTTCTCCAACCCCGACTCATGAACCATGACCCATGACCCATGCGAACATATATCCGGCTGAAATTTAGTTTAGGTACCTAGCTAACAAGTCTGTTAGTCGAGTGTGACTAAGTTTGGTTCAATGATAACCTGAAGTGCCCCCCCAAACGTTCTGACTCTTTTCGTTAGCTTCCATTCAATCTCTTTGATTGATTAATACCAAATGGGTCGTCGCTCTTCGACCGTCGTTCCTGGGGTCGCCCGAGATGACTCAGACGATGAGCTCGGCATTGATGACCACCCTTGGGAATGGATCTATCGACAAACTCAGTCAGCAGGCTCGGCATCCAAGAGGAAGAGAAATGCCCACCACGACATCATCGGGGCCCGCATGGGTGCCTTTGAATGCTATATTGGTGACTGTGTTCTCTTGAAGGCCGACGGCTCCAATGAGGCATGGGTTGCCATTGTCACCGAGTTTCGCGAGGAAGACGAGGATGGCGACAAGGCTGCCAATTTCTTGTGGTTTTCTACGGAGAAGGAGATCCGGAACAGTGACCGGAAAAGGACCGACTTCCTCCCGGTTGGTTCTTGATGCGTACCAGTCCCCATCCGGTTTGCTAATTCGCCTGAGTCTAGAACGAACTGTATATTACACCATCTTCTGATATCAACCCGCTTGCTTCCATCAATGGTAAAGCTGTGGTCATGTCCCAGCAGGAATTCTCCCGGAAGTATCCAAGTGGCAAGGTCCCCCGTAACTCTCAAGGTCACAACAAGACATTTATCTGCAGGAGAGGATGCAATACAAGAACTTCCACCTATACTGACGAGTTTGTATGGGAAGATGTCTATTCCGGTAAGGAGGAGGATATTGGCGACTTGCTAGAACTGGTGCAGAATGGAACGAGATCAACGAGGAAGCGCCGCAATCAGGACATCTCGACTCACGAAGCCGACTATGCCACTACTCAACTAGAACAGGACGATGATTACCATTCTGACGATGCTGCCCGTCGGGTAGTAACTACGCCGAGGAAAAAGCAGAAGACAGCAAGGGTGGTGACACCCTCTAATCGCAGGTGAGTACATGCCTCGTTGAACCTGCGCCTCAGCCCTTTCGTATTGGCCGGTGTAGCTAACCCTGAGGGCTAGAGTTGTGGTGAAGAAGGCATTGGAATTCACGCCGCTTGCCACCCGTACGCTTTCTCCGAGCTACCACCAGTCCTCTCCCTTCCAAATCGCTAGAGCCCAATTGCATGTTGCATCGGTGCCTACCAGCTTACCCTGCCGAGAATCCGAGTTCTCATTGGTATACTCGCATCTCGACGCTGCTATAACCGACGGGTCTGGCGCATGTATTTACATATCCGGTACGCCTGGAACCGGGAAAACAGCTACAGTGAGAGAAGTAGTGTCAAAGCTAGACGAGGCGGTGCGATCCGACGAGCTGGACGACTTCATCTTCGTCGAGATCAATGGCATGAAGATAACTGATCCACATCAGTCATATGCTCTTCTCTGGGAAGCTTTGAAGGGACAGCGGGTCAGCCCGAGCCAGGCACTAGACCTCCTTGAGCGCGAGTTTAATAACCCCAGCCCTCGCCGAGTCCCATGTGTGGTCTTGATGGATGAGCTCGATCAGCTCGTTACTAAGAACCAGAGCGTCATGTATAACTTTTTCAACTGGCCCGGATTGAGGCACTCTCGACTCATTGTGCTAGCAGTGGCTAATACTATGGACCTGCCAGAGAGGACGCTTAGCAATAAAATCAGCAGCCGACTGGGACTGACACGTATCACCTTCCCGGGCTACAACCACGAACAGCTCATGAAAATAATCCAGTCACGGCTCGAGGGAGTGCCGGGGAACATTGTTGAACCGGATGCCGTCCAATTTGCTAGCCGCAAGGTCGCTGCCGTGAGCGGCGACGCAAGACGCGCTCTCGACATCTGCCGACGAGCTGTGGAGTTGGCCGAGGCCGACGTCAGAACATCAGAGCCTGACCCGGGGACGCCGAGCAAGAGAGCGAAAGCAAAAACAGGCGAATCGGACAGAACCAAGACCTCTCGAGGTAAGGTTACTATTGCGACTGTGAAGCGAGCGATCAACGAAGCGACCACGAGTCCATTGCAACAATACTTGCGTGCCCTTCCATTTGCTTCCAAGTTAGTTCTCGCAGCCCTGCTCGTGAGGAACGAGCGGACGGGCTTGCCCGACAGCACCTACGGCGATGTGATGGAGGAGATGAACCGGGCCCTCGTATTGGATGCTGGGAGCCGACGGGTTAATTTACTCAAACATGCGGCAGATGGGAATTCTAGGATGGATGCCACCGTGCGAAGGAACGATATTAAGTCTGCTAGAGTAGGGGGGATTAGCTCTGCAGCTGTCGACTTAACTGGGGCTGGGATCATCATTCTTGAAGGTTTGCGAGCCGAGCGGCCAAGTAAGATCAGGCTCGCCGTGGGCGACGAAGAGATCAAGCTTGCATTCCGAGACGACCCTGAGATCAGAGCGTTGGGTATAACATTCTAGTGTACAACAGACAATACCAAAGCCAAGATTTTATAATGTTAATATCTCCCTCCTTTCACCATTTCCTTAGTGACTACGATGCGTGCATTATGTCATTCCTCCCTATCAATACTTCTGTCTTCCCAGAGTTGGCTTCCATTCAAGGGGGTGTGTTTCGGGCGTTGCCTTCTCGTCCGGTTTCCATATCTTGATGGTTTTATCCGCTTCACCAACGATAAGACGCATTCCTGTGCGGTCGAAAGTCGAGCTCATGATGCCAGCCTCGGCGTCGAGAGACCCTGGCTGGGCTATGGAGTCCAGGGCTTGGTACCGATGCCCCGACTTCCAGTCCCAGAAGCTCATGGACCCGTTGTCTCCCCCGGAGAAGAGGGTGTCCTCATTGAGGGCTAAAGAGTTGATGATGGCATTGTGGCCTTCGAAGTTGCCCATGAAGGCACCCTCGGGGCATTTCCATTGCTTGATACTATTAGTACTTCCCGTGGCAAATGTGAACTCGCTAGGGTGTAGAGCGAGAGCGCGAACACCCTTCTTGTGGTGGGTGAGAACACACATAGTCTTGCCGGCTGCCAGATCCCATAACCTGACGGTGGAATCTAGAGAGGCGGTGATGACCTGTGGGTCCGCTTCTTGACACTTGAGGTCAGCGACCGTCCCCTTGTGACCAGACAAGACGTGAATGTTGCTGCGCGTCCGCATATCCCAGACTCTGGCTACGCCATCTCGGCCACCCGTGACGAGAACATCTAGTGTAGGATGAAGCGACAAGGTATAGACGCCGCTTAGGTGTCCGTGATAGTGCCTGATAACCTTGTTCGTCTCCAAGTCCCAGCACTTGACCATCTTGTCCTCGCCGCAGGAGAAGAGATAGGGATGTCGAGGGGATACGGCAAGGCCTCGAACTGTGGATATGTGGCCGGTCAAGGTCAACCTCAGGTTTCCCGTCGCCAGGTCCCAGATCTTTATCGTTCGGTCACCAGCGCCGCTAGCAAACCATTGGTTGTGTGGCTCGACAGCCAGAGCCCGGACCCAGCCCAGGTGGCCTGAAATAACTCGCATAAGCTTCCAAGGCGGATGCCAGTCGGGCTTGACTTGATGTGTCACCTGGGCGCGGGCGACGCTTAGTGCTTGGGATGTCTTGGTATCTGATGCCTGCGAGGCTTGTGGTTTGCGTAGATGGACGAGAGCATTAGATCCTGGCTGCTTCTTGTCCGAGGATTGCGGGATGCCTTCGATTAGCTTCTGCGTCTTCTGGTCTTCGGGCGCGGCTGGAGGCTCGTTCGCGGCCGGTTTCTTCCCCTTCTTCCTGGCGCTCATGGCGCTCGCTTGTTTCTGGGCGAGAGCGGGAGGTAATTCTCGGACATCTTGGTATTCGGCGTGTAGGCGAATGGAGAGAGCATCTTTTTCGCGTTGCGGTTCAGTCGCGTCTGCGGTCAGCTTGATTTTCTTTCGCGCCGACTCTCCAGACGGGTCTGCAAAAAGCGATTTGGACCGTCGGGCATTCTCTAGCACGAGATTTTTGAAATCGTGATGAGCGACTTCCATTTTTATCGACGGCCAGTATGAAGCCAGTGGGCAGTGGGATCTGGTTGAGAGTCGCCGTGGTGGCCGAAGGTTTGGGGAATTTCAGATGTTCAGGGTTCCATCTAAGCCACGAACAGGCGGTACCTGATAGTGCAAGCTGGGTTGGTACTTTCCCATTAGATGGATATCCCGATACTTGAATACTAAATACATAACTAGGTATCACGCCGCACGGCCAATATAATGTACCTACCTGGATTGGGTAAGGTTTGGGTAAGGTACCCACTAGCCCCGCGTACCTTCTGGGTACATCATATATGCATATATTGTACATATGTACTTAGCCTACCCACTTGCCTTATTTGAAATGCCCGCAAAGGCAACCAGATGAGAACGACGCTTCGTGTTTAAGCATATACATAACATATAAAAAGTAATCGAAGACACGACCACTTTCTTCTTCTTGACAAAAATAGATAGTCCTCCTTCTGTTCGTCTCTAGTACGGCTTCGCTCTACCATTCCCACAGGTTAGCCTGCCTCGTCCGTACCAAGTTCAGATAATAGCCTCGAACGACATCTATGACGCCCTGAGGCACTCACTATATTTATTCTCGAATGTATCTCCGCCGTATTCTGCAATATGTCGGCTGATCAGTCTAAATATGCTATACATGCCGCTGCTCGTGAAGGCAAAGGTAGGGGGAGTCTTCCCGCTGCTAGACGCTACTTCAACATTTCTTGCTGATCAAGTCCGTTTCCTACAGTTACTGTGGTGGAGTCCTTGCTAAATGTAAGCTGTTAAATCCGCCTCCTTCTCTTGTGTTTTGGGTGACTCAGGAGCTTCACAGGCGGACCCAAAGCTATCTCGTCTCAAGGACGACGACGGTCGCCTTCCCATCCACTGGGCTGCGTCTGCAAACAACCATGCTATTGTTCTGCTCTTAGCTCAGCAGAAGGACTTTGATCCCGATGTCGAAGTGGGTAGCAAAGTGGTTCGGCCAATGAGATGACATCAGTTTTGTATGGCTGACTACTACATCATCAAAGGACGACAGCGGATGGACCCCTTTAATGATTGCTGCGAGCGTGAAGGACGGCGACGCAGTCGTTGAATTGTTGCTTTCGAGAGGTGCAGATGTGAATCAGAAGAGTAAGGCCCACCTCTGAATACCATCTCCGGGTCGCAACAAAGCTGACTCGAAGCAGATAATAACGGGCAGGTGCGTTGACAAGCCGGATTGGGTTGTGCTAGAAGGTAGGACTGGACAAATTGCTGACGTTGGCATAGACGGCTCTTCACTTCGTTGCCTCTAAAAGCAATCTAGAGGTGGCCCGCAAGCTTTTGGACCACAAGCCGCCGGCATCTACACGAGTAAGGGACAAGCGAGGTCAATATCCACTCCACCGAGCCGCAGCCGTGGGTTCAGTACCCATGGTCAACCTACTGCTGCAGAACCGGAGCCCGCTCAACGCAACTGACACGGCAGGCTACACCGCTCTGCATCATGCAGTTGCTGAGGGCCACGGTTAGTTCTCCTCCACTATGAAGTAACCCACGAAATCATGAGATGACTAACACGGGGCTAAGGAGCTACCGCGGTTGCTTTGCTGAAGGCTGGCGCGGAGGTCGACAAGCGAGATTTGGACGGATATCTGGCGCTGGATCTTGCGCCTGATAAAGAGGTTCGCAAGTATATCGAGCGGGAAGCTGAAAATGAGGGAATTGAACTGTAAATCAGTGCTACTGGGTTCGACTAGGTACTGTCACCGTCTGCACGCGCATGCCAATTTACTCGTAAAGTCTTGCTCCGTGCCCATACCCAAACTATTTAGGTATAACAAAGCCTAGCTGTACCATCAGCTCCTCTTCATTTGATCGTGCGTTCCACAAGGTCCCTGTACATGGCCTTAACATCGTCCACGTCCGCACGCAACTCTTCTACCAGCTCGCTCTTTTCTCCGAGCATCTCCAGCGTCGTTTGGTATCTTTCGTTGATCTCCGTCACTTGCTTTTCTAACTCCTCAACCTTCTTCCTAGCCCCCTTCCCGGCCTCGACCTCCTTCATTAGTATAACGATTTCGCTGCGAGCTTCGTCCCGTTGGCTTGATATTCTGGCGAGTTCCTCCTTGGCTGCTACCTTCTCGCTCTCTAACCGACGGACAACGGCGCTCATCCTCTCAACTAGTTGTACTGATGGCCCCGCTGTCATGGTCGATACCGACATCATGTCTTGCAACACGTGTTGGGGAGAAGCAGGCGTCTCGGGGTTTTCGAAGACGTCGTCCCTATCAATGGGATGGCTCGGGGGAGACGCCAACATCTCCAAGCCGCCCGACAGGGATGGTGGCGTCCCCGATTGTGCCGAGGTCACAGGAAACATGGGGGATCGTATGGGGGGCAGCGCCGATGTACGCCTTCCGGTCGACGGTCGATCACCGGGGCTCGGCTCACCGTTACTAGAAGGTGCCGAGGTCTTACGAAGCCTTGTGGGGTAACTCTGTAACCCAAGGAACTCGCCGCTGAAGGTTCTTTGCGGTGCAGTTAGTAGAGGAGATTCCGGGCGGCTAATACTACGGAATGCACCGGTTGGAACATCTTCCAACCAGTTCCGCCGGTCGTGGTCTGTTCGTTCAGCCTTCTCTTCTTTCCAAGCCGCCCGTTGTCGCTCAAAGTCGGCTCTTGCTTCAGCTAACGCAGCCTCGGCTTCTTCGGCTCGCCTGCGTAGTGATTCGAATTGTGATTGGTACGAGGATAAATCCTGTTGAACGCTGGGAAGTTGGTTCCTCGCCTCTTCCAATTCTTCCTCTTGACGTTTGGCTCGAGAGGCCTGGTCTCGTTATTAGCCTCTGTGTTTGTTTTGACCTGAGCCAAATACCTACCGTCTCCCGGGCTTTCCGCCTCATTTCCGATTCGCGTCGCAACGCTTCATCCCTCTCCTTCTCCAGGGCTGCGGCTTTCGCGATTAGAGAAGCTTCTATACCCTGCCAGTTCTCACTAGCAATGGAATATTGTGTCTGAAGAGTCTCTATCTGGCGGAGCAGCTTAGCCTGCGCATCCCCTACGGCGCCTGATGACGCTTCTTCCGCTCGTACTCGAAGGGCCTCTAATTTGCTTTCGAGAACCTGGACTTCTCCCTTGAGTTCTAATTCCACAGCGCGGAACCGCTCTGCAGCCCTGTCGGCTTTCTCCTGTAGCTCCGTCGCTTGTAACTTAGCACGATCAGCTATCAAACCCTTCTCTACTTCGAGGGCTGCGATTGTATCCTCCAGCTCCTTCACGCGCTTCTCTCCCGCTTCTCGTACGTGGTCATTCGCTTTGGCGGCCATGGCCTTAGCTCGATCTGACTCTTCTTGGAGCCTGTCCCTTAGCTCAGATATTGAGTTATCTTTCGATGTGATATCGGCCTTTAACGTTTCTAACTCTCTCCTCAGCTGGCTTATTAACTTCTGTGATTCCGCATTTGCCTTCTCGAGATCGCCTTGCTCGTTTAATTTTCTCCGTAGAATGGTAAGCTGATTTTCCGTCTTCTGACGCAATAGTTTTTGCTCGTTCAATTCTTTTTCGCTTACAGCAAGTTGGCCCCTTAGTTTCTTGATAATGCTTCGGTGTTTCTGCTCTGTATTTGCAAGCTTCTGCCCTTCTTCCATCAACTGGGCAATTTGTTGATCCTTCTCAGCAATCTTTTTCTCCGGGCTTCCCACTGGCGCAGCAGCGGCAGCGTTCCTTGCGGCCTCTGACGCCTGTCGAGCTAGGTATTGCAACTTAGCCTGCAGAGCATCAACTCTTTCCACGTGACTGTGAAGTTCTTCTTGATGCTGTGCATGAGTCTCTTCTATGGACTTCTCTAAATCTAGGATGCGTTGTTCATATAAAATGGACGGCGACGAGATTGTTTCAGGCACGGAGAGTCCAGTAGATTCCGCTATATTAATTTCTATCGCAGGCGCGGCGGGATTATCTTCTGCCTCAGCTTCGTTACCAATATGGCCGTCAGCAGCTGGAGTAGCTGGCCTTACGGAAGCTCCGCTATCCGACGTGGAAGTGACAGGGTCGCTTGTCTTGTCATCCTTCGAAGTGCTTTTCGCCTCGATACTCGATCGAGGCTGCGCTGTAGATACTACACTTGGTACATCGGAGCTGGTACGAGGACTTTGACTCGGTGATGCGATGTCGGTGCTCCGTCTAGCAGGTGAAGAATCGGCTCTTTGAGCGGCATTCTTTGCGGCGACAGCCCGCGCCAATCGCTCCTGTAATCTATCGTTGGTAGACCTGGAAGGTGTCGCAGACCGAGGAGGTACGGTCCCGGCGGACGCTGTGGTAGATGAAGTCGAGGGCGTTCTCGTCGGTCGTTGCGGCGACGGCTGCTTTGCGGCATCTTCCTCGGCGAGGATGTTGTCAAGGCGGGCCTCGACGCCTGCGACGGCCTGGGACAAGAAGGAGCCCCATCTCGACGACTTCTGGGGAGCTGACATGTCTGAGGCTCTTGAGCCCACTCGTAATAACTCGAGAAGAGACGGTCCTTAGTGGGCGATTATGTCGCATGCAATTCGTTCATCTGGCAGTTCTGAAGATGGACTCGGCACATTGTACAGAATCGTCTAGTTCAATTGCTGACAGCTGACGTGTCACGGCAACGAGGTAATTAGTATAGACAAATTAGCCCTGCTGTCCTACGAACAGTGGAATGTCTAGAATCTGAATTGTCTTCGCATTTGGACTCCTCTGTTGTTGGAGAAATAGGCTAGATCGATCGTGGTAATATTCGGGGTTCGATGTTGCCGTATACGAGAATGAGGTGACGAATGTGGTCTCGCGCAAGTCTCCCGGCGTGTGAAAGGGCCTCACGATGTGTGCTAGTGAAGCTTGGCAGGTATGAATCACAGACAGCCAACCAGAGGAGTTGGTCGTCTCAAACACCCATGTGAGATGCTGGTCGAGCACAGCCAATACCAGGTCGAGGGTGCTCGTAAAGAGAAAACGACCCAGGCGTCGTCAACAAGACTCCGCTGAATTAGATCATATTGGGTTAAAGGGAATAACCCTGTTATCTGCATAATTCTTTTTGGCAAGCCCGCCTTCACTCGTCACTGGATGTACCTAGATGCTTACCTCACATATAGACATTATCCTACATTGGGAAAGCGCTCCTGAGTCTTTACGTACATGTATATACATATTTTTCTCAAGCACATGCACCTAGATGCGAGCTCATTGCTACATATATACATGTATACGTGTACGTATAAGTATAGACTACGTATGTACCTACATGTATGTAATGACGTACATGTAGGTACTAGACAGCCCGGGGGGTAGCCACCTATGGTATGGGATGCACATGCAGCCACAGATATATAAGGTTAGATACATATACACATACTACATACTATGTAGAGGTATGCATTGTCTCACCCCCCCGGAGTGCCGGAACACACTTATTAGACGCTTATTAGACACTGCGCTGCTTACACAACCCTTTTCATATTTCTCTTCCTTCAGTCACCCTGGGGAGACGTCTTCTCACCTGTGCCGCGATTCGTTCGTCGAGATAACAGGGCTACTACACCCGGTCTTCGAGGTAATCTCAGATATAACCTGGTTACCTTCCTCGGAATCATGTCCCTACAGAGCTTCTTGGGAGCCCTGAGCTTCTCTTACCACGAACCTCGGCACGGCTTCTGGGGTGAGAAAACATCCACCCTGAATTTTTGCGAAGAGGTGAGTAAAATATGAGCTCGCCAGCCGTTTCTAGTAGGATACTAAATACCGAATCTAGGACTATGTCATCAGCTACTACTGCGCTGAAGTCTGCAATGTAGGCTTTTGTTTCTCATTTCTCATTTTCCCTTCCTTATTCGCGACCCTGTTCTGTCTAGGCTCAGTTGTGCGAAGTTTCTATATGAGGAGCGCGAGAAGGCTAATCCGTTGTGTGCTGCTTCACTGCTAGACGATCACCAACGCCCTCTTCATATGCTTAGGCTACAGGGGCATTCGGGACTGTATCAGATACTCACATCCTCTCATCTTCCCTGTGGCTTTTGCTGGGTATATCGTTGTCGGCCTAGGCTCTACTTTCTTCCACGCTTCTCTCAAGTGTAAGACTACGCGCGACTGACGATGTCATATCCAATTTTGTCTCGTGCCGACTTCCCCAGTCTCCTAGGGACATAACCATCTAACATCTAGTAGATCCAATGCAACTGGTGGACGAACTGGCGATGATCTACACAACGTGCTTCATGTGTTTCGCTACCTTTTCGTACGGCAGATCTACTCGTCTCTCCATCTTCCTCGGCGCCGGGCTTACCGGCCTTGCTTGGTTCATTACGGTTCGCCTTCCTTCGTCGCCGTTGGTTTAGCTACAACGAATGCTAACAACGGACACCAGGCGAGGTATTACCAAACCAAGGATCCCCAGTTCCACCAAGACGCATACGCAGTTCTGACTGCTATTGTGGTCTTTTCGAACATGTGGATTATGGAGCGAATACTCCGGCCGGCTCTGAAGAAGAGAGAAGAGAGTAGAAAGGGAGTTCGCACCCCGAACAGGCCGAAGCTGCCGACGACCAATGAGATGATGAGGCAAATGTGGGTCATGGTTGCGACAGGTAAGCAAATCAACACTGGCTTGATTGGCGGTTATGTTAATGAGTCGAACCCTCTGCAGGCCTCAGTATATTCCTAGGCGGGTATCTGATCTGGAATTTGGATAACATGTACTGCAGCACCATTCGCCAGTGGCGACATCGGGTCCAGCTTCCCTGGGCTGTCGTGCTCGAAGGCCATGCTTGGTGGCACCTCAGTATGTACCTTTCCGTGTTGTTGTTCTTGTTGGTCTGGGGGCGATTACTGATACTAGATGTTTGGTTGCAGTGACTGGACTAGGTGGTAAGTTGTAATCATTAACATCCTCAAAGCCTACTATGCGCGCGAGCATGACCTGCCCTAGCTAACATGACGGCTGCGGCAGCATATTTCTATATTCTTTGGCGCATTTGGATCCACCGATGCTTAGACGGGGACGAGGATAAGTTTCGGCTTCATTGGCCTTCGATACTTAGTGTGCCGGAGGTTGTGGCCGTAGATGATACGTCGGACAAGAAAATGCGATAGAAAGCACATCCTCGTGGTTCGGATGCCTAGCGCTTGCACTCTTGCGCATCTTGAAATCGATAGCGAGGTGCCTTTCGGCGAACAAATGGCGTTCTTGGTAAAAAAGATTAGAGGCTAACCGGTTAGACGGCATACCCATTGGCGACTGCAGACCATCAATGTGTCGGGTTTCAGGGTTTACTTTATTTAGGTACTTGAGAGGCGCTATAAATTCTACGATACATCAATGTATGCATGTGTAGCTGATTGACCTAAATCCTACATCTAGTGGCATGTAACAGTTACATCGTGTGAAGAGTATCGAGAGCATTGAATGTATCCACATCCTACCTATATGCAAGTATACAGTAATTAAGATGCTGGCAGGCTGCACATCTACACTGTGCGGGAGTCCCCACACCGGACCGGAACCCCCTCAATGTAAATATGTACGCCTCAATCTCTCCCGTCTCAAGTCACATGCCCAAATACTATTCGGTACAATCCGATCTCCTTTCCCAGCACAGTCCAGCTCAAATTCAGAGGACTCGAGGTAGAGGCCAGAGTAAGGGACAATGTCAATTTCAAACGAAGCGCTGCAGAAGGTATGCCCATTAAGTATCTAACTATGTATATGGAGACCGTAGCCGCTCACGAAGACTTTGAAAAATCCAGTTGCTGCGGGAGGTTGAGACGCAGGCCATCGCCGCGCAGCAGCAAATCTCCCTCGTTAGAACTCAACAAGCGTCCAAGCAGCGCGAGTTGCGAATGGCGCAGTTGACGCGCACCGAGATGGCCTCGCTACCGGCAGACACCAACGTGTATGAGGGAGTGGGTAAGATGTTGGTGCTCCTCCTTGTCCCTTTATTTCACAGCGGCTAATTGTTGTAGGTTTGTTGCGCTTCCCGTCTCCGACATGAAGAACAAGTTAGACGCCCAGATTAAGGAGGTGGAGGGTGAAGTAGACGGACTGGGGAAGCGGCTGCATTACCTCGAGGTTTCGCAGAAGAACAGCAAGGACCAGATCGACCGCATGCTTAGAGGCGCCTCCTAGCAGCCTCCTAGCAGCCTCAGTCGGCTAGGGATAGCCTTATCATAGATGGAAGTCTAATCATTATGCGAACCGGCTCTTTGGCGCTATAGTGGTTACCTCCCAGCGGCTCTTGAAACGAATTAGACCAAGCGCGGTCGTCAGATAGCCTCTTTACGAGGGGCGTTTGCAGAATTCTCGGCGTGCTGTGTGTTGTGTTAGCACATGTTTGCCTATCGTGCGCTTGAGGAGGCTACTTGTGAAACATACCTGCTCACAAACACGGGGGTAAAGAAGGGAGATAGTATGGTAATCTGGCGGCATCTGTTGGTGCTGAATACATACCTAAGGTATGAGTTCAGGTCTGGCCGATTGTCCACAGGTAGGGTTGGGAAGCAAGTACCCAAGTACCTCTATACCCTTGCCACTACATTATGTACATAGCTGTATGTACGTGTATGTATAATCAAATCACGATCTGCACTTTCTCGGGCTATAATGAAATTTCCATAAGGTCTCTTTATGTATTGCTACTAAGTGCATATATACTTCTTTTTCATTGTCCACAACGATATCGCCCCAGGCTCATAGGTGCCTATTAATAGAGAGGGGTATATTATGTACATACGTAAGTCAAGAATCTATGGTATATATGTACATAGATGTATACATACATAAGGTATATGTAGGTTATACGGTACATAGCATACCCTGTATGTACATACATGTAAAACGTAACACGCCCACTGTGAATACATACATGTATGTACATACATGCGTACATCATGTAGTCTTCCAGTTTCAGCCCCTCGTCAGCCATTTCTTTTGCCATGACCCCACCTTCAGCCCATCGAACAAGGGATCCTAAAAAAACACCTCATTAGCTGGTTTTGTAATACCCACGCATCGACGAATGAGGATTGCTCAATTTCCGGCCCCCAAACGCGGACTAGGATCGGTGTAGGTACCTAACCTATGACGAACGGTACCTACACGAGCCCTATGGATCAGGTACCACATCCCGACCATGTGATGGGCCGTGACAACTTGGCAAAGTACCTAACGCACCTATCGTTGGCCCCGGGGGGACTTCTGGTAACGCCGGAAGAAAACGTGGTCGTTAACAGCACGTCGTCGGAATCAACTTTGTGTGCTGCGCTTGTCAGGTATCMCCTCCTTGTAGGGCCAGTMCCCGCCGTAGAGTGGCTCTCACGACCGGCGCCAGATGTGGCCTAATATAGCATATAAGTAGCGAATACCTACTTATAATTGACTAGATATGTAGGCCTGGGTTATCCAACATGATAAATCGAGACGCCTTCCCCCGCCTTCGTGCGTGGATGTAAGCGCGGTCGCTTTTGCTGACTCTTAACGATTCCCTCCCACCCAACTCTGCTTTTCTCTCTCTCTTCCTCTCCCACCTCATTTTCCATACGTACTATCTACCGGTATTCATAGGACTTTCGCATTTTATCCATCACGTGGGCCGATATAAGGGATACGTAAACCACTTTCCGGTCTCTGACCGCCAGCTCTTGAGTCACTAGATCAAGATGAGTAGATATAACTCCTATTCGGATGAGGACTCGGACCTCGATATCCGTGTAAGACATCGACMCTCCTCCTCCCCTCACCCTCCTCCTCCTCCCATTGCGCATTACGTTGAGCCACGCGGACCACCGCGGCCTCGCTACTATGAGACTGGCCCGCGCTTTGAGGACCGTTATCTTGTCCCAACAAATGAGCGCACCGTTGTAACCACACGGCGCTCTCGCTCACGGGACCGCCGTCCCAGTCCGTCGGGGGCCAATCCAGCCCAACCAGCTCCCATCATCATTAAGAACAACATTAACAACTACTCCGACTCAGACTCTGTATCTGACTCGGATTCGGACCGCGACTCGGGCAAGAGGTCCCGATCCCGTCGTCGCGCACATTCGCGTGCCTCATCGGGCTACTCCCGCGACCAT
The DNA here is from genome assembly GCA_000931505.1 of Hypoxylon sp. E7406B. Classification (NCBI taxonomy): domain Eukaryota; kingdom Fungi; phylum Ascomycota; class Sordariomycetes; order Xylariales; family Hypoxylaceae; genus Hypoxylon; species Hypoxylon sp. E7406B. Next base: position 271,344 of record JYCQ01000118.1, on the reverse strand, counting down.
GATCGCGACCGGTTGGCGCTGGAGCACGTGCGCCACGACTATGAGAAGGAGATTGAGGTCAAACGCAAGGAGTACGAGAAGGAGCTCGCGAACAAGCGGCGCGAGTACGAGCTCGAGCAGGCACGGAAGGAGCTCCAAGAGCTCAAACTAGCGGCGCAGATTGAGCAGGAAGAGAAGCGGCGAAACCGGACTATCCAGGAGGAGCACGACCTGCGCGAGGCTAAGAAGGAACTTGACGAGATCAGGAAGGCCAAGGAGCGAGACGAGTACGAGCGCCGCGTCAAACAGAAGCTGGAGCTCGAACGACTCAAGGAAGAGGAAGCCGCCCTTGCGGAGAAGAAGCGCCGCGACAAAGAGGCCAGGGAGGCCATCGAGAAATACAAGAAGGAAGAGGCTGAACGGAGGGCTAAGGAGAAGGCCGAGGCCGAGGCCCGTGAGAAAGAATACAAGGCCAAGATGCAAGAGCAGCTGCTCAAGTCCGGCCTCAGCGAGAAGGAGATCAATGCCATTCTTGCCGGAGAGAAGATCAAGAAAGAGAAAGAGAAGGAGAAGGAGAAGGAGAAGGAGAAGGAAGTTGTAAAAATAACTGAGGAGGCCCCGCGACCTGTTTACACACGCATGGCAAGACGACACCTCTCACTCGAGACTCTCAGGGCCTACAATATCGACTTCCAACTTGACCCCGTAAGTAGATGGCACGCGTGTCTTTCTCGACATGATATCTAACCTCGTAATTTAGGATCCCGACTATGTCTTGATTACTCGGTGGGTAGACGAACCAGAGCAAGATATGCTCTGGAGGCATACCAAGATTATCCGGGAGAGGCGGTCCTCCGGGGACAGAAAGCTTATCAGTACGTATATTCCAGATTCTTGCCTGTCTGAATGCCACTCTCTGCCGCGAATGCTGACACCGGATACTATAGTGTCCTTCGAAGAGAAAGACAGGAGAAAGCACCATCACCACCTCGAGCCCGAGTTCGAATTTGTGCGCAAGAAGGAGCGTAGACGGAGCCGATCCCCTTCTTTGTTGATGTACTTGGCTGGTGCGAAGCCGGCATGACGTTGTTGATTTTCCGTGTTGTGAGGTGATGACCGCTGCAATTCGCAGTTGATGAACGAGTTTATGCCATTTTCTCTACTCCCGGGGGGGAACGAGCAACGTAACAATCATAGGCGAGAATTAATACCCATACTAAACTATAGAGTTGTCCACGTCAAAATCTTCACGAGAAGTGCTTTGTGAGCGGGGTTTTGTTTTTTATTTTGGCTGGAGCTGGGTTGGTAATTATACATGCCCTTTCGTTCGATGCCAAGTAGTCTCTGCTCGTCGAATTAATTCTTCGTACACCATCCAAGCCAATGCGGAACTCATCGCTTTGCGCGTCATACGCAAAGTGAGCCCATCGTAGAGAGACCGTATGCCTTCCTCCATAACCATTTTGCGGCAAGCCTGAACCATATTGCGGTACTTGCGCGGCTGTAGCTGTATGCGCGTCTTGACAGCGTCGAACGGGTTTGATATAAAAGAACATGTTGCGCCAGCGAGCGCCCCGGAGCTGAAGTTTATAGTGGCCGACGCTGAACTCCCCATGCTTGCCCCAGATTGTGTGTGACCAATGGGCGATCGGGGTAAGTGCAAGGAGCTGAGTCGCTTTTTAAATTGTTCGTATGAAAGAACGTAGAGACCAGCATAGGGAGCATCTCGAATGGCGGTTGCACCGAAACCAGCAAAGAATCCCGGGATACGTTCCGTTTTGTATATGTCCCTCGCAGCGCCAGCAATCGACTTGTATGAATATAGACTCGACTCGTAGCGGACCTTGATGACGGTCAGAGGCATCAGGATAAACCCCGCAAACGCTCGAGCAAATGCTCCGGCTATAAGATTTGCAGTGTTAGAGAGCTTCGGGAGAGAAGAGGAGTGGTGCCCATCGACAACTGGCACGGTAGCGAATGGTAGAGCCGCTGCACGCTGCCGAATAACGTTTAAAGTGGTGAAGTAGATAGCAGACCCGAGCCCCGTTCGTAGGGCTGACGGGATCGTGCCCCTCCAGAAGGCAGTCAGTGCATTTGGAGACTTAGCGATATCTCTAACAGCGGCTCGGATAGAGTGCGAACCCGACTGTTGTACGCGAGTCTTGAGTAGATCGAATGGCTGCAGAAGTACAGCGCCTAAAGTGCCAGAACCGAGGCCAGCCACAAAGTGGAAGGCTTTGCGAAGAGTACGAGTAATCAGTGTCTTGCGGCACGTCTAGTCGACCACGTTGAAGTCATGTTTGCTTACTTGACGAGGACCTGCTTGCGCTTGTCTTTTGCGACATCGCAAAGTAAATGGGAGAATGAATCCTGCCGAGGCGGAGGATTCGCCTTATTGCAAATCCATGTGTTTTATGGACTTGTCCCTCTCTTCCTGCTCGATACGACCTTCGAATGCCCACATGGCAGAAGGGGGATCTGGGAGTATGACTCTGTAGAAATCGTAGCTTCAACGTGAAAGACTTGAAAAATTTATGATGTAAGTAACGTCCATGGACTCGGCAGCCTCGGGTAAGCAAGGTACCTGTCAAATCAGTTCCATGGACCAGGACCGGGACCCCGCTAACCCTTCACGTCATTCAAATGTTCATAATGTATATATTGTATACATGTATGTATGTATGTATGTATGTAAGCAGAAACCCCCAAGAGGGGCACACGGGCTGTGTACATGTAGGTTACATGCATAAAATGTCTTAATTATGCATGCACCCCTGCGCTTATATTCCATGAGCCCCCAAACACTTGTCGTATCAAGCTAATGAATACATACATACATAGGTACCTAGCTATTCTACCTCGTTCGCAAGTGGTGTGCTCTATGATGGAAATCTTCTTTCATGCCAATAGGGCGTAGAAGAGTGGCTTCTTCAGAACTACCTCGAAAAAACGCTTGCCTCCGTTCGTCGTCAGATTTCCCTGAAGTGATTGCTTTAAGCGCGTAGATGATGGAGATCTCTGGGTATATAGAGTCGTGGCTGCCCCCGAGTCAAATCCGAGCTTCCGAGATGGAGCCTCCTGATGAGCTTTGTAGACGGGTGCTCATGCTTTAATCAATTCCGGGACGCCCTTGTCTTTGCCCCCGACAATTGATTCCAGTCGGCCAGCCATGAGCCGATGTCGCTTCACCACCTCGACCCATTCGTCTTCTGCCTCCTCCCCGACATCGATAGTGGCTAGTAATATCCCAAAATCTCCCCCAAGGCGTCCAAGACTCCCGGCGCAGTACAGAACTTGAGTCAGGAGACTATCACGGGATGGCTGATCTTTGACGGCTGGCAGGTAGGTTCGCAGCGTCTCCATCAACATCTCGATAAGATGAAATGGGAACGTTGATAAAGCGGAAGGTATAGGTTGCAAGGGGTCCTGGTCACCCGTCCTCGGAGTTGCTTCACTTGTCGGTACGGGAAATATGCTCCTGAACATAGAAACGATGGCGAAACTCTGTTCCCTGAATATCTCTATGTACCGTTTGAGATATCGTTCTGTTTGCTGACCCCCGGACCATGCACTTCCAATCGGTTTCTGTTGCTGCCGGATCCGTTCTTGTTCCGCCAGCTCGCGAAGTGGTTCTAAAGCTGCGAGCATATTAATGAGAGTTGATAGACGGCATACGAGGAACAAGGCTCCTAGTCCTCCGCCATTACCGGCGGCACCGGTAGAATCCAGATCTGGTATCACTCTCCGAAGCCAACTAGTCGTTCTCAAGGCAGATGCTAACTTGAGGCCGGGTGCGCGCAAGCTCGCTATTAAGTTTTTAGCCATGGCCTGCATGGCCTCGTCGGCCTGTATAGATACAGACGCCACTAGAGGCGAGTCCACATACAGGCCGTGCAGCCGTCGGATGTGGGAGTTTAAGTCCAGCGCGGATGCATAGTTGGCAGCCGGCGCGGAAGAGCCTGTGGATATGGCAGTAGAAAGTAAGGTAGGAAGGTCAAGCACGTCGACTAGGCGTTCAACATTTCTTGATAATAAAAGAGCTCGCTTCCGAGCACTGAGAATCTCGTTATCCCCGGATTTGTTGTAAGTAGTTGAGAAGCGGACCGCCTCATTATCTAACTTGGGTATAGCACTCGTTAGATCGTTAGTTGAAGCTGCGAGGGTGGGAAGTGCGGTCCGGAGGTGCGAGTGGTTCGCAGCTGAGTTGATGATAGATTTATGAGAACGCTTGGAGAGCGCCTGTAAAGATAGGAGTAGCGAGTGGGAAGACTGCGCGAGGGATTGCTGCTCAGAACTTTCTATCTGAGATAGGGACATAGAAGCCAAAGTGGATAAGTAATCGAGGGCAACGGGGTCTGCATAAGGCTTGTCATTAGAACGAGCGTCGGCCGAGCTGGGTGGCTTCAGCAATTCGTGGAACAAGTCAGCCATGCTGCCGGGAGGTTGATTAGCTTGACTACATGAAAGAGTTGGTGGTCTACATGTATTGTCTTTTGAACTGCTTCGGTCTGCGTGCGCAAAGCCTGTTGCAGCAGTGCGAGCCACATAGGCCGAAATTCAACTTCCAACTGGGGAGTTGCCTATGCGCATATATGTGCATGTATGTGTTTAAAGAGGGACGGGGTGCGGGGTTATTGCAACGTTGGACATTGAACATTGAGAAGGAAGACTGGCCGGCGGCAATCAGCTCCCTGCGTCACTACCCAACAACCCCAGAATCCGCATGTGGTCTATTACCTGTTTGGTGCCTAGCGCGTACAGTTGTTGGGGTTTTGGATGGGTGTAAGCCTCCGCCGCAGCAGCTGAAGTCGGTTGACACAGGTAATGCAATCAATATGTGACGGCAAGAGCCAAGAGTGCACCTTATTAAACCTTAACTTGTTCAACGAAAGAGGGTTCAAATTCCGGGCCGTGGCATCGAGGGGAAGAACCCAGCACCACCCACTGAGATCTCACGCATACAACTTTACGACTTAGGCACCTACCCGGAGGAGCCAATACAGCGCAACCATCTACAGACGCTTTGCCTGCTGACCTCGCTGCCTGAATCAAAGGTGTTAGTCCTTCGTGCAGGTGCCATGTAGGCACAACACATGGGGAGTCATACGCACCTAGGGTACACTTAATGTAGGTAGGTCATTAGCTTTGAGTTGTAAGTCCACCGCCAGCTGACTGCCACCGTTCCCAGTTTATATATTCATCCGCTGCTTCGTTGCCGGCCTGTTCTATCCGACTCCCCTCCTGTCCTCCTACCTTACCTCTGCCCTTCCACCTTCAACAGGTCCACATACCTGCTTCCCTTCGGTTACCTACATAGACGTCAAGCCCTCAACTTGGGGTACCACAGTAACCCGAATACATTCGCTTCCGTAGTACACGAAGACAAGGAAGTATAAAAACACAAGGCAAACGGCCAAACAACAACGATGAGGGACCCGTTCCCCATCCCGCCTATTCCCGCCCTCAGCAAGGCGGTCCAACCATGGGCTGACTATTTTGAGCTGCCGACGCTGCCGCTGCATATTCATGAGGTGGTCTTGATGGCCGCTTTCTACCATTTCATCGGCAGCGTTGTCTCTCCCATCTTATCGAGCCGACTCTTTCCCACCCAATACTCGGCTCTCTCCCGTAGCAGGAAGCTGAACTGGGACGTTCATGTCGTGTCACTGGTACAGAGCACCACCATCAACGCCCTTGCCCTATGGGTTATATTTGTGGACGATGAGCGTCGGAACATGGATTGGCAAGAGCGCATCTGGGGATACACCGGTGGCGCCGCTATGATCCAAGCCCTGGCCGCCGGTTATTTCCTCTGGGATCTCATCATGACCGCCTCGCATGTTAATATTTTCGGCCTTGGCATGCTCGCACATGCTATCAGTGCCCTCCTAGTCTACTCCTTTGGCTTTGTAAGTCTCCATCCCTGGGCGAAAATCAAACCACTCGGACTGACTCCGGCAATAGCGGCCATTTGTCAATTACTACAGTTGCAACTTCATCCTGTGGGAGCTATCCTCGCCTTTCCTCAATATCCATTGGTTCTTTGACAAACTGGGCATGACCGGGTCCCGCGCCCAGCTGTACAATGGGTTGATACTCATCTTCACATTCTTCTCCTGCCGCCTTGTATGGGGCACGTACCAGTCCATCCTAGTCGCCCGCGACTTGTGGACCGGCTTGCACTCGGCACCTACCGTCCTGGCCACCCTAGCCCCCGAGGAGGCTCTTAAGGCGACCTTCCCTTCCCAGTACGCTAGCACCATGAAATACGTGTCCAGCTCGACCAACATTCCGGTGTGGCTTGCTGGTATATATCTTGGCGCCAATCTGACACTGAACTCGTTGAACTTCTACTGGTTCTTCAAAATGATCGACGCCGTCCGTAAGCGGTTCGACCCCAAGGAGAAGGAAGTCAAGGTTGAAGAGAAGGCTGTACAGGACCAAGCCGTCAGCACGGGGATGCAACCCGATGGTGCTGAGCTGAAGATGCGCCCGCGTCGTGGCACCTTGCTAGACGGAGAGGAAGAAGATGAGCCACCACCGATCTAAGAACCTCTGGGGAAACCCACGATTTGTACGAAGTTTTCCACTTGCCATAGTACTTGTGGAGAACTTTAGCTCGTCATCTATCGGTTCCCGTTACTCAGAATATGCCCAAGCTAGACAGGTGGCAGCATGACTATCTTAAATTTGAGGCACTATAAATTTCCACCGCCTCACCGAGCCCTTGGAGATATCGTGAGACATCGTAGGCAAATGATCCGGTGGGGGTCAAAGTCCCTATGCTTGACCTGTGAAGGATTGTTACGAGCAAGATCAAAGTGATGGAATAATTCAATGTTTGTAGAATTATAGCTGGGAATAGCCTAATCCCAGATCGCCTTGTAAGCTATATGTCGTTTCGAAATAATACAGACTAATCCACTAGACTTTTCAAACCCGTCATGCATGATTTTGTCACGTTCGATCACTTGAATTGCTACTAAATTTCCAGTATATGTCAGACATAACGGATCCAAACTTACAGAACCTCGGAAGCAAGCCAACATGAGTGGTTAATATGGTATGTATAGAATTAGCGACGTTAATCGGCAGGATATAGGCGTCCGTTCTAGCCACGTAGGTAGCTAAGGGGTGCGCTATATGTATATATAGAGGCCATACATTCTAACAAGTAACCGTGTCCAAGCAGCGTCTCCTTCCCGCCCCGCTACATGGCCCTTTCCTCCTGGTTCTTCCCATGCGCGTTGCCTAATCACCTTAATTCCCTTCTCATAACTCACAGGTACGACTTGCCTCATCATTAAGCGGCTTCCAACTGCTTGAGGTAGATACATTCCAGGTGATGCAGGAGGCAACGACACGCAAGTATATTGTAGGTTGTGGCGAGGCTGACGACATGTTCCAATCCATTACTCCCATCACACGCGCCAGGAATGTCTGACGTGAATCTTATACAGCGCCTAGTTGACTAGAGCGCTCCTATACGCATAGTCTTTAGAAACCAAATGGGTTCTGAGGGGCTGTGAACTGTCAGCTGATAACCGCCACTACGTATCGGAAGGGTCAAAGGGTACTTACTTGCTTGTGCGAGGTTCGCACGACGTCCAGTCGGCTGGGGGACAATCTTATCTGTAACACCGAAACGCACGGGTGGTGGTGGCCCGGTCTTCTGGGGTAGAAGAGGAGCGGCAGGCGGCTGTTGGCCGGCGGGGTTGTTCGTGCCGGGGCTGAAGCCTTGACTAAACCCGCCAAATCCGGTAGGCTGCGGCTGCATTGGTGGCATACCAGTGCGCTGAGGCTCAAGTGCAGGAGGGAGGAACGAGTTAACCCCGGTCTGCTGCGGGAATTGCTGAGGCGGTTGGAATCCTCCTGGAAACCCAGTAGGCTGGTTCTGAATCGGCGAGAACTGTTGTGGGCGGGGGTCTGCAAAGGGGCTTTGTGTCTGTGGAACCCCCGTCATCTGAGGTTGCATAAACTGACCGGGTCCAAACCCGGGCTGCGGTTGCATGCTAGCACCCGTGTTGAAAGGCATCATACCCTGACCTGTCGGTTGCGGCTGGAAGCTTCCTATGTATTGTTGCTGTAGTCGTTGCTGGTTGAGGTCGTTCAGGCTTTGTCCCGGTGGGGCAATGCCCGTCATCTGAGGTTGCAGCGGCGGAGGGGCGAATCCGCTAGGTTGTGCCGATAACGGTGCCGACAATGGTCGTGATGGCGGTGGCGGCGGCATCAGAGCACCTTGAGTTCCAGTGACCTGAGGTGGAAGCGGTCTTTGCCGGTTACCGAGACCAAGGTTGAGGGGTTGGGCTGGCGCAGCCGGTGCGGTCGACGCGGCCGGAAGACCTGTCTGTTGCGGCGGAATGCCCGTGAAGAATGATGGCGTGGCACCCTGGGGTTGTGTCGGCTGTGGTTGAGCCTGCGGTTGCGGCAATGCTGGCGGCTGAGTCACCGCCGGTGAAGTAGTGGTTGATTGTGCCTTAACTGGCTCCAGTGGGGCTGTCAAGAGAGAAAGGTCTTGCATGGCCTGCGTTGGCGGTCGCTGGGGTTCAACAGGTGCTGATGGTTTTGGTTCTGGAGCCGGCGCTGGTTTCGTCTCTGGCTGAGGCTGCCTGGCTGGCTTCACATCCCAAGCATCATCGTCGAACCCACCACTGTTACTCTTCTCTACGGTCTTGGGACGATTCGCCACAGGCGAAGACGTTTCTGAACTTTGCGCGCTGTTATCCTTTTGCTGGGAGAACGCCTTAGGATCTACACTGTCACTCGTCTGGACAGCTGGAGCAGGGCGACCTTTTCGGGTGTTGTTCCGGAGGGTTCCCCCGGGTCCTGAAAAGAGACCACCAGAGCCACCCTCTTCCTCATCGCCGGCAAAGCTAACATTCCTCTTCTTACCGTCACGGCCGAATTTCTTATCCAAGTAGCGCATGACTTTGATTATGTCGCCTTCCCGGAGGCCAAGATTGCGGAGAACGCTGGCGTCCACATCAGGTAAAACACTCTCGTCCATAGAATCCTTAGCAAAGGCTTGAGCGTAACGCTCACAGAGGCCAACGGCCACATCGCAAGACAGAAAGAATTGGAACCAATCGTAGTCTGGTTTCGGCGGCTCAATGGACGCGCCGACTTTGCTGCTCGAGTCTCTGTTTGCATTAGTTTTTGCGGACTTCGCCCGCTTGACTTCAGACAAAGGCTTGTCCTCATCTAGAGACACTCCCATAATACGCTCAACATACTCAATGTCTTCGATCGACATCTTAGCTACAGGAACCGCAATCTTGACACCGTTCATCTTGTGGAGATTGATCTTGCCATCTTTAAGGCCCAGGAATTGGGCTTCAACGCTAAAAGACTTGGATCGATCTGTCCAAGTTCGCACCTTGGTCGGATCCGGTTCTGAAATCTCATTAGCATCATCGGCAAGACAAATGCGGCATCAAGTAGCTTACTAGGCTTAGCTGAACCGGAGCGGCTGCCTTCTGCTCGGCCGTTTTCACGTCGGTTTCGCTGTTGCCCAAAATGGTTACCATTGTCCCTGACTGACAAACTACTACGTCTCTCAGGCAAAAGCATGCCAGGCCCTACCTCTGCTGCTCTTTGGTCCCTCTTGACGGCTTCTTTAGTTAAGCGCTCCTCCTCCAATCGATTCTGGGCTACCGTAGACCTGCCGACATTGATACCTGAGGCCGCTGGAGATAAGATCGTCTCGGTGACTTCGATGTAGCTGCTCGGGACAACTCCTTCCTTTCCGTTTTTGAGGCGCCGGACTTGCCACCATTCTTCGCTCTTACTGTCGTCAATGATTATAACCTCGTCTCCTACAGCAACGGTAACCTCGTCGTCTCCCTGGGCCATAAAGTCATAAAGAATTTGTCCCCTCTTTTGTCCACCTTGACCAGTCCCAGCCATGATGACTTCCCGCAAGCCTTCAGCCCGTACGGCGCCAGACAGCTCGCCAAGGGCACTGACAATCTCCTCAGCGGTATCCTTGGCACCCGCATGGAAATCTATACTCTTGCTTGGACGAACAAGTTCTAGAAACACATGCTTGCCCTCTCGAGAGTAGTGTGTCATTTTATCAGCAGTCCACTCCTGCGTTGGTCCGTCCTGAGCATGCTCAGGGGCAATTAGAATAATCCCTGTTTTCAGATTCACGCCCAACGTCGTCGGCATCTTCTTTTTCTTGCCCATAATAGATACCATCTCATTGATATTGTACAAATGGAAGCCGCCTGGCGCAATACGGCCTGACTGGGGAGGATGGGACTCGTCGTCGTAATCACGGCGACTGGAAGTCCGCTGCGGGGGGGCCGACATAGTAGGCCGTTCAGTAGGCCTATCACTTGATAAGGTTGATTGAGACTGCGGCCGTGCCGGTAGTGCCGGGCTTGGTTCATTGTCGGATTCCTCCGACAGATATTGCTGGCGAGGCGGTACGGTAATGGGAGGAGGCGTCGGTGCGCGAGCAGTAGAGCCCCTACCTGATATCACGCTAGCCAGAGCGGCAGCTGGGCCTGCCGGTGCTGTCGGGGCCCCCGCGGACCTTACTGATGAGTTTCTCTCTGGAAGAGGCGGGCTCTGAGGAGCTTCTGGTTCCGCGGGGGCAGCAGGCCGCGCAGGTAGCGACGGGGGTGCAGGTACGGATATAGACACGGACTCGGTTTTAGGTTCTGGCTCTGGCTCAAGTCCGGGTTCAGGTTCGGGTTCTGGTTTAGTCTTCTGAGCCGTAGTCGCTGCGGTGCTCATTTCAATATAATTTGCCGGGACAAACCCATAATCATCTTCATATCCGACAAGAATCCAATCGGGGTCCGATGTATCAAAAACTTGTAGCTGAGCGTCTTCGGGAAACGATAACTCTTCGTCTGTTTGCCGAGTATATTCATACAAGGCACGGGCTTGGCCTACTGGTTGCGCCTGCAAAAGATCAGCATTATCTTCGTGAAGGGGCAGCAAAACCACTTGATGGTGACTATACACACCTCTTCCACATAGTTGTTAGGTATCAAGCCGACCGGTTCGTCTTCATCATCGGCGCCGGCCTTCTTCTTGGCTTTCCACCAATCATCCTCCTCGCTCTTTTCCAAAACATATAGGACATCACCCTCACTTATTGAAAGCTCCCCTTCTGATTGCGGCGCATAATCATAGATGGCCTTGTAGACGCCGAGGAATCCCATGGCGGGCTATATTAAGAAGGGGGGAGAGGCGTGTCGTCGATCGCTGTGTGCAGCTGACAGGTGCTGAGATGCGTGCTAGGAGCGCAGACAAGATTAGGGCGAGGCTGGCAGACGATCGTGCGGTAAAAGAAAAGGGGGGGTCGAAAAGACAGGGCGTTGCGAAAGCCTGAGGTCCGAGCGAAACAAGAAGGCGATCGGAGTAGCGAAAGTACGGTGTGAGTTCTCGTGAAAACGGAGATTAAAAGAATCAGAGAGGCTCTCCCTTCAAATGATGATTAGACGCTGTGGACGGACCGGGCAGTGGTAACAAGGTGCGCAAGGACTACAGTACAAGAGGCTCCCAGGGACTTATCGCTGCGAGGCGGCCATACGCGAACATAGTACGAACACGTTGAAGCTGTGCTGTCCCAGACGCAACTGACAGCTTCGCAAAGCGTCTCGGGATCTCTCGAGGGTTTGAAGGATGTAGGTAGCACCACGTGAAGCAGTCGTCAGGGCTCAAGGCCGTCGTAATCGGACTGAGGCGGAATTGGATCGTTTGAGCAACAGGTACATAGGACCAAGAATTACTAAATGCGCTAAATTAGGTACCTACCTCATAACTTTATGTGCCTGCCTGCCTACCTACCTACCTACATGTACCTATGTACGTAGATGCATCTATCCATGTGTATCTGACAATTGCACTACATGTATGCATGTATGCATGTATGGGGGCAAACTTACATACACAAGAGACAAGTGATGAACTAACTGAAGTTAGCACTAACCTTGATGTCTACATCCTAATAACCGTCATTCCCAAGCATTTATAGATAAAAACCTCTGTATTGATCTACCCGTCATCCTGCGTTTTGCTCTCCAGCGAAGTATAAAAATGGTGATTTACCATCCCGAAAAGTCCATTTTATTCCTTAGCAAAAGGAAGGAGATAATAAAGACAACCAACTTTACTTGAATAAGCGCCGGGTCATCGGAGGAGAAGGAGAAGAAGGGGGAGGGAAACACCGTTCTTAGGCTAGGAGACATGCACAGTCAAAATTGACAAGCTAACTCGACTCCTCTCTCCCAGTAGTCTTCTTAGGGGTGCCACGGGCGGAACCTGCGTCATCACTTTCATGCATGGAGCTGCGGTGCATACTGCCATGCCTCGACGCTCTAGCCATCATACCTGGGATATACCTAGGCTCATGTCCCGAGAGGTGAGTTTCACGGAGACCTTCTACAGGCCACGATTCTCGATTTGTTATGCCGAGCGCAGATCCCGAGGGAGGAAACTGTCCGCCAGCGGGAGCATCGAGATGAGGACTGCCGGTTTCAACTTGAGAACCTGAACGCGGTAACCGGCTCTCCAGATTTGCTATATTGAAGTAGGAGTGGGATTTGGAGTCTCCCGCGGTAAACACGCTAGCTAGATTCGTCTTAAGGGACGAGGTGGGCGACGGCGGGTTCTGGGTTGAGGCGGCAGCCGGATGGTGCTCGAGCACTTCGTTCAGCTCTGTTGTAGATGTATAACTCGAAATCCTACTAATTTAGCGTGATGCAGGGACAGGAGGGCGTGTTCACATGTCACTCACATACGATGTTCTTCAACCCAAGTATGGTATCTGAACTCTTCTCTCCGGTCTGGCACGTTGGTCTTCACCATACTGTTCCCGTCCTTCCCTGGCAGGTTGAATTTTTCTCCTAGCCACTGTTGCTTAATAGAGTACTCGTAACCGCTCTGTCTCACCGAGTTCTTCGCCAGCTCGCACATGTCCACGGGGCTTAGCTTGTAGATTTGCGCCGCAACCGCGTATTCCTCCATCAACGGCTCCTTGGTGAAGGCAAATTGAAGAGGATCGTCCGTGGAGAGCGACACGTTCAAGCCACGCCTGAAATACTGGTGGAACGGGTTCCTCTCATAAGCCAGGAAGAGCGCATTGTTACTGAGCGGTGACATGGCAATGCCAATCTGCTCAAGGTAAAATATATACTGGAGGAGAGGGACCTTTCTCAGAAGTAACCCATGACTAATGCTATGGCTGCATAATAGAGCAACAGCCAAATGCTCGCTATCCCCTGCTTCTCCGCAGTGCGGCCGAAGCAGAAATGTGTTGAAACCACGCTGGCGACGCCAAAAGTTGAGTGAGGTCATGTTGGCAAAGAGATAGTAGATCCAGTAGCTGTAAGGAGGGTTCTGCTTAGAATTCCACTCTTTTGGTACGGGGAATTTCCTATAAAGCCGTCGCTCGACCTTGCTCTCATCATCCACGCTGTCGAAGCCAATAACCCGCTGCAAGAAAATGTGAAGCTTCGGATGGCTTTCGGGGTCCTTGGTTACCTCAAAGAGGGGCTGGAAGACGTTTTTGACGATTTGTTCAAAAGACTCCATCAAGCCAGTAGCCTTGAAGACATCGTACAGACGTGGGATTTGTATGAGCCAACGGACATTGTGCGAAAATAGCTTGTTATCAACCACCCACGCAGCAAGCTTGTCCCATTCATCCAAGGACCTCCCGTAAATCGAGATTCGCCATTCGACCATCTGGTATTTACTGGATTCGAGGTCGGAGATGACCTCTTTTGTGATTTCTGCCAGGTACCGACCCTGAATGAAGTTGTCCGTCTTGAGGAAAATAGTCCGCAAGCGCGATTCGCCGATTGGGTTGTACTTGAGATTGAACTTGTCGAAGCGGTGAAAGGAGTCGGTGTGCGCCTATGTTTGGGGTTAACTCATCTCGTCTCTCCAAAAGAGAATGTAGATGACACTTACATGCATATCCAGAGTATCGATACTTAAGTCGTATGCGGTCAGGTTGATGCTCTCAAACACTTCCCTAAGTGTGAGGTTCTTACCGTCCCGAAAGAGTACATATTCGTCTGGACATTTCTTCATCTTGCTCTTAATGAATCGTAGAAGATGCTTCTGATTCATGCAAGCAGAATGGTGGACATGCGTGTCGACCTTCCTTACGTTGTAGAAATCTCGATGAGGGACTCTCTTGGTATCTGCAGTCTCTTGATATTCGTTTAAGAGGACGTAGAGGTTGAACTTGCCCTCCAGGTATTGAAGCCGCCGAAAGGCAAAGCTCTTACTTGGCCCGTCAGATGATGTTGACAATATTTCTTCGAGATCCACGTAGAAATCCTTGATCGTAGGAACGCCGACCACCGGTGTGTTAGCCTGACAGGCGGCATCATTTTCATATACCTGGTAGACGCCATTCTCATCAAGACGAAATACGAGCTCGCTCCCCTGAGGAAGAGGCAAGAGATCCGCCATATCAAAATCCTCCCCGATGTCGAGGCCGGGTTTGCGTTTCCTGGGTATTCTCTTAGGCTCGGTATCCGTGGACACAGTTCCAGGGTCACCAGGACGTTGTGCGCCAGCTGGGGCAGGCAGAACGGTGCTATTGCTCAAACTGTTATTCCCAGTATTCGGACCGTAGCTATCTTGATTGGTATGGGCTTCCACCCAGGCTGGCTCGGGCGGCGGAGGATAGATATCCCAGCTCGGGTCGTCCTTGGGATTGTCGCCATCTCGTTGCAAAGATAGGCGGATATATCTGTGACGGATGTCTAGGATCTTCTGTATGTTTTGGAAAATGGTGCTTAGCTCGGCTATGATGTGCGGGTCATTGCTACCAATCCCGCTAGCAATATTCGATGATGCCCCCTCGGGCAGTCCCATGTTAGGCTGGGGGGTCATCCCGGGCCGGTCCTGATGAGTATCGTCCCGTGGGTGACTAGTTGGTTGGCTGCCAAAATMCCCCCCCAATGACGGCCGTGTGGCGGTGCGTGGAGCGGTATCAAGGCTGCGAGAACCAGTGGAGGAGCCAGCAATGTGGGGGAAGTTGTAGCTCTGTGCAGCCGGGGGCAGAGAAGTATAACTTGGCGTGGCGGCCAGGTTGGAATGAGAACGGGTAGTCGATGTCTCACGAGCCGGTTTAGCGGGGGCTAGGCCGACAGAGGCCACAGGACTGCCGTGAGGAGTGGCCTGGTGGGATTGGCTCCAGTTGCTCCCCTCGGTTTTCAGCTGATCCAGCTGGCTTCTCTGGTAGAAGAGTTTGGCATCTGTCTGGATTGATTGTCGCTCGGCCACAGCATCGTGGAATGTAGTTTTCCTGGGACGATCTCGCAGCAGCATGCCGTCTTCCAGCGAAGGAGAGGAAGTCTCCTCTGCGTCCCCCGGTGCACCTGTTCCGTCATTGTCCCTCTGGCCACCCGAGTCGGAGCGATGCTCCGGACTGTCAGGTTCCGAGTCACTCTCTACGGCATGTGCGGCAGCATCAGAGCCGTCCGAGTCGAAATCGAGTGCCTGGTGTGCAGCTGGGACCTTGGGCGAAGTTGGACGGAAGGCTGCTGCGTTAGCATTGTTAGCTAGCGGTGTATGATGGACTACCGCACAACACGATAGACGCATAATCCGGCAGATGGGATGATTGAACTAACAAGACATAGTACTAGTACGGCCTCAAGAATAGCAAGCTCGCTGTGCATCTGGAGGCCTTGCCCGACGGTGTCTAGATGTTTGGAGAGAAGACGAGTCAGTAGCACAGCTTATGTATTTGGGGCCTCCTTTTGTAAGGCTTGTAATCAGTAGCGGGAATAGAGGAATTTAGATACTATCTATTATAAATAGGAGGGGATGCTGATGTAACATGAAGTTTTTGGATCTAGAGATTCACTATCGCGATTTGATGCCTATCTTACCTGACGATACCTTATACTTCAGCTATGACGGTGTGGTACTACTCACGTATCTGAGTATGTACATGGAAATGTGCATGTGGGTTGAATTTTTTTTTTAATGTCTCGTATAGGTACATATGTACTTATGCACTCGATGGGTCATCCCATGCTTGTTTCGTTTAATTGGGGTTTACAGAAGGACAATGTGTATTGTAATTAGTCGAAGGAGGGGCACGAGGGGCGCGAGTAAGGTTCCATCCAGCGATAAGATACTACGTGGGCGTACCGTGTACATGGTGTCCAGTATTGGTGTATGTAAGGTACCCGGGGCGGCCCTGTTACGCATCATCTGGTACGGAGGTACAATCCCTGCAGTTACACGATCTCGTATCTTTACATACATAGGTATGTAGGTATGTATGTACATGGATACATGTATATGTGTAACTCCAACGCTGCACGATCTTAACAGCCAGAGTCGTTATGCTAATTTATGTACCCTTACACATTCACTGGTTTTAACGAGGTGGTATCGTGATTCGGTGATAATGCGAGTCGACATTGTCAGTATTCTCTTGCTTAGTATAAAACAACTACAGTACTTACTAGTAGGTATGTAGGTAACCTACCACCAGGCGCACCAACATGTAACGCATAACGTCACTGGCAACTTTAGGCCGAAGCCTTCACTTCGCATGACTAGACGTATTAGAAAGGTAACACGCCTTTCGGCTGTAATACTACTTCATATTGACCGTTGTAGAGAGGAAGCAAGGGCAAGGCCTAACGTCTCAACGTGTCTGGCTGACTATCCTGCCTTCCCACCACTTGTCTTCGGCTTTGGCGCAGGCTTTTTCTTGGAATCTAATGAGTATAGACCACCCGCAGAGAAGACTACGATGGCCCCTATCAGAGTCCCTGTTGCCAAACGATTACCGAAAAGCCATATACTCAACAGTAGGCTGACTAGCTTGCGAATGTTGAGCACAATTGTGACAGTCAGCGCAGAAGATGCTGCCGCGAGAAGATTGACACCCCGGATGCAAGCATATTGTGTCAATACATTGAGCACCAGGTATGCGACCTGACTCGGAATGTATATTCCTTCAATTTTTTGCCGCATTGGGGCCGGAAGAGTTGACAGATTCACCTGCTCAGTTAGCGTAGGGAGTGGGAGCGGCTTGCTGTTGGCTAATCGCATGAACTGATTGATCAGGGACCGTGAAAATGGCAGGAAGAGCGGCAATGATAGCAAATGGGAATAGAATAGATTCTCTCTCCAGTGCGGCCCGTATTTCTTGTATGTTTCCTCGGTATACAATCCCATGATAGCTGATAGGATCTGCGCGACCAAAAGAACCGCGAGGCCGGTGCTAAATTTAGGAACATCTTCCTCAGTATCTCCAGTGGACGTTTCCTTCTTGAAGGTTAGCTAAAGACCTCGGAAGGTAGAATGAAAGACTTCTTGCCTTGGACTGGGCGTCTGACCACGCGGCCGTAACAACGCCAACAGTGAGCAAGAGAACGGCCACCACTTGGATGCGGGAGTATCGCTTTCCGTACAGGCTACCGGCGATCATAGTCGTGATACTACCGCCGGACCGTAGAATGATGTGAACTGGTACAGAGATGTCATAGCTGAACGCGTGGTTGTTCAATACGTTTATGCTGAAGAAAAGCACAATGTTGATCAGCCAGCGGCGGATCGGAACTCGATTTGGCTTGAGGAAGAATGGCGGCCGTGTAATATCGAACTGCGAGATGTACCCCGTGACAGCAACGAAGAGGAATTGCACGAAGGTTAGAAGCGTCCCTGGAGACGAGGCATCGTGAGCCGTTAGCCTGGTTCTCGTGTAGATTCTTGTCTAGTATGATTGTATTGCCATACCACTCGCTGGTTCGACTCTGACGACACACATATTAGTCCGGAAAATGGGCCAGAACCTGAATGTAACTTGCAGGAGCTTACTTGATTATGGCCTCAAGAGCAAAGACCTACACGGTTTCTTACGCGTTAGTGTTCCGCAACGCTAACTGGTGGCTGGGGCTCGTTTGACCTCACATTCGAGCAGCAGCCGCCGAAGATCAGGCTGAGCATTGCGCCTACGGCCAGCCATTGTGGGATGGTCTCGATGAAAATGCGACCAGCGAGCCCCATGAGCTTGGAGAATGTCGGACGTTGGTCGTCTATGCCGTACAATTCGGCCTTCTCGAGGGAAGGGCCGGCGTTGATAACCTTGGGGGTCACGGTGGTGCCATTTCGCGAAGCGGCATGCGATTCTCGCAGGGTCTGGCGTCTTCGTGGCGCCGATCGACTCGTCATCGAGTTTGAGGACGTGGACGGAAGGAATAGAATTTGGGTGGTAATGACGAGAGAATTGTCTCTGCGGTTGCGGCAACCTGTCAGTTGTTCCCGGCTATTTCAGATCTAGATCGGTCGTGCAAGGGAAGAGATCCTACCAAGAGCGGGATGAGTTATCCGCTGCTACGGCGATTCCTTGCATCTATTTGACGGTTGCCTTGGGGGACAAGCAGACATGAGTTTGAGTTATTATTCGTGTCCAATAGTTGTGGCTTGACGATTTTATAGGCACCTGGGCGTTAGAATTGACAGGTTTCACTGTACGCAGGCGCTTCGTCGCAATCTGACAGGACGAAAGTCGTATCCAGGCAGCCAGGTACATACCTATGTATCTAACCTAAGCTTTTTAAGCCGGCGGCTTGTCCGAAACGGGTACTCCTACGACCCACCTGGAGTGTATTTTAGGTAGGCACGCTAGGTACCTACTACATGGAGGTATGGTACGACACTACATGTACCTATGAGCACCAAACGTATATCGAGTTATGAATACATATGTAACTGAGCACATCCCATATTGCATAAATATAGCCTGCACACTAACTTAACATCCCGCTCAATTGAGAGCTTCGTGCTACGCTTGTAATAAGTTTGGATAAGTACCTACATATCAATTGAGGTTCTCTACACACGAATATCTGGCATCAATGGCTGTATAGGTAGGCACTCTTAGGTTGTTACCAGTATTACCTATGAAAAGGAAGACGTACTATTGATCTCAATGCTGCCGGGCCGCCATATGCGGAAGGTTGGTTCCGTGATTATTTTAATATTATAATCCTCATGTACATGTGGGCAATATCCATATCCCTAGGGCTTTCTTACATAACATACCCCGAATTGATGATGTCGTCTGTCGAGGATTGAATGAGACGCAGCTTCATTGGCCTTTCACAAAAGCTCTGCCAATCAGGGTCATCATGTATGCTTCAGTTTTCATTCGTCTTGAGCCCTTGTCTTTGGGCCTTTAGTCTGCCTTGTAGAGTCTATGCCATAATATTGACCCCGTGTCCACCGACTGATGAAGCAATCGGCCCCTTACAGGATTCCATTGCTGAATCCATGCTCTAGTCCTCCGAACATGTCTTAATGCGATCCCGACTGCCCGGAAACATTAGGCTTGGGATAAAGTCAACCTCCCATATGCATCTTTTGTGTCGTAACCCAACGTTCTCTCATTTACAAGGCATACGTTTCCGTTGGGCGAGCCAGMGGTCCAAGCCACAAATACTACGAGTAGTAATCTACGTCCCAAAGGACCGCGCAACTATCAAGGAGACCACTGGCGACGGCGACGCACATCTCTACCCGAATTCGAGTCGGGAAGATCCTTCTGCAGATCAGGAATGCCCGGCTACGAAATGCCCGGCCGCCACCGGAGAGCGCGGTTGTGCGCCTACAGGGCGGAAAAGACGAATAACTGCATCATATTAGCCTCCAAACAGAACCTAGAGGTCCGAGGTATAGAACTTACGTTATTCGTCGCAGCAATTGCAATGCTGTCCTCAAATGGGTGCCAGCTCATGTGTAGAATCTTCTTGTTGAAGTCAATCTGATCTGCGTCCGTCTCCTTTCGCATTCTCTGTCCTTGGCCTGCACCAGCTGCTGGGCTACCCGCACGTGAACCGCCTTTCTTACCGCCGTTGGTCGTTGTCGGGCTGGTCGACGAGTTGATAGGCGTTGGAATACCAACCTTCTTCGCCTTGAAGGCTGACTTGTCAGCTTGTAGGACGACTTCGATCTCCTTGTCAGGGTCCGATGGGTAGATCATGAAGTTATTATTGTAACTTCCAGTCATGACGTTCTTGGCGTCGCCCGAGAACACCACTTCGAACTTGTCAAAGATGCTATCATTCTCGTAGGTGTCACAGAGTCGCGGGCGCAGGKGTTCGTGAATAGGTATAGTCTTGACTGGCTGTCGCTCCATGTTGACATCCCAAATCTTGACAGTGAGATAGTCTCGAGATAAGATATATCTTCCATCGTACGAGAAACGCACATCCGAAATGGAGGAGATGATCTCAGAGAAGAAGGATCTCGAGGACGGGTCCTCTTCCTGTTCGAATACTATTTAATATTGTTAGTTCAGAAGACCATGACGACGGAGGGTGGACAGGGACTCATACGCTTCGCATGCTGATCGCAAAGGGCACTCTCTCGCATATCTGCTAGCTTGATGGTGCCCTTCGAGCTTGCGTACATAAACCAGTTGCAACTAATGGGGTGGAACTCGGCAGCAGTAATGACCTCGGTCAACTCCTCCATGTTTGCAGGTTTAATATCGACAATGTTGAAGCTCTGGTCCTGGATATTCAGGTTCCAGAGGTTGATCCGTAAATCATCGCTGCTTATGAACGTCTCCCCGTCGCTATTGACCGAAATGCTGTTGATGTGGTAGGCATGGGCGTTCGCGTATGTACGTCGGGGAACCGCAGCAACAACAGTATCGTGATGGGTTAGTCGTGGAAGTTTCAAGTCGCCAGCATTTTTAAAATGCGACTGGGGAATTGGCCTAGGAGTGCCCCCCCCTACACCAGCTAGATTGCCTGGTGTTAGATCGTGCGATAGGTTGTTCTCAGCTACCACCTTCAATGACTTCTCAAAAACTTTCCATAGTTTGATCGTCTTGTCATTCGTGGAGAGCAAATAATGGGAGGCATTCTGACGACGACACCACTTGATTTTGTTGATCTTCTCTTCGATCTCGAGGGACTTAAGGTAGTCAAATTCGGGCTCGTGCGACTGAAATTCGGTATGGAACTTGTATTCACAGGTTTTTTTCTATCAGCCAAATTAGAACTGGTTGCCCGCACGAGAGCAATGATGTATCCGAGTTTTCAACTAACCGTCTCGTTCCTCTCGAACAAAACCACTCGGCCGCCTTTGTCTCCAGTTGCTAGGTAGTTACCGGTGTGATCGAACTCGACGGTCGATATGATGTCAGCTAAAAGATACGTGTGAGCAGAGAAACGTCCTCACCCCACTAAGATATATGCATACGGGGGAGTTAAGGGAGGCTAGAAGATTGAAGCATGAAAAAGCCCAGGAGCTAAGCAGGTTGAGATTAGAAAACTGTGAACATACCCTCAGTAATATCCTCAACGTCTCCCTTGTCACCGAAGCACCTAAAAGTAGCAGCAGAGATTAGCAACCTTGCTATTAAGCAAGCAGACAACAGGCATGAATGACGTGAGGCTAGAAGGGTATGTTGCCATGCGGGATGTGATAGTGGCGGCGAGGCTTTCGACACGCGGGGAGGAACCCGCAACAAGTTCTTTGTATAACTTACTGAGTGAACTTCCAGGTGGGGGAGTTTGAATCTCCTTCGACCATATTCGCGATGGACGTCGGGGTGAAGCTACCTAAGCTCCGACCCGTCTTGCAGTCTAGGTGAATGGTATGTAGTGGGTAGTTGGATTAATGTAACTCAGCCGCGACTAGCTGGAGCCCGGCGATGGGGTTGGTTCGCGATTTGAGGTGGTGATGGGTCGGGAGCCGCTGCGAGATACGTTGCGGCTATTGAAGATGCGTAGGCTGTAGCGCGTGTAAAAGGTAGCTGAAAAGTCGGGTCGAGGACGGCGGGGTGTTGTATGTGATGGCGGAGTATGCAGTGGCAGAGAGATGGGAGGGCTTAGGCGTGCACTGGCTCCCAACGACTTTGCGGTCGGTGGGATGGAGGAATGAGATGAGATGATGGATATTGGCAGTCAATCAAGAAGCCATGCACACAGGGTCAGAGTTGTCGGAAGCACCCGCCGGATATCGAGAGGGGTGAATATTGGGAAAAAAGAATACACGACTAGCTGCAAAATGACGGCAAGGCGTGGTCGTGGTCGTGGTGAGTGATGTGATGTGATGCGAGATGGTAGGTCCTAGCTGTAGTACGTTATGCGCAAGGGTCTGGGTCAGATTTGGGGAGAGGTGGGAAGGTGATTGATTGACGGTCGTCGATGCGTGGTCGGTTTATGTCAGTGCGGGCCTGCCGGTTTTGGTCTGCGTGGGTACCTGGGTACCAAGGCAGCTACAATGCGAGTATTTGTACTTTGCGAATCTCGTCGAGAACATTGAACCTGATGTTTTTCTTTTCTTCAATTTCTTTTCCCCTTAGGTTAGGTATGTTGCATGTGTGCAATTAAAGAGGCACCCTTAAAGGACTATCTAACATACCTAGACCTTGACAAGTACGTGAGCCTGCAACGTCACAAAGGCTGCCTTTATGTTGCGACGGCCGATTCATTGAACTTCACCAAGGCATTATATTCATCCATGTCCAAGTCTTTGCACTCTTTCGTACGTGCATCAGGCGGAGCGGACAAGGGCAAGAACCTTTACCTACATAGACGTGTATGTACATGTACATGTATGTCCGTATATAACGCGCCTCCATGTAAGTACCTACATACCTCTATGTACAAATATGAGCCTCGAGACTCGACAATAGTAATTGTACCTAAGTGGCTGCCACACCACTTGAATACGGCACCGAAGTGCCCAGTATTTTATGACTTGTCCATGGCACGAATGTGCGAGTATGCCCTGCCTTAGACTATAATACGTACGAACATGTTGCATGCACGCTGTCTACAGAGAGGACATGGCACGCAGGTATACAAAGCGGGACGCAATGTATCTTAGGTACGTAGCTAGAGGAGGGGCAGCTGCTTCCCACTGGAACATTGAAATAAGTATGTATATCCATAGGTAGGTACATAATGTACATGCTACCTAGTACCCGTATCCTCTGCATGCATGTGCAATACAGACGCTCGTTTTTTTGAGCTCAAGTTTTATACCCAGTGCATTACACCAACTCCCGCATCACTACAACCAGCAAATTGGAATACCTATATGTAGACAGCTAAACTAGATTCTACATGACTACATTATGGGGCTGGGGGGGTTATTGAACACTCTTACAGAAATAGTCTCAGTACGAAACAGACTTACCAAAATTCAATATCGCATTAACTAATCAACATCGTTTCTATTAGAGTCTCTATATGAATATCTCCTTATTGTAGAAGGTGTTATTCAATAGATCAGTCTGTCAAGTGGAAAGTGGATGTGGAGCCTTGTCAGGTCCATCGTGGTCTCCTTTATATAACACCCTATTCAGGTGCAACAGCCTTTCAATACCATGTTCAGATTCAACATCATGTTCATCTCTGGCGCCTAGGAGTGCACAGGTGTACACATAAGGGCCTGGACAGGTTTTATATATTGCAACAAGGTCAGGTTACGTCATCGTAGAACTGTAATCTTAAGTTAAGCCTCCGTAGCGCAGTGGTAAATTGCGTAGACCTGTAATCACTGTAATCATAGCCGTAGGTTCAATTGAACTGTATATCTGACTTTTCCATGTGACACCTTGTATATAATACACTGTATAAAGACCTCCTGATTTCCTGATCTTCAATTGCTGCTGTGTGTATTGTAATCYTTTTTTTTCTCTCTCTCTAAGGTGTGCGGGCTGAACATGGTGTTGAATCTGAACAGGCTGTTAGATCTGAACAGCGTTGCTGTATCCCTCTTGGAAGGAACAGTCTATCCTTATAGAAGGTCCCATCCAAGAGAATACCCTCATATCAAAAGGTTATCCTGTCCCCACAGTGGTGGTGTTCCTTCCCAACACTCTTATATGCGAAATACACTTGCACCTGGCAGTGACAGTGTTACAGCTGACAGGCAGTTGCCTTGAATAGAGACTCATTAGAATACAGCTGTAACACCATGTTGCCAGCTGAAAATACATTCTGTAAGAGTGTTCAATMCCCCCCCCCGCACCATAATGTAGATCAGGAAGTGTTGCACGTGGCACGACTTACCAGCCTTGAAATACCAGTTATACTTTCCCACAATGTTACTTAGATACGTGGTTAGGCTTCAAGTCTAAATACTGTATAGTTGTTCATGCTAACGGGGGGATTTAGGTAAACTCGAGCTAGCCGTGTGCCTTGTGTACATGGAAGTGTACAACTCGCTAAACATTTTACAAGCGTAAAAAAAAAAAAAAAGCTTCATCTTCGACCTCGTTTGACTAAAAGTATCTACATGTAGAACACTTAGTCATCACATGCCAATAAGGGAGGGCAGAGGGACTCAATTTAAGGTTAGGCAATTTTGAACTACATCATACCTACATGTACCTACCTTCTCCCATCCTCTCCCGTTTTCAAAGCCGAATATTGCCGACCTCTTGGTGTATTCAAGATCTGTGAAAGTCTAGAAAGCATGCAACTCCGACTTCATCCCTTCCCAGATTCTCCTAGTAAATCGCCTCCCTGAATATGGCAAATCCCTGAGATTATTCCTCTCAATCGCGTTTTGAGTCGAAATTCATCAAGCTTGCTTTGTTGTAGCTTGCCATCATGACGATTCTCGAGTCGCATGTGTAAGACCAAATCCAATCACAATGGAGAAAGACGGCGGAAATAACGAAAAGAACATGCCAAAAGATGGCAAAGGCAAAGGCAAAGGTGTCGCGACTCAGTTCGATATCTCATCGTCTTCGTCCGCTGGGCAAAATGGCCATCCCGGTTACGTTGAGGCTGCGTCGCTTCCAACCTCGGTCATATCGCGGTTAGGAGCATCAGCGAGCAAACTAGCTGATAACATGCTACGGCATCCCAGCAGTGCCCATATAGCCGGTGCCTTACCCTCAAATAAAGCTGGATCGTCCAGGGCTGCTCAAGGCGGGGGKGGCAGCGAGGCGTCAACTTACAAAAGCGCCCCTGCCCCTGCAACATTTGATGGAACATTCAGATCTACAGAGAGGGGGCAATACACCCCTGGCGAATCAAACTTCTCTTCCTTTCTAGATAGCGCAAGCATGCTGGAGGATATAGAACCCAGGAATCCCGATAAACAAGACCATGAGCAGAGTGATGACCTCAAACCTGGGCAGATGTCTTGGAGCGCGGCGATCATGGCAAATGATGGCATGGATGTTGTTGATCTCCTTGATTCAAGGTACGATGAAGTTGAGGACACAGCCGTTCTCTTGACGGACGACGAACGAGTAACATTACGGTATCGCCTCTTCGAAGATAGTGAAACCTCAAAGCAGCTTTCACAAAGGAGTCAATGGGAGGATATTCTGAACTTCTTTCCTGATATGAATCCGGATAGCAACGGTATACAGGAATATGCTGACTTGCTTGGCACGTCTGATTTGGAAGAAGCTAGGAGTATTTGGATCAACCAGTGGCAGAGTGTTCTTTCAAGTTACACAGATGAAGTCTGGGGAGACCTCAGTCCTCTGGTGAATGTGGCTCGAGAGGAGCTCGCTAGCCTCTCAAGATCTCGGGAGGCTTCACCTTCAAAGCCAAAGGCGTTGCGCAGGCTCCAACAGATCCTCCAACATGTTCGCGGCGGTTAAGGTCCGGGTCTATTGACACTTTTATACGCCTATGTAGGTATACTATACTAACGGTTATAGTGTGATATAAAGGGACTATAAATTCCATGAGTCCCCTAGCAAAGGAAAACCACAACTATAGAACCTAGTATAATATCGTGGTAGTAAAGGGGTCGCATAGCATGCCTACCCTCGTGCCATTCCACCTTGCTTCCACTTCCATGCGCATGCGGGTTTGTCGGAAAATTACCGTGCAATGGGAGCTATCTCAAGGATTGCCTATCTGACCCAATGGACCTTGGCTGATTGGACGGCCGGCGATATGGGGCGGACCACAAGCTCCAGTGTTGTCAAGGCTTGTACAGTACCTATCTGCATGTACCTATGTAGTGATGCCCAGGCTAAACCCACAATAGATACCTAAAATAGTCATGCATGAGGTACAGTACCTAAGCTACGCATAAAAATGCAATAACACGACTGGTATGTGCCATGTAGGTCGACTTTTAGCATTTGACGTTTCCATATTTTTCAACGCCTCGTCCAGCTTTTACACCCACTGGGCTGCGACACATCAAACAACTCATTTTTCTCATTAGAGTCCAGCTCTCTCTCCAATCTGCCTCACTTCCTATATTGTGCTGTGCGATACTTCGTGTTTTCTCCGCTTCGAGCTCGCCTTGACCGTTGCGCCCGCGATCCTTGTTGACGTACCTAGATAAACCGGTTAACCGAATCGACTGCGCTCGTTGCCGGCGAAGCTGAATTACAAGTAGGAGGCGAACAAACCCAGCTGCTGTTGAGTTTATCATTCCAGAGCTCGAGCGAGAGCTATCCATCTCCAAGATGGCAGCACTAGGAGACGACCTGTTGCGAGTTGTAAACCAACTGCAAGATCTAGTTTTCAATACTATTGGTACAGATTCTTTAGATCTGCCTCAAATTGTATGTCTAGCGCCTTCTAGGCCTTTTAATCCCCTTGGCTCTGGATTCCGTATGTAGACAGCTACTTACGCTCGTCACCCTCATAGGTTGTTGTCGGTTCCCAATCCGCGGGAAAGTCTTCGGTGCTCGAGAATATCGTCGGCCGTGATTTCTTGCCTCGAGGAAGCGGCATCGTAACTCGTCGTCCCCTAATCCTACAATTAATCAACGTCGAAGAAGACCCGTCCGAACCAGATCTACATGCTGCCTACAGGAACCCCACTCAAGCACGCCGTTCCGAATGGGCGGAGTTTCATCATATACCGGGTCGAAGGTTTACCGATTTTGGTGATGTAAAGCGCGAGATCGAGAATGAGACCTCTCGCGTCGCCGGTAATAACAAAGGGATCAATAGGCAGCCTATTAACTTAAAAATTTACTCTCCGCATGTTCTTAACTTGACTCTGGTTGATCTGCCAGGACTGACCAAGGTATGCTTGCCTGGCTGGGATGATTCTGAAGAACTCGCGTCCGGTGGCTGACTCGCGTACGACAGGTTCCCATTGGAGATCAMCCAGCCGATATTGAGAAACAGACCCGAACTCTTATCTCGGAATATATTGCCAAGCCTAACAGCATCATTCTCGCCGTCTCCCCTGCAAATGTAGACATCGTCAATTCAGAGGCTCTAAAGCTCGCTAGGCATGTCGATCCTCTGGGCCGTCGGACGATTGGTGTTCTCACCAAGGTAGATTTGATGGATCATGGTACAAATGCTTTGGATATCCTTTCCGGGCGAGTCTACCCATTAAAGCTTGGCTTTATTGGTGTGGTCAATCGCTCTCAGCAAGATATCCAGGGGAATCGGCCAATGGACGAGGCTCTCAAAGCAGAGGCTGAATTTTTCCGACATCATCCTGCCTATCGAAACATCTCGATGCGCTGTGGAACGCAATACCTAGCCAAAACACTAAATCAGACCCTCATGGCACACATTCGGGAACGCTTACCGGACATTAAGGCACGCCTCAACACTCTCATGGGCCAGACTCAGCAGGAGCTTGCGAGCTATGGTGACATGCACTTCAGTGGAAAAGAGCATCGAGGATCTATGATTCTCCAGCTCATGACTCGATTTGCCACATCCTTCATCTCGTCTATCGATGGTACTTCCACGGAAATTTCAACGAAAGAGCTGTCTGGAGGCGCGCGGATCTATTACATTTTTAATTCGGTATTTGGCAGCGCGTTGGAGTCAATCGACCCTACTTCTAATTTGTCTGCACTCGACATCAGAACTGCCATTCGTAATTCGACCGGCCCTCGTCCAAGCTTATTTGTGCCAGAAATGGCTTTCGACCTGCTTGTCAAGCCCCAAATCAAGTTGCTAGAGCTCCCTAGCCAGCGATGCGTTGAGCTGGTGTATGAAGAATTGATTAAGATATGTCACACGTGCGGTTCCACGGAGCTTTCTCGGTTTCCGAGGCTCCAAGCCAAGCTCATAGAAGTTGTATCAGACCTTCTTAGGGAGCGGCTCGGGCCGGCATCATCTTACGTTGAATCTCTGATCGCTATTCAGCGAGCATACATTAATACAAACCATCCCAATTTCTTGGGAGCTGCCGCTGCCATGAGCCACGTGGTCAGCAACAAGCAAGACAGAGAAAGGAAGAAGTTGATCCAGGAAGAACGGGAGCGACGAGAGAAGAAGCGGCTGAAAGAACTTGGGGCTAACGGGACCGAGACCCCGGAGGATGAAGAAGACCCAACCCATGACAGGAGTGATGCTGTTCAATCGCGAAAACAGGCCGTGAAAGGAGCTCGGAGTATGTCACCCACTGTTCGCGAGAACGGAACTGCAAGCATCGCTGTCACCATGAATGGTGGGCGTTCGGACTCACCCAGCCGGTTCAATCCACCAGCAATTGGAAATGCCCGCGATTCATTCTTGAATTACTTCTTTGGTAAGGACGGCGCACCGCCATCCTCGGGAGCTGGAGCTCCTTCTCCACTTCCGCGCCATGTCAGCCAGGGAGTAGAACCCACTTTCAGTCAGAGCATTCGACGGGGTGAAGACAAGTTGACTCATCGGCCTGCACTATCGTCATCATTGGTACGTGAGGAGGTGGAGAGTCCAAAAACCGCCGTGTTTGGTTTTGGACCACAACCGGTAAGCTGCATTCTTGAAATCGTGCTTTTTGTTCAAACTGACCAGTCAGCCCCAGGGTGACAACGTGGAACCCGCTCTAAGCGACCGCGAGGCAATGGAAACTGAGCTCATCCGAGCACTGATATCCTCGTATTTCAATATTGTCCGCGAATCCATTGCCGACCAAGTACCTAAGGCTGTCATGCACCTACTCGTCAACCATTGCAAAGACGTCGTGCAGAATAGGCTTGTCAGCGAACTTTACAAAGAAGCTCTCTTTGAAGAGCTCCTCTACGAAGACGACGCTGTCAAAAAGGAGCGCGAGAAATGCGAGAAGCTGCTACAAACCTACCGAGAAGCAGCTAAAATCATCGGTGAAGTGTTATGATAGGACACCACATCTGTTCACCTTGTATAGAAACCGGGGGTATCTCACCTGGAAAAGGATTGGGTTTTCACGCGGAGTGAATGCGGTATCTGTACGATTAGACGAGAGCCTCCGAGCAAGGGCCAGTCTCGCCCCTTCTCTAGGGTTGATCGTTGATTTACTCGGTGCGTCCCGCCATGAGCGGACGGGGTCGGGCCGGTACACTCAAAGGCTCACTTTTTTGTACATACAACGCAATCATGCTCCTCTTCCGTGTCTAGTATATCCACCATCTCAAATGACCTGTCCGACACTTTGCGCGGTATCTTATAGGCGTTATTAGTACCTTCACGCAGCGTTTATGAGTATATGTATATCCTACGAGATCAAATGTAGCTCCCATGTCGGTGACGCTTCTATCATATCATACATATTTAGAAGAAAGGGGGAGGGGGAGGAGTAGGCCAAGCAATGTGTATATCATTTTTAAGGCGATTTAACCGCAGACCGAAAGATTCATCCTCTGGGACGTATCTGCATCCTCCTTGAATGCGAATTACATTATACTGCGTTTCTTAGATGGGGGTATCGTCGTCCCTCTCCTCTCCATTGTGTGCTTTGGTTCTAGTGGACTATAATTTTAAACTAGTCTATCTAAATTCCAGTCTCCGCTAACTTCTTTGCCAGCGCGTCGACGTCGTCGTCCTTGAGCTGAACCGTAGGTTCTTCTTGCGCCTCTTCAGCTTCCTTGACCAATTTCTCGGCCTTCTCTTCGGGTGAAACCTCCTCCTCTTCCTCTTCTTCCTCTTCCTCCTCATCCGAGTCTAGTTCCTCGAGGTCGCTCAAGCTATCAAGTCCCCAGGCATCCTCATCAACAATGTCGCCACCGTGTTTCTCTTTTCGTTCGTCTAGGAGTTCCTGGAGGGCCACGATATATTCGTCATCTTCTGAAAACTTGTTGCCGTTCAGTTCGATTCTCTTCAGTGCGGGGAGACCATTCTTCGCCGCGGAGGCAAAACCCTTAACTCCTATGGAGGTAATGTCATTGTACTGCAAGCGAAGTGTCTCCAGCTTTTTATTCTGGCCCTTAGCAAGAGCATCGGCAAGGAGGACGCCACCCTTGGCGCTAAGCAGCGAGTCGCCGATGCCAAGTTCCTGTATATCTGCCCAAAGTGGGACAACCTTTGCGAGTGCTCTTGCCCCCTTGATGGTGAAGGTATTGTCTTGCAAATCTAGAATCTTGAGCTCGGTGGCGTGGTTCAAGCCTCCGGTAAGTAGTTGCTCGATTCCTTCCTGTCGAATACCATTCTGGACCATCTTCACTTCCTTGACCTTGTTGTGTAGGCTGAAGGCCTTAGCCCAAGCGAGCATGCTACCATTCTCCAACCGGTTGCGGCCACAGATGACGGTCTCGAGATCGGGTACTTTCTGTCCGGCCTTCCTAGCCGCCTCCTTCTTCGCATGCAGTTCTGATAGCGCGTCAGCGATGAGTATGCCGGCATGGGGCCCTAATCCGTTGTTGTTGAGGTACAAATGCTGGAGTGGCACGTGGTTGGACAAGAAAGCAACCAAGGGCGCCTGGGTGTTGAGGCCGAAGGCGTTATCGTTTAGGTTGATGGTGTGAAGGTTGGGCAAGTTAAGGATAGAGGTGAGCAGTGAGGAAAGCGCTTCGGGAATCTCGTTGAGTAGACGACCAGTGAATATGTCAGCCAAGTTCGCGACCTGGATAAATCGCAAAGGCGCAGCAGGTTAGCAAAACTTCACTTCGGGACCAGAGCGCGCGCGCACACACACAAACTATAAGTTCATGCAAGACTTACCTTCAGTGACTTTTTGGTAGCCAAGACCTCTCCAAGAAGCTTGCAGGCCTCGACGCCCAAGGTGTTTCCCAGAATGCGCACCTCTTCGACGTCGTCCATAGCTCGTAACGGGCCGATGTGCTTCTCGAGATCCTCCGCTGTATCCAGCTTCAGAACTCGCCCTTCAAGGGAGAAGACTTTATCGGGCGCAGCCATCTTGTGACGGGAGTCGGAAGCGCAAGAAAAGCGATAAGGCGTATAAGCTTAGCTTTGTTGATGTTTAGGATCTTAATGGGCGAGAGAAGAGAAATGGAACGCCAATCTCAAGGTGGGGGAGGGGCATTATGTATATGTACCTGGGTACGTGCAGAGGCAGCACCTGCATCGAACTGCTCGGGCTGTCGGGTGGCTGCAGGTGCAAGACTGATGACGCTAAGAGCAGGTACCCACTACATTAGGTAGTACCTACATAGGTGATAATACATACATGTATGGATGTATGTCCAATCATTGATTGATGGCATGCTTAGGTAATCGTCGAGTACGTACCTACCCAATATCGTAATTAAACCTTACACGTACCTTAGGCTAGCCTTTATCCAACATCTCCTGCCCGTTCGCATCGCGACTCTAGATTCTTGACCTCTCCTTCTCCTTCTCCTATTCCTACGCGCATTTGCAGATTTTTCTCAGCTCTCACCAAGGCCGTCAGTAGCTGATACATTACCCCATTCCGTATTTGCGTGTTCCTAGTTCCTGGTCTTGCTATTCATCTGCATGACGAGGCGCGTTCGCAAGCTCATCTCCAATACCATAATCTCCCCATGCCTTTCCCAACGCTTTATCCTATCTTGGGATGTTTCTAGTTGAAGACTTACTTACCCTGCCGAACTGATTCCACCGTTAAACTGGCAGCGTGCTCTCTTGTTCTTCGCATTTCMCCCTCACAGTTCTCCGAAGGAGCCACATTTTCGCTCGAAAGTGTGACGAGCCTTGAGAATACATAATCAATACCTCACTACTCTCTGAGCCAAATCATCTCGACGTTCCTAGACAAGTGTTCATTGGCCCCTATGGCTTACTACTACTTAGTATACAAGCCTCTATAGAATTTTATGTTGATCACCAGGTGTCGATTTCTGTTTTTCTCACAGCAAGGAGTCATCAGTTGCTCCAGCGGAAAGGCATGGATGTTGACCAAGGACCCGGCAGCCTCGTCAAGGCCTTGGCTAATTCACACACGGGAGCAAATAATCATAATCAAGCTCTGATGCCAGCCGAAGATGACGAAATTCCCCTCGATTCTAGTAGTGAGGAGTCACAATCTTCCGACGTCTCTATGTCTGACTCGGAAGACGAGGGCAGGCCTAACCCATTAATCTCGACTGGTAATGAACACATCCCGACCAAACCGCCATTATCAGCTCCTCCAGCTGCAGCAGTCTCTGTTTATCAACAAAGCCGGGGTATCTCTAAGAAACGGAAACCGTTTGAAGGGGCAGGTCCACTATCCTATACACCCGTGTCAACTAAAAAGGTGAAGCTAGATGAGGATTATGATCAACCGACGCCCACAGCGGCTTGTCCATCAGACAAATCTCTTCTACCCCCTGAGATTTGGCATCGTATCTTTTCTTTCGTCCCACCAAGAGCGCTGGGTACTTTGTTGCGCGTCAACAGATTGTTCAACGTATATCTCGACCCGTCGTCTCGCTACCAGTGTAAATTCCCGCCATCCCTCTCACGAATCTCTATTCCGCGCTTGAAACCTGATGCCATATGGCAGCTTTCAAGAAGGCGTTTCTGGCCCAGGATGCCAGCTCCGTTGCAGCAGAAGACTGAGCTCGATATGTGGCGTCTTGCTTGTGGGAAAAGATGTCAGATTTGTGGCAGAGCAGATTTGGCTTCGCTAAAC
The DNA here is from genome assembly GCA_000931505.1 of Hypoxylon sp. E7406B. Classification (NCBI taxonomy): domain Eukaryota; kingdom Fungi; phylum Ascomycota; class Sordariomycetes; order Xylariales; family Hypoxylaceae; genus Hypoxylon; species Hypoxylon sp. E7406B. The sequence goes on along the minus strand of JYCQ01000118.1, from coordinate 238,641 downwards.
TCGTCTGATAATGAACGTCATTGTAAGAGTCGACCTATCTGGGCATTTGCGATTCGGAGCTGTGGCCCCTGTCTCATGGAGAAGACGATCAGTGTATGTACCTGATGTATCGAGTTTGAGCTATGAAGATTTTATCTCACTGTTTAATTAGGAAGTTAACTTGCTACTTTCTTCATCGGTGCCCTCGTTATTGAGGTCAGCACTGCCTTTTGTGCTAATAACTAATGAGATGGACACGATATCAACGGACGCGCTACAGAAAGGATTAATACAACCGGGCTTGCAAGTCACGAAGATATATTTCTCTGAACATGTGGAGGAATTGAAGCAGGAATTTGCCTCAGTCGAATCGATGGGCGGCGCAACAGCTGAGGAGTGGTTCAAAGGCCTAGAAGCTCGAGGGAAGGAATTGCTTAACGGTTCAATGCGATGGGAGAAGTGGGCATCAACAGGTGGAGTCGCCCAGATGCAAATCCAACTGTCTCCCGACAACGTCTCGAACGTTGTCGTTGCAGCTGGTACAGGAGCAATTCCGGCGGATGTCCCCTCGATAGCTTCCAGATCGCATTCAAGCTCAAGTGCTGTACTTGGACAACATACGCCCGATTCACACTTCCTTACTCCTACCACAACAACATCTCAATCCMCCCTCTTATCTCCCGCCACTTCTATGCGTAAGTAGCTATTGTTTGTTATTCAGTTCCCATTAATCATAACTAACTTCTTTCTCATAGAAAACGATCACGTGGCTCAGATGCCGTCGTCTTTCCAGCATGGTATTCAACCTAACGCCCCCCGCGTCAGAACTCGCGAAGAGGCCCTAGAACTTAAGGCTGCGCGCCGGGCAGAAATCGAGCGACGTGCTCTGGAACTAGATCCACCGTTGCCGGCTAACATATTAGCACGTATTCCATCTTTCCAGGCAGCCATCCAGATCATCTCTCCTCTTGATGATAACGCATGGAATTTACTGAAGCCTCGCTTACTTGCGCAAAGGGCGGACGCCGAGCAACTTGAGAAATACGAACCAGGGAAGTCTTCTCAACCTCTTGTTACCCACGAGCGATCTGAAGAACGCCTCCAGAATGAGGAGAACAGCGTCACAACTAAACAGCTCATCGACAAGACTTGGGACGATCTCCAAGAACCGCTGCGGGCGCGGATCTCTGCGTATGCTGACGAGATCATCCGAGATAGCTGGAACGATGGGCGTAAGGTTGACATGGAGAATAGCCCGCAGTTCGCAGCAGAGGTTCTCCTTCACGTCCGCAGAAGATTCTACACGGAAATCGCCAAAGACGCTGCCGAGGCGCGTGCTGCTGGCCAAGCGCCAGTCGAAGACCCACCAGAAGGCCCGTTTACACAAAAGCTTACTCTGGAGAACATGAAGTGGCTTTTTGACGTGAAGATAAAGCCTCTCACAGAGTCCTATCGAAAGGACCTCTTCTTTTGCAATGCTTGTGAAGTCAATTTTAAGGCGTTTGGGTTTGAAGGAGTTATTCAGCACTACGCTGCTAAGCATACGAATGTTCTTAGCCTAGGGAGCGTCGTGGTCCATTGGCGGGCTGAATGGCCAGAGACTCCACCATTCAAGCCCGACCCTCGCGTTGTCAAGCATGTGCAACTGCCGGTTGGATCGTCGTACGGGACCTTACAGTCGCAGAATTACGCCGGTGCTTATTCCTCAGCTTCAAATCCAGCGCCCTTTCAGCCACTTTCGTACCTTACTACGCCTCAATCTAGCTATGGACATCCGCCGTATGGACTAGCATCGCAACAACCAGCTCCGTACTCGCAAGGGGCCCTCTATACCCCGGGACAGCATGAATATGGTTCCCCGTATTCACACTCGTCACCATATACTTACTCTAACTCGTACCCATTATTTCCTTCTGGAATCCACCCTGGGCCTCCGAGCTATTCTCCCACGACAGGCGCCTATTATGGCCACAACTACAACACGAGCCAGAGTAATTCCCAGGTGAATCTCCAGATTCACCCTTCTAACTCGCTTGCTAGTACAAACCACGTCCAACTTGAGTACTTGGCACGGAGTGCCCGCGACTTATGGTCTGCCACAGCCGGCTTAAAGGGACTCCCAGGAGAAATTAGAGTATGTGTTGTCATCCATCATGTCGTGCAAAGATTCCGATCTAGGTTCTCGCAGAGTCCGACGCTGAGTCTGTTCAATGATGGTCTTTCAAATAACAAGGAGATGCGGCCAGTGCGCAATGTCAATGGGCTCATGTGTAAGGCATGTTATTACAGCATTGGTCCTCTCAGAACATATTCTTTGCCACAGCTAGTCAACCACTTTCGCGAAAGCCACTTGAGTCAGTCGCAAGCACCGAACTTACCCTCCCTCGACTGGACTATAGACATGGTACACACGCCAGATCTGTCTGTCTTGACCAACCTTTATAATTTGGCAAATATGGACGGTCAGAAGTATTCACTTGTTTCCGACGCTTTTCCCCAGGCACGACATCCTCCTGGCTATCCACAAGGAATGGCCCATACGAGCCTTCCAAACCCCGATGCTGGTCCCAGCATTACTCCCCATATCAACCAGCAACCAGCTTATAGCGCAGCAGCTTCGCAGTTTACTTCTCAGCATAACACTCCCATGACTACACACGACTCAATTATGCCTGGCACACAAGCGAAATTGTTAGGTGAGCAATCTAGTCACAACCAATCCACGGCGTCAGGTACCCCTACCCCAACAGCCCATCAAAAGTTTCAACAAGGTGATTCCGGCCGAGAGCCGTCTGAACTATGGCAGGGACTGAATGAGGCGAAGCTAAAAAAGCAGAAGGGAAATTATACGAAGGATCATCGTACTATGTTAGGTCAGGGCTTTCGAAATCGTAAGGTTGGCGTGGCCACCGCATCCTCCAGAATTAAATCACAGGAACCAAGCGACGAGGATCTAGTTGCAGAAGAAGACCGCCGCCAGGAAGAGGAAATCCGAGCAATGTGGGCTGCAGACCGTAGAGAGGCTGCCCGACTTGCCTCGAGGAATCAGCGTCAAGTCCCGGCGGAAGACCCTGGAGCCTCAATGGCGACGCCGGAAGTGGAGCGTCCGAGAACTTATCATACTCAGACAACTCAAATTATCGGGCCACCGGCCTATTCAACTCGGCTTCAGAGTTACCGTCAGTCTGTAAATATCCAGGAACATGAGGACGATTTGATGGCTGGTCTAGAGACTCAACTAGATCAACAGCAAGTGTCACCTCGAGACTTTGACTACCGGTCGAAGCCTGCTCATGATGTTCAACATGGAAGACATCTTTCCGCTGAGAAATATGTCGGTTCTGGACTCCAGGGGCCTCCTTCTGATTACTTCCGCTCAGACCATCCTGTCTATCACCAACATAAGCCTAGGCTCCATTTTGACCGATATCGTGAAGATAGTCCCGACTCTCGTCCAGTCGACCTGATCTATGGGTCCATGCAAACTCAGGCAGCAGTAGATGATGACTCATACAGCCGACGGTCACGCCCAAAATATCACCAAGCATATGGCGATGATTATCGAGCACGACGGCCTATGTCTCAATATGCTGAAGCTTATGAAGTTGTCCGAGTTAGGGACTCTACGGGCGAATATTTCGTGAGACAACCTTCTAGACTCGAGCAGGAACCGGTATATGTTCCATTCCAGCACGGGGCGTATGAAGACAAAAGCTACCTAAACTCTAGTAGCCGGCTAAGACATGAATCCATTTCGGTGACTGAGGCTCCTATCCGACAACCTGCATACGAAGCTAGCGTTAGGTCGGAAGGCATAGCGAAGGGGCCCTTCGAACCCTTAAACGACGCCGCTGGTTCCGAAGATTATGACCCAAGGTTCCCAGCGGCTCCGCTTAGCTCAAGCGCTGCACGGCGAGTTCAGTATCAATGATATTAATTATGGAAGGGATGGAGTCTAGTACATGGAACCCTTGATCCTGGAGAGAGATGAATGTTAATACATTTCTACTATCATCATTATTTGATGAGCATAAAGGTGGATCATCATGGTTGCCGTCGCTCGTGGATCAGGGCATTGAAAGACGTAGTTGCGTTCCATACTAATAAAGGAACACTGATGGATTATAAGCATTTACACGGCAGTCTTATGCAGGTGTTCTTATCATACCCCTGGAAGTAAACATCGCAACAATGTGCTCGAATTTCTCTGTTGAGATGCAGTAAACTCTGACCATCGTAGAGTCTTTCCCATTGCTGGATACATATGCCGATCCCAGATCTGGCCCACTGCGTCTACTATGTAGCCCACTATCGTCTATTTGTCACTACTCTGGAAGTATCCTTTCTTTCAAACCTGACTTGCTCGCTCATCTAGAGTACACTGAATCCCGGCCCCATCACATCACTCTCCAAAGCATGCATCCCCTGGACCCCATCCGGTACCTGCAGCCAGTCGCACAGGCTGCGGCCTGCCCCCAGCACTTGCCGCAGGGCTTCCTCATCTGCTATGGTCCACTCGTCATAGTCGCCCAGCGCCACCGTTTCGGCCCAGCACAGGATCCGGCCCATGTTCTCCACGGCTGCGCGCTCCACATTGAGCACGTCGAGGCGGTCTCGCTGCGACCCCGCCCACAACATGCTGCAGATGCTACTGATGTTATTGAGGAGCGAGTTAGAGGGCCGAGGAATGGGGTTGTGGCTGCCGTTGATGTTGATATTTGGTTTGTTGGTGGCCTTGGCGCTGTCGACGTCGATATTTGTGCCGTCGCTAGAAGTGGTATTGTTGCTAGTCCCTGCTTTCAACTGGTCGAGAGAGGCACCGATACCACTTGCAGAATTACTCACTCTTGCTCGACGGTTGGCAAGGTGCGAATCTAGGAACGTCTTCGTCGACTGTAGGCAAATATCATGTACGGCGCGGACAGTATCACAGATACGCTGTGTTCGCTGGGGACTGCTGCTGTGGATGCTGAGAGTTCGACTGCCAACGCCTGACGTGGCAGACGGCGAACGCGGGTCTTTGGGAGATGCGATGTCCTCCGCAAGTGGTATAGGGAAATATGGCTGGGGKGGGCTATTTGAAACTATATTGCTAACACACCGAGGATCTACGGTGGTTGTGGGTAAATATGGGGGAAGGTTATATGTAGGCTCAGAACAATACTGGCTTGCCATGGCTTCCGGCGGAAGTCCAGGGGGKTGAGCGTCCAAAGCCCCGGGTTGATATTGACGAACGCAGCACAGGCGATCCGCAGGGGCATAGATTTCGCATGGAACATCGGGTTGCGGTACTCTGTGGAACACTTGAGTAGCCGGGACCGTAGCACGCCTAATCGTCTGAGTAGGCTCTGGTAATCTGCAATCTTCTGCCTCCCATGGAGCATGGTTTGTCGCTAGGGACTCACGCGGCCGGCAAACACGAGATACACTTGGCTCTGTGAGCTCCATAATCGAGTCGCCCGGCCTAGAGAAAGTGGTAGATGATCCTTGAGCTTTTTGGTAGATGAAATCACTTGGTGATGTTGCTGATCTTGGCATGGTCAAGTTGCAGAGAATACTTGACTGGAAGGCGAGGTGTGGGTTCCGTGGGTATTAATAGCAAGGAAGGCTTGGAAGTGGTGGGAGTAGATGAACCGCAGGCTTCTGGCAACTTACGCAACTAAGGACTCTTGACATGAGGGACATTTCAGGTAGGTACGAGAAAAGAAACAGGGAGAAACACTAGGCATATGGACATAAAGCAACAAGTAGTTTCAGACACTTCGAATTGATCTTAGGGTTCCTTATTTTTAACCTATGTGTGCCAGATGACAATCCTGCCATCAACACCGCTAGCTTTGTAGCACGTTAGCTCCTCAAGGGAATCATCATATAGGGCATCGGAGAAAGGAGGAAGACTTACTGCTAAACTTGGAGACGTGTCCACCATTGGACTCGTAAACACGAACAGTCGAAATAGTGTTCTGATGAACAGTCTTCAGCTGAGTGTCGTCTTTGACTTTGCCTTTCAAGTCCATCTGCCGAAACATGTTCAAGGCAGATTCTTCCCGAGCGTCCCCCGAGCCGGGTCTTCCCTTGGATTCCAGCGTGCCGCTTAGCTGCCACCCAGACGCATCACCTCTGAATCTGAATGCCTCGCAGTCATACCCGGCTGCGATGATCTCGCTTTCGCCGTTCCAGATCAAGCTCATAAAAGGTAGAAGTTGAGTGTTGACGCTAATAACAGCCCTTGGGGGTTGATCAGGACCGGTAGGATAGACGACAGTGATGCTGCTGTCATGGGCGGCGAAAGCAAGGGCGTCGCCGCTTGGGGAGAAAGCAACAGAGTGGACCCATCCAGCGGAGTTGTTAAGAAACTCGCCACAAACAGTGTTGAAAGGTAGACGCTCACCCCAGACGCTAGGTTCTGGACGAGCGTCGACACCTTTGATGTAGCTGGAGAAGACCCTTGCATGGGCGTCGGTGGAGCCGGCAGCGAGCAGCACCGAGTTAGGGTGCCAGTTGACGGTGGTGATAGTACTCCGAATGGGCTTCTTCAGATGCTTAGAGACCCACCAGTCATTCTCCTCCTCGAAGTAACAGATAGCGATGACCCTATCGCCAGACCCAACAGCGAACTTGGTCTCAGATGGAGACCAACGAACAAATGTGGCTGCCCGAGCAATCCTAAGAAGCACCAAAGTGGGCTTGTAGCCGTTGGGCGAAGGCTCCCAGACTAGAGCATTGCGATCTACACGGCGACGTTTAGAATACGCTCATGAGGATTTATATCATAGATAATTGGGGGTAGACAGACCTTGAGAACACGTGACGATTCGACCGCTACCCGGCGCGATGTCAACGCCGGTAATGGTTTTGTCGTGGCCTTTCAACTCATCCTTCAGCTTGAAAGCGTCGCCAACTTTACCATAGAGCTCGATGGCGGTGTCTTTGGCCACGGCCAATGTCTTGCGATCAGCCGAGAAAGAATGGTCGGCAATAGGGCGGTGGAAGAGATGGTGGACCTCGGGGGCAGCCATGTTGATAAGTTAGTGTTCGTCTTCAAGTTCCGGTTGGTTATCTCGACACTAGTGATAGGAGTATAGCTCTCTACTATCACATCAGACCTGGGTGTTAAGTTAGTTGTAGGACGGAGAATGAAAAAGGAGGTGTATGTTCTATGGAAGTTGCAAGATACATGTAGGTAGTAGGCTGCTTGGTGGATGCGTCACTAGGTACCTTGACTAAGCCACAATACCCCACCAAATGTACCTGGCATCGGTATCAGGGAGGTCCTACCGCCGGGATGTGTGGCTTGCCTAGCCTGAAGGTACCGCCGAGATATAGTATTGTTATGTAGTAGGTAATTGCAATTGGATTTTACAACATCCAAACGCGATCATAACCATAACGTGCACCCCAGCGTCGACCAGGTGTCAAAGGAAAATGAGCCTAGGACAGCGACGAAAGTAACAGTTGCGCACCATATCTATTTGATTCGCTTCTTCATCATGGCTATGACTACCATTGCTGCTAGAGGGCAGGCCTCGAAGCCTGGCGGCAAGGTAGCTCCAATTCCCCCAAACCAGACGTCAGTCCTCGCGACTCTATACTAGATCTAAGTAATTGTAGCTAATCTTGTGCTTAGATTATATGTTACGAACCTGCCTTCGAATAAGATAAACAAGACAGACGTCAAGACGGCGCTTTATATGCTCTTCTCGACCTACGGCCCTGTACTTGATGTTGTGGCCTTGAAAACTATGAAGATGCGCGGGCAAGCTCACATTGTATTCCGGGACTTGCAGGCCGCAACTCAAGCAATGAGATCCCTGGAGGGCTTTAAGTTCCTAGGCCACGAACTAGTACGTGTTATCCTCTAAATTCACACGCCTCTATATTCATGCCGAGCCTATCTAACCTATCTCTACTGGTTCGTAGCACATCGAATACGCCAAATCCAAGTCGGATATGATCGCGAAACTGGATGGTACATACAAACTTCCAGGATCGACTGGTGCCGCCAACGTCGAAATGACGGAAGCTCAACAAAGCATATTCAACGCTCCAGCACCTGGGACCGCTAGTACAGCACCAGCGGCTCCCGCCCCTCCTGGCCTACCTGCGAGACCGCCTCAGAGTTCTGACCACGCCATGACCGATGCGAAGAGCCCCGATGCACGCGGACAAAAACGGCCTCGAGACGAAGAGGAAGAGGAAGAGAGCGACGAAGACGTGGCAATGGAGGAGGATAGCGATGACGAATGAAGACCTGCTAATTCATTATTCATCAAACCAGCGTTTGAGGATACAGCCTCTTTCGACTACCAGGTTGAAGGGCTTGGTTCGTTGCTGTATTATGGGGTCATCCAAAGCCTCATCCCGCACTACATAACGATAGCCATCTGCTTAGGGACCCAGAGCCCGACACATCCTCCCACCACCCCCAACCAGACCATAAGATAGTCTTCTTTGGAGCAGTCAAACGCGGCCATGGCGTCCCCAAGCACGCACGGGTGGACGAAGAACGAAGGTACTCCTGTCATGGGGKGATGCTATAGACGTCACGTTAGTTATAAGGTAGAGACATTAATATACCCGGCATGAGAACAAGCAATTGACTCATTAGACAGCGCGGAAGGTTCACCTACATCTATTGAGATGCCACCTATAGGGCCTATCCGTCGAAGGTGGCTTTTGAATTGCTCGGGAACAAGCCGCCGGAAAACAGTATCGATCTCGAGCGCCGGCTCATCAGCTGGTAGGTTATGTAGACTGAACCAGAGACAAGGTGCACGGTATGTTGGGTGGTGATGTATCTCATATTTGACATGAGCGACTTGGAACTTTGGCCTTTTGGGAAGGACCTCCTGAAATGTATTAGTGGTCAGCTTTCATTTCCCGGACGTTCGGCTAACCTTGTCTGAATCTTCCATATCCACCATGGCATCGTCGGCGGTCAATTCCATACTTGATTCTTCATCAGCCAGGGAAACATCGCTCATCTGAGCTGCCAGATCGCCGATGGCAGTAGTTCCGTCGTCCAAAGGTCGTGTGATCTGTAGGAAAGTGGTGTGTCCAGGGCCGTTCTCAAATGACAGCTCGAGTGCCGTATGGACATGGAGGCGCCATTGTTTTCGCAAGGGACCCAGCGTAGCTCGGCTGTATCGCCTATCTAGGTAATGGCATACCTCAGCAAATTCCTCCTTGGTAAGATGTGGGTAGCACTTGTAAGTCAAACGGTAGACATTGGACTGGCTCATATTTGGCAATAAGGCGACCGCTACCGTTGCTGTTGCTGTTGCTGTAGTGCTTTATTATTCCAAAGATGGAATATATTCTGTCAAGAGTTAGTGGTGGTATATATCGGGGAGAGAATTATTTTTATGTATCATACGTAAAAGTATAAGAGAGTGTGTGTGCAAGCTTAATATAAGTCAACCTATCTAATTCAGTAGGTAAATCTAACTTGGCGGTTGGATTGAGATGCCCTGTTCTTTAACTCCAACTTCAGGACCTACATGTACCTAAGGTAGATTCTCTCTCAGTGACGTATCTGGGTTATGTAACAAAGAGACACTGAAACGAGGTGACTTTCGCAAGATCAAGATGCAGAGAAATGATTCCTCATTCAGAAATAATACGTAGAAACTTGTCAGGCAAAGCTTCGAGATGAATATAAATGAAATAGCTCCTTACGTTATGTACACGTACATAAGGGAGTACTTAGAGTAGGTACCTAATGTTAGTAGGGCAGGAAGGAAGGCCACGGGCTTCCATTGAAGAGTCTACTATGTGAATCCGTTGTGTTTAATAGCATACATACCTAGGTAATGTATGTTATGTATACATGTATGCACAGTACAGGTAGCCGCTATACCCATACGGAGTAAAGGCCCACTATGGGGGGTCAAGACCGGGTGGAGTAACTTCCAACAATTCCATCCATATGATGTTGGAAGCTAAAATACTTATCGGATAGGCGGCAGGAACAGGGCTGGCGGCAATTGCTGCACTGGCAAATCCCTGCAATTTACCAGGTACCATACACGGAAGTCGGTCCCTAACGCTTGTTAAGAACATTTGAACTGGCCGGGTGTCCTCAATTGGGGTATGCCTGTGAACACATATTTAATATAGGTAGGTAGCTCCCTCGCTCTATATCGAAATCTGACGAGGAAATTCTTCCTAAGCGCTTTTGCCTTGGGAGAGGAATTCCAAAGGCCGCGCATGAAGACGAGGCTGATCACAGAGACAGAAATGCGCTTGTAATTCTTCGTCTCCTTTAGATTCGTCGAGTACCGCAGCCCCCATGCTGAGTGTGCTTCGTAATCCCGCCATCCATCCCATTACCTACCGTCTTTCTACAAGTCTCGCTCCCACGTAATTCGACTACTAATGCTCGCCTTTTGTTACGGCTACGATTCCTTGCTCCATGAACGTTCGCGACCCTTTCGGTCTCCATCGAAAGAGTGCTCTTTCCATCCTTAAAACCACGGCGTCGCGAGCCGCTGTCGACCTTACCGAACGCGCCGTCGAGGCCAGCATCCATGCTATTGAGAAGGGCAAACAAGCCGTCGACGACTTTGACATGTCATTTACCGTTCCAAAGAATGTCCCCTCCTTTAGTAACCCGCAGAGGATAGTGGAGGACCGTGTCTGGGGCAACACTGCAGTTACTTCGCGCGGTGGAAAGGCTTCGTCGCATGCCAATAAAAACGGAGGGATACTTGGGGGAGTGCAAGATCGAGTTGGCAGCCTTTTCGATGMCCGCAGTMCCCTTCCCATGTACAAGGACAAGCCATATGCATACCCACCCTCCCAGCGAGCCAGACCTATCTGGCGGAGAAAGCGTACATTCGTCTTCATCCTACTGCTGCTTTCGCTGTTATACTACTTTGGCGCATTTGGAAGCCATCATGATACCGCTACCTCTTCCACCCCCATATGGGCTTGGCTTAAGACTGGTTCTGAGTCAGGGAAGATTGCTGACTGGTCTAAGAGGAGGGAGCGCGTTGTTGAGGCCTTCACCTTGAGCTGGGATGCCTACGAAAGATATGCTTGGGGTAAGAGACATTACCTTGAATTGCTGGATGCGGTCTAGGATTGTTATGTTAACTCCTCTTTAGGCTACGATCAGTTCCACCCGATTTCCAAAAAGGGTGAACAGATGGCTCCTAAAGGGCTGGGCTGGATCATTGTGGATGCGCTAGATACCATGATTCTTATGAATCTCACCTCCCGGGTTACTCACGCGAGGCAGTGGATCTCAACCTCCTTAACCTATGATCAAGATCAAGATGTCAACACGTTCGAAACAACGATACGCATGCTGGGTGGCCTTCTCTCGGCCCATTATATATCCAACGAATTCCCTCAACTGGCGCCGCTGGCTGAGGATGATCCAGGTGCGCCGGGAGAGGACCTTTATCTTGAGAAGGCCAAAGATCTAGCCGACCGAATTGTGTCCGCCTTTGATTCTCCATCTGGGGTACCCTATGCGAGTGTGAACATTGGAAAGTATGAAGGTCTACCGGCTCATGACGAAGGCGGCGCGTCTTCTACTGCAGAAACAACCACCTTGCAGCTTGAGTTCAAATACCTTGCTAAATTAACCGGCGAGAAATACTTCTGGGATAAGGCCGAGAAGGTAATGGAAGTCGTCGACAATAACGGGGCTGAGGATGGTCTGGTGCCCATTTACATCAATGCCAAAGATGGTACTTTCAGAGGCCACAACGTCCGACTAGGAAGCCGAGGAGACTCTTATTATGAGTACCTTATCAAGCAATACCTGCAAACAAACAAGCAAGAGCCCGTGTACTTGGAGATGTGGGACGAGACTCTGAGAGGAGTTCGTAAGCACCTCGTTACTTATACGGAGCCCTCAGGCTTCACCATTATCGGAGAGCGGCCCGATGGCTTGAAGGGACCTTTGTCACCTAAGATGGATCACCTGGTCTGTTTCATGCCGGGCACAATCGCCCTTGCTGCCACAGGTGGATTGACAGAAGCGGAAGCCAAGAAACTACCAACGTGGACTAAGAAGCAGGAGGCCGACATGAAGTTGGCGAGGGAGTTGATGCAAACCTGCTGGGGTATGTACAAGTGGATGGCCACTGGACTAGCGGCTGAAATCACGTATTTCAATATCGCTAGTCCACCTCTCCCTGTATCTGCTCCCCACAACCCACCAGCTGAGTTCGACCCGGATCCTGAAGCAGAGTGGCGGAAGGACTTCACAGTCCACGCCCAGGATACCCACAATCTGCAGCGGCCGGAGACCGTAGAGAGTCTCTTCTACATGTGGAGAATTACTGGTGATATCAAGTATCGGGAATGGGGTTGGGAGATGTTTAAGTCGTTCATGAACCACACGGCCGTGCAAGACGGTGGAGGATTCACGAGTCTTTCAAATGCGAACAAGGTACCGCCAGTAATGCGGGATAACATGGAGAGCTTTTGGCTTGTAAGTCCCCCCTTTGGAAAAGAAAAATATATAATTATATTTCTAACCAGATCTTTCCCATTAGGCGGAAACATTGAAGTACTTTTACCTGCTTTTCTCACCAGACGACCTTCTTCCATTGGATAAGATTGTCATCAACACGGAAGCACATCCTCTTCCGCGATTCGACATGGGTCAGCTGTTCTCGACAGGTTGGAAACGGAAGCCTCGGGATGCCGACGGGAAGATCATTAAATGAGTTGCAAGATAACCAGCATCTGCATTGCATATTTCATCTCTACCTACCTTGGTAGCATAACTGGCGTAATGTTGGCTCTTGGGGAATTGTTTTGTTTGCTTTGCCTCATGGTATATATGGCACACGGAAAATAAAAAATTTACATCCAGCTCTCCCCGAGGCATCCGATAGGTAGTGGCCCTATGTTTGTGACCTTGGAACTGACAGGTGCATACAACCATTACCTACCTCGTATCCTACCTGAGCAAATGACGCTTGACAATGCCAAGGATGTCCTGCTCATTTGTCGAAGATCCATACGTTTACGGTGATGTGCGCAAGGTCAAGACGTGGGCCAGATCTGCATATAGTCCGATTCGATCCATTAAAGTGGTTCATGCACGTTATCTATGCTATCCACTATTACGTATTGGGTAGGCAGGGTTATATCATTGTGTACATACGCAACGGTGGCAGTACCTACCAAAGGTTAGGTACCTCCTACCTCTTACCTCCTACATACATATGTAGAGTTAGCTCGCGTGGCCGATAAGCTACCCTGAACTCCGTCAGCCCCCGCGGCCCCGTCTAGACTTTGTAACTCTTGGTGCTTCACCTTATTGACATCTATGATTCCAATCTTCTTAGACGGCAATTGCATACCCTAGGTGGTTATCAGCATTCCGTAGCATTTTCAACTTCTATCGCCTTTTAATTCCTCATCCATTTGCCAGCAGCTATTTGCCCCCCTCCCCCGCCCTGGAGGCGGATTTCCAACGACCCCATCATGCCACCGTCCAGTCACGATATCGAGATGAACATCTTTCCTATCAAGGAAGATTCTCTCGCGCAGGGGAGCAGCTACACGATGCGCGAACCGCTATATGAAGAAACGAATCCCCCGCGATTCTTCGACCGTCTACTCGATGGGTTCCGACGAGACCCTACCCAGCGCATCACGCCCGAGGACCCTCTCGACGAGATCCACGCTGCCGAGGCCGCCCAGCTGCACCGGCCTATACTAGCCAGGAGGGGATCGCAATCGCCGCACTACTACGACGTGCGGTTGGCCAATTTGCAGACCGCGCAGTCGCATCTTGCGAGGAAGCTGAAAGGTCGTCATCTGCAGATGATTGCTATAGGCGGCTCCATAGGTAGGTACCTGAGCATACATATCGCATCGTCCATTGCTGAGACAAAGGGCCGGACTGACTGTGTATCGACAAAAGGAACCGGGTTGTTCGTTGCTTCGGGCCGCGCTCTTGAGGTGGGTGGCCCGGCCTCGTTGTTGATCGCATACTTCTTCATCGGGTGCATGTTGTATTGCACCGTCCAGGCCCTCGGCGAACTGGCCGTCTGTTTTCCGGTCGCGGGATCCTTCTCCGCCTACTCGACGCGCTTTATAGATCCTTCGTGGGGCTTCGCTATGGGCTGGAAGTAAGTCCTTTCTCTTTGTCGTTCTCCTGTTTGACACCTTGTAATGATCGGGGCGACTTATGCTATATCCTAGTTATGCACTACAATGGCTGGTCGCACTACCGCTCGAGATTATCGCAGCATCTATAACCATCACATACTGGAGCCCCGATTTAAACAAAGCTATATTCGTGACCATCTTCTTGTTTGCCGTTGTTGGGATCAATCTGTTTGGCGTCAAGGGCTATGGTGAAGCCGAATTCATCTTCGCCATTGTCAAGGTTATTGCTGTCATTGGCTTCATGTAAGACCCCACAGCTGCTAGGCCGTCTGATGATAGCGCAGTCCATTGTTAACCTTCTTTGCCGCTTCAAGCTTGCTAGGAATCGTTCTGAACATCGGGGGTGTGCCAGGCGGCGGGTATATAGGAGGCTTATACTGGCGGGACCCCGGCGCTTTTCATAACGGCTTCAAAGGTCTTTGCAGCGTCTTCGTTACATCAGCTTTCGCCTTCGCCGGGACGGAACTGGTTGGGCTTGCCGCGGCCGAAACGGCGAACCCGCGTAAATCGCTACCCACAGCCATCAAACAGGTCTTCTGGCGAATAACTCTATTTTATATCGTAGCCCTATTTCTCATCGGGTTGCTCGTGCCGTACAATGATCCACGTCTGCTCATTCCTGGGGCAGCCTCCGCGGCGGCGTCTCCTTTCGTTATTGCTATCGAGAACGCAGGTATTGAGGTCCTACCATCGGTCATGAACGTTGTTATCTTGATCGCCGTTCTATCCGTCGGAAATTCGTCCGTCTTCGGGTCCTCGAGGACACTTGCCGCATTAGCCGATCAGAATCAAGCGCCGAGGATATTATCCTACGTTGACCGCCGTGGACGGCCTTTAGTTTCCGTCGTGGTCGCGTCCTCGATGGGCCTCCTAGCGTACCTTGCGGATCTCAACGAGCAAGGCGTCGTACTAGATTGGCTCGTCGCCATCTCCGGATTATCGTCCATCTTCACCTGGGCTTCTATCTGTTTAGCGCACATCCGGTTCCGCAAAGCTTGGGTGCAGAAGGGCCATAGCCTACGCGAGCTAGCATTCAAGTCGCAGTGCGGTGTGTTCGGGTCTTACCTGGGCTTCTCCTTCAACCTGCTGGTGCTCATAGCCCAATTCTGGGTCGCCGCCTGGCCCGTCGACTGGGAGGTGCAGACCTCCAGCCAGCTCGCCAAGAACTTCTTCCTACAGTTTATGGCTGTCCCCGTTGTCGTCATCTCCTACCTCGCCCACCGCTTCTGGGCCCGCACCAGTTTCATCAAGACTGCTGATATGGACATCGATACCGGACGCCGCGATTTCAACCTGCCGATCTTGCTCGCGCAGGAGGCCGAAGAGAAGAGGGGATGGCCGAGGTGGAAGAGGGTGTACAAGTTTTTATGCTGAATGTGTCGAAGTACTTATCCCTTTGTTCCGCATTCCTAGCTCGAAGCCACCTTGGTTGAGACATGGCGTTATTAGCTTWGAAGCAKGGAGGACGCTAKAWGGCCTARATCACTGGAMAGGGKGAKCTTKTYTTTTTTTTTTTTTTTTTTTTTTTTTTRKAKAWMAMAWAACATGTAAGATACGAGGCTATGGAAGCGAGGCGTTTGGTCACCATATAATAGGTATTGGTGTGGTTTTGGTATTGATATTTGGCTTTTTCGTATTTCATATGAAATTGAGCTGCTATCACTTTGATAGATTGGAGGTAGAAGTTCCTAGTCGAATGAGGGTGTGGTTCGGTCCTGCTATCAAGCCCTACCATATCTATGGATACGATAGGAGCCAGTCGAAGCCTGTGTTGATCAGTATCTAGCCTATGGTAACTGGATCTCACGAAGTTGGAATGATTGGGAAAATGGATAGTAATGTACTGCTACGCAGCCAATCGCAAAACCGAGCAACGACGTTAAAACCGTAAGCCCTTACTGGCTTATTGCTTATTAGATTCTAAGATAGACGAAGCAAAAAGAAAATTAGCTATATGCGGGCCGATTGAATATACATAGAGAAGAGACGATTGTACAACCGGACTCAAGCAAAGCAAACAGCAATCGACTCGTACAACCGCTTAGACACGCCGAATCATCGTTCCGTCCACTCTGCCACATGTTACAGCGACAGTATAACTGATCCTATCGTACGACCAAGTGAGACCTAGTCCACACAAACCCTTATACTCAAACAAACATCGGAAGCCAATCGTCTCTGGCTCAAGCATATCCTATAATTCCCGCCGCGCAGACACGGACACACAAAAAATATGTTTCTCTCTGGCGTTCTTCTTCTCGTAATTCATGAGCGACATCTAGGCATATTCATTCATAATGGGTAAGAATGTTCGTTTTGTTATTGTTCGGTTTAGAACGTCTTTCAGCGTCGAGGGTTATGTTGGGCCGCCTAGAAATCCCAGTTGAAACCACCGGTGTTTGTCGCCGCCGCCTTTCTCCTGGTTGCTGGTTTGGGGGGCTGTTCATCATCCGCATCGCCGAATAGCCAGTCGCGGTTAGAACCTCTGCCGCCGCCCATTCCGTCGCCACCGATGTGAATACCTCGCTCACCATTGGTCCCGGAGCGTTGCGCGATGGGCTTGTTCTCCTTTTGCACAGGAGACTCGTCATAAGCCGACCAGTTGGCGTCCATCATCTTAACAACCTTCTTCCGGTCTTCGCCAACCGCGGGCTTGGCTTTGGGTTTCTGAGCGGGTGAATCGTCGGCCATGTCCCAATGGGCTTCGAAATCTCGGCCGCGGTCCTTCAAATTCGTAATGGCACCAAGGGGTTGGGACTCATCAGCAGGGGCCGCCTCGCCACCTTCCTCGTTGTACAAATTATTTTTGTACAGACCCAGACCATTGTTATGGGTTGCGCCACGGGGGCGCGTAGCACGAGGCTCGCCATTGGGGCCGTCGTCGACAAATTCAAAATGCGTCTCAGCATCGCGGCGGGGTTTGGGTGCTACAGGCTTGCGCTCGGGGCTCTCCTGCACCTCATCGTCCTCAGTACCCCAGTGGCGCACGTTTTGCTTCTGCAAAACCTTAGAGGGCTTCGCTTTTTGTGGGGTAACAAAGTCGTCAAAAGACCACTGACTGGTGTGCTTAGTCTTCTTGGGGGTTGGATCAGCTGGTCGAGGAGCGTCTTGGGGCTCATTAGAGCCGTCATCAAAGTCGAAGTGGCTGTACTTCTTGGGGTTGGGACGGATAAAACGACTAGGAGAAGCGACCGCCTCAGGCAGATTATCTTCAGCAGTTTCTTCTTCCTCAAATAGCCGGCTCGGCTGGAATTTCTTCTCAACTCCCGCTTTGGGCGCGACTGCCTTGCTCGGCGACTCGGATCGTTCGCGACTCGGACCTTCAACTGGTTCGTCTCCCAGGATCTCGGTGAAATCGCGTTGTCGCGGCCGAGCTCCTCCCCTAGGGGAGATGACCGCAGCTATGCTTTCGTCGACTTCCTCGCGAGGGGCGAACAAGGCGAGAGAAGCGTGAGGGTCGCGAAGGGCATTAGTCGAGTTGCCACGAGAGCGAACGGCTAAGTCATAAGGGTCTTGGCTGGGACCAGCATCGCTAGACGACTTTATCGAACTTTCAATCAACTTAATCTGTTCTTTGCTGTCGCGAATAGGCCAATTGCGGCCGGACTTGCCAATGACATCAAGTTGTTTGAGGAGGGAACCCTGATCCCAAGCCTGGCGAATCTGCTGGATCTTGCCATCGTTGAAGGTAACGATGTGCACCTAAGTCTCGCATTAATTGACTCGTATGTCTGGGCCATAAAAACAGTCGAACTTACAATGGGAAGGTAAACCGTGCGGTCAGCCAAAAAGTTGTCGTCAAGACCAGGCAGGTAAGGTCCACCGCTAGTGACAAATTCGAGAACAGTGTCAACTTCGGCAGCAATAGCGTTCTGGCCCTCGACAACAGAGAGAAATTCTTGCTTCTTTTTCTTGAGCTGCTTGGCCGACGTGTTGAAGTGTTTAATTATGTCGGTAGGACCTCTGTAACTGGTTGTGCTAGTGACGTAGTGAAGAGTGGCTTCGTCAGCTAGCTGGGACGAGTTCGGCGCAGCGAGGAACTGCTTGTATACGGCCGCCAGCGCCATGATGGTATATATGTGGCTCTACCGACGTGCACGTTTGGGTGTGCGACGAGGACGTGTTTGCGCGATGCGTGTTTTTGTAGCAAATGTAAACAGCAGAGGTGGACTATAGCCCGGGGAAGGGGTTAGTAGGCCGCGAAGCGATGAAGAAGTGTATGGGAGATGGAGAGAAAGGTGGATGGATGTAGAAGGGGGGAAAGAAACAGGAGAGAGTGCGTCGCGTCGCTATGTATGTAAAAGGTAGGCAGACGGTTAGACTAGGATACTAGGATACTAGGATGAAGAAAGAAATGCGGTTGCGGCAGCTGGTGAGTGCTTATTTAGGTACTTGCCTTCCCTACCTACCGAGTTAAAGGCTGTATTGTGAGAAATAATTGAAAGGAAGGGACATGAGACACACTGGTCGCTTTCCCTCTGTTTACATCTACCAACCCTGTCTGGCACGTCTAGCCTCTTCTACCCGCTGCCCCCCGGTAGCGTAAACCTAGAGTTTATTATTATTTCCAACCCTTCAATTTGTTTACTATCGATACATGTATGTAAGCTCATGTTGCCTATAACCTCTCGAAGAACACTATACTTGCATCCACCTATGTTAATGCTTTACATGTGTACCTATATGTAGTAGATACCTACCGTAGGATGCTTTCCTACCAATGATACCTGTACTAAAGCAATACCAACCCGTTAGCTAAAGAAGACTCGGGACAAACGTTGACAAAGCACTTCGAGGGGCAATTATACCTGGGCACAGTGCATAATTCTTCAACAAGGACGAGCCACACCTTGAAGGCGACAAAGAAGGACACTTGAGAACTCTCCGTCGTCGTATTATTGTTGTTAACTCATGTCCGGAGATTTAATTAGTGGGGCGAGGGGTTCAGGAGTTCCAAACAAAGCCCCCACGGTAGCCTTCAGCCCAAGTTGGACACGGTGCTATGTGCCTCTTTATAGATACGCTTTAAAAGAATCCTCGTCGCAATTCGCGTTAGTCAAGATGGCAGTTACACGTGGAATAGTTCCATGAGTCAAAGGGACGGACCATCGGTGTTCCATTTTATTACCAAATGGTTCCTACATGGTGGTATTATTCAATGGATACTGCAACCCCATACTTCGGGAAAATAGTGGCGTACCTGAACTGGTCCGATTTCTAGATGCGCGATGCGAAAATGCGACTTGTACATTCTAGGAAAGGTATGTTTCACTTCCTACAAGGATGGTACGTGTTTGAAGAGAACAGAACGGTGGGGCGCCCACAGTCTGAACACGGTAAGAACACATTCAGAACGTTGGCCCTCATGGATCTTGGGAGTCACTCACTTCAACCCTACCTATATATACTGCAGTATAGCATCATAAAGCACATGAACATATCATTAATACTTCCAGTCTATATGTAGACTATGACAGGCAGAAGGATGCCAGACTAACATATCGTACATCACAGTATTATTGTACACGGAGCGTTTAGTCTAAAGCTACTCCAGACTGGTAGGGCCCCAGGTACTTGTAGTCTATGGTTGAACGAAAGCTACATTTATCTCAAGATACTAGCCTCTGTTCTTCAAAAGAGATCATTCGTCTTCCCCAAATTGTCTCATCGAATTTCCAATAGTTATAAAATACCCATCAAGTAAGTACCTAAATCAATGGCCTGTGTATAATCGGAAGTGGATCATCTTTACACGGAATGATAGACGTGGTATGTTCTTATCTACACCAGTTAACAATTGATCATCACCCATAGATGGTTATCAGGCAATACTCCCTGCGGACTCTCTTGTTATTCTGTTGGCTTGATTATATGTGGTTCATGGTATTGGAGACCTCATATAGCCTCGATCGAATAAAATACTCTCTTTAACCCATAATTTCTGTTTGCTTGTTTCTCACCTTGGCTTCATCCGATTTAGCTTTGACGTCACAAGTGAGATTTCCCAGTCTCTCTACAATCAGAATCCTTGTATATACCTGTTTATATCGTTGCTATTGAAACCTCGGTTCTATCCATCTTTAGTTCGTGAATTTCAACATCAACCGCATCCAATAGACAACAGATGTTTAGG
Organism: Hypoxylon sp. E7406B; assembly: GCA_000931505.1. Taxonomy (NCBI): domain Eukaryota; kingdom Fungi; phylum Ascomycota; class Sordariomycetes; order Xylariales; family Hypoxylaceae; genus Hypoxylon; species Hypoxylon sp. E7406B. Next base: position 218,387 of record JYCQ01000118.1, on the reverse strand, counting down.
TATTGGCTACAATGCACGAGTATTGCAAGTGATTAACTACCTACCTTCCTAAGTCAATCTGGCATAGCTTAATACAGATAAAACTATTCCGTATGAGTAGTCGCCTTGACGGCTTCTCCATACACCTTACATGTGACTGCAAATTACTTCCCCATCTTATTATAAATGAAAATACATGTATGTTGATGGGGATGTATGTATGAATGCGATTGTATCTATTAGTACCTACATGTAGGTACGCTAGATTCGCATAGCCTTGATAAGCTTAGTGGACTTTCAGTTGAGCCACAGATACCTAGAATGTGGCAAAGCACCGAACCACATGCACCCACCCAAACTGGCAGCTACAAGGTGGAAGGTCGCTACGTACACACGTACACACGTACGGCGTGGATCCCTTGAAATGTCCGCGCGGCGCATTTGGAAAGCTGAGACTCAACTATGTACATTCTAACAACTGACGACTGATGACACTTAATCATACATCTATGCAATGATCAGTATCTAACGTCAACCCAACTGCTACTGACGGAGAAAATCATCAAATTTCTTCGGAACGACAGAGAAAAAAAGGCTCTTTTTCATAGCTATTATTTCCAAAGCTTGCTCTTGGTAATAATAGCTGCCTATTTTTAGTATCGAGCTCCCCATCCGCATCCCTTCTCTTGCGCCGGTCGACGCCCATCCTCATCCATCCCCTCGAGTCCACTCCCGGCGCGGAAGCAAATACTTTGTCATGATCTCCACGTTGACGCCAACAACTACGCAACCATGAGGGCTAGGGGAGCTTTCGGGGCGCCAGCCTCGCTATGGTCAGCTGTCTTTCTTCTGACATCCCTTTTATGGACGGCCGCCACTGTCCACGCGAAGAACGGTCCGACCATCGTCGCCAAGGAATTCAAGCACCCTCCAAACAGTCTAAACTACTTCAAGGGTAGCAGCGTTGTCCTGCTTCAGGAAGCGTATGGGCACACTGTTTGGCGATCGACCGATGAAGGCGCAACTTGGTCAAAGGCTGAAGGCATCGAACACGACAAGGCCGCCGCCCTGGTTATGCACGCATACGACCCCAACCGCGCCTACGTCTTAACTCGTGGTAACGTCCACTGGAAGACCGATGATCAAGGGAAAACATGGAAGACCTTCTTCACCGATGCATACACGAGTAGCTTCGTAGATACCATTGGAAATTGGATGAGCTTCCATGCCGACGATCCAGACAAGATTCTGTTCACCGGCATGGATTGCCCATTCCCGGATCTGTGCGAAGAAGTCGTCATGTACACCACTGATGGCTTCGAAACCGACGCCAAATTTTTACGAGGGCGCACCCAGGGTTGCTGGTGGGCCAAGTCGTCGCCAATTTTCACTACTGGCGAGGATGATCTAGACAAACAGAGAATCCTCTGTATTGTTAGAGGCGGCATCTTTTCTCCCCGGGAGGATAATCGCCTTCTGATTTCCGACAATTTCTTCAGCGCCAAAGATGCCGACGGAGTTGTCCAGGAGTTTGAGCCGGATCTCGATGGTCTCGGCTCCGTCCAGGGCATCCTCAGGATAGCTGAAGTCAAGAAATATCTTCTAGCAGCTGTTACCTCTCGTAATACGGCTGAGATGGCTCTATTCGTGACCGGCGATACTCGGAAGTGGCATCGTGCCGTTTTCCCTCACGACCATCCACTACTCGAATCATCATACACTGTACTGGAAAGCACCAATTATAGCATCCAGATCGACGTTAGAACAAGCAGGCGTTTATCGAACCCGATGGGAACACTGCTGACTAGTAATTCAAACGGCACGTATTTTACTAGGAATGTTGAGCATACCAACCGCAATCTAGGATCTGTCGACTTCGAAAAAGTCTCCAACATCCAAGGTATTTTTCTAGTCAACCAGGTAGACAACTGGGAGGAGGTAGAAAAAGGCAAGGCAGACAAGAAGATCAAGACCAAGATTACTTTTGATGATGGCAGGACTTTCGAGTCCGTCAAGACGGGTGACGAAGACATTCACCTACATTCCGTCACGGAAATAAACAACGTTGGCCCCGTCTTTTCAAGCCCTGCTCCAGGCCTCGTAATGGGCAACGGCAATCATGGTAGCCATCTTAAAGGTTACTGGGAATCGCATCTTTATATATCGGATGATGCTGGGCGGACGTGGATCGAAGGACCCAAGGGCCCGCACAAGTATGAGTTCGGCGACCAGGGATCTATTCTTCTTGCAATTAGAGACAGCGAGGAGGCTGATGTAAAAGAAATCGAATACTCTCTTGATCATGGTAAAACTTGGGAGACTGCTGAATTGCCTGACGGCCTGAGCATTTCTCCTTGGACATTGTTGACTACTCAGGACTCAACTAGCCTCAAGTTTCTGCTCACTGGTCAGAAGGGGTCAAGGGCATCGCCGTCTGGGTTCTACGTCTTTTCCATCGACTTCGAGGGTCTACATGAGGATACTTGTAAGGAAAGCGATATGGAGGACTGGTTTGCACGGGTAGATGATGATGGGAAGCCCAGCTGCGTGATGGGTCACACGCAGAAGTTCCACCGGCGGAAGAAGGATGCGCAGTGCTTCATCAAGCAAGAGTTCAAGGATCCAGTTCCTGAATTCTCCCCATGCGACTGCACGGACGCCGACTTTGAATGTGACTTCAATTTCGTGCGAGACGGCGACGAATGCAAACCCGTTGCCCCCATCCTAGCGCCCGAGGGTGCTTGTAAAGGCGATAATCCGGATGACACGTTTATGGGCTCGTCCGGCTGGCGTCTCATCCCCGGGAACGAATGCAAGCGCACCGGAGGCGACCAGAAAGATAAACAGAAGGAGTGGAAGTGCTCGGATTCCCATAACCCGCCGAACAAGCCCGGCAGCAATGAAGTCGAACACACACAAACGCCTTTTGAGGGTGATTTCGATCAGTTCGATAAGCACTACCTCGAACGCGGCGAATTAGATGACGGGGACAGCGAGACGATCATTGCCAGGCCGTACGATTCTTTCTCCTCGAATACGGGCGATGTTTTCGTCACACACGATCACGGCAAGAATTGGACGAAACCCAAGTTACCTGGAAATGAGGGAATTTACGAAATCATTACTCATCCCTATGTCAAGGATATGGCCTTCCTTTTGACACGGGAGAAGAAGGTCTTCTACACTGTCGATCGAGGTCGGACTTTCGACTACTTCGAACCACGAGACGAGCCAGATACCTCCTACGGCGGAATTCGTATTTCATTTCATCCAGATCAGCCAGATTGGCTGATATGGCATGGGAAGAAGTGCCGTAGCAAGAACGACTGCTACCTCGAAGCCTCTCTGTCTACGGACCGCGGCGATAACTGGGAGACGATCAAGCGTTACGTAGAAAGGTGCGAGTTTACAGGCTCATCTGGGTTCAAGTTCCGCAACAACACACAAATACTTTGTCTAGCGAAGTCGCGTGAAGACAACGAAAAGGATAACCCACTGCAGCTCCTGTATAGTGACGAGTTCCCGAAATATAAGTTGAGCGTGGCCTTGGAAAATGTTCGCGATTTCGCGACCGTAGCCGAGTTCATTGTCGTCGCTACCGAAAATCAAACGGAGGGGACACTCAACGCATATGCTAGTATGAATGGACGGGAATACGCACCCGCCCACTTCCCGTATAACTTCCAGGTTCCCCATACGAACGCATATACCGTTCTGGACAGTTCAACACACGCTGTGAATTTGTTTGTTGTAACGGAGGAGGAAGAAAACCACCGCTATGGATCGATTCTCAAGAGTAATTCGAATGGAACATCCTACGTCCTAAGCATTGCAGGTGTCAATTCCGGTAAGGGCTATTTTGTGGATTTCGAAAAGATGCTTGGCTTGGAAGGCGTTGCGTTGGTCAACACGGTTGAGAATAGAGGCAGTGACTCGGAGCCGAAGAGGCTTCAGACAAAAATTACTCACAACGATGGCGCCGAGTGGGGATTCTTACCTCCTCCTGAGCGAGATCTCGACGGCAAAGAGTTTAGCTGCTATAGTAAAACTGGCGATGAGTCGTGTGCTCTCCATATTCACGGTTATACTGAACGAGGCGATCATGGTAAGACATATTCATCAAAATCGGCAATTGGCATCATGTTTGGCGTTGGCAACGTTGGCCCTATTCTCGGAGACTCCAAAGATGCCGACACGTACATGACGACTGATGCTGGACTCAGCTGGAAGATGGTGAAGAGAGGGAGATGGACATGGTCCTTTGGTGATCAGGGGTCTATCGTGGTTCTCGCGCAAAGGGGTAAGCGGACCAAGACCATATCCTACTCGCTTGATCGGGGCGATACTTGGGAGGACTACACCTTCTCGGATAGCGACGTTGTCATCACCGATATCACGACTCTCCGGTCTGGTTCGTCCAGGAACTTCATCCTTTGGGGCCGTCAAGGGGACAAGCTTTTCACTGTGAACATCGACTTCTCGGGCTTAGCAAGTGAGCCATGCAAGGACGATGAAGACCGCGAGAAGTCTGACTACGAACTATGGGCGCCGAAGCATCCATTGCAGCCAAATGACTGTCTCTTCGGCCACAAGAATTACTACTTACGTAAGAAGAAGGACAGAAAGTGCTACAATGGCTACAAGCTTCGACACTTGTACAATGTCGAGAACTGCGAGTGTACTCGACAAGACTTCGAGTGGTGAGTTAAGAGACAGAACCTACTCATCATACACGTTTACTGAGTGCTGATTATGATATTATAGCGACTACAACTTCGAGTTAGACAATCACGGCCATTGTAAGCTCGTTGAGGGCCTCCAGCCCCTTGACCCCGAACAAGTCTGCAAGGAGAATCCCGACGAATTCGAGTACTACGAACCCAGCGGCTTCCGCCGAATCCCCTTGACTACCTGCAAGGGAGGCTTCGAAGCAGACAAGGTTCTCAAGTCTCACCCTTGCCCCGGCCATGAGGAGGAATTCGAAAAGAAGCGTGGTGTCTCGGGCGTCGCTCTCTTCTTTGCTATTGTTCTTCCGATTGCCTTCGCGGCGCTGGTCGGCTGGTGGGTCTACCGCAACTGGCGAGGCAACTTCGGACAGATCCGCCTCGGTGAGCAGGGCGGTCTAGACAGTGACTCGCCATATGTCAAGTACCCAGTCGTGGCTGTATCGGCGGTCGTGGCGGTGATCGGCGCCATGCCCCTCCTAATAGGAGCTCTATGGCGCAATGTAAGCTCCGCAGTGGGTAGATTTAGAAGCCAGGATAGCGGCGGGCGATACAGCTGGCTACGGGGAAGCCAGCGGAGATACACGACGAGGGACAGCTTTGCCCGAGGGAGGGGKGACTACGCCATTGTGGATGAAGACGAGGGCGAGCTTCTCGGTGATGACAGCGATGAGGAGGTGTGAAAGGATGGGGGAAGTCTTATCGCGTCTAATGTAGGATGAAGATTTGAATGTACTAGCAACTCGGGCAACTTGGGGGGGGGCGCACCGGCAGGGTTTAGGAAAATCATGATGATCTAGGTGGTGGTACAGATAGGGGAGGGGACCTAGTCATCATAGGCGGCAGCATCAATCTACAATTAGTCACCATAGCAAGCACGACGGAAGAGATAGTTCTGGATTTCCTTTTCTAAGTACCGTTGCTATTGCGGACGTAAGGCTTGTGGGTAACAATAGAGGAGGCTCACTTTGCGTGAGTGTGTACATCGGCGGTGGATTTGTATCACTGTTCATTGACAAGACTGACCCATCCATCAACCGGACAGCACCATAGCTACACAGAATGAGGTCGCAGTTCCAGTTAAACAGATAGAGCACTGTAGACAAATAGACCCCTCGTGCATTTGTCTAATGGGTTGCGAGAGAAGTAGGCAAAATTGTCTCTTCATTGAAATTCTACGGCATAAAGTGCTGAGAAGTAGGCAATTTGATATTCAGGCTACAATCTTCGGGAGGTTACTTGGTTATACAGCGGCTTCAGTCGGTAGATGAGATCTTTACTTGCAACAACGATGGCCCTTCTTGCGCCCAATATATACGAAACTTCATGGAAGCAATTAGTCCAAGCGAACATACCGGTTGGATGGGTAGAAGGTTGGACTGCAGGGACAGGGAGAAGGAGACAAATGCGGTTCACTGTCGCTCTCTCGCCTTTTCTCTCCCACGCTTCCACGCCTTCTTCCTTGTGTTTTCTTCCTCTTCCTTCCCCCCTGAGTAGGTATTGAGTAGGAATCGTCGTGAGCTGGGATTCATGCATGTACCATGCAGATGCAGCGTGCTCGGGGCTCGGGATACAACGTCACTCGTCGAGTTGGGAAGAGAGGCGCGCCCGTGGCGCATGAGCTTTGTTTTCTATTGGTCTTTTATTTGTTCCCCTCGTCCTATCTTGTCCGTTTTTGTCCCTTTCCCTATTTCATGCGTCTGTCTGGCCTACATATCTTACCTTACCTACATACCGAATATCGCTTATCAGATTCCGATTTCGAATCTGGTCTCCGTCGTTACGCTACGTCTAGGTACCCATCCGTGCCTTGATATGATGACATGCACCAAGTCAATCTGCTATTTATCGTCCCATCCCACGAGCTATTCCGGATCATCGCCCGAAGAGTTTTATTATTATACTTATTATAATTATTATTGTTCATGCTGCCTAGAAACGGCAATTCTCATTCGTTCTTCCATTCTCATCTGCTTCCGCGACTTGCCTACACTAGGAATTCATCCTCACATGGGGCTCACCAAACTCTTACCAACCAACACCCCTATCCCTATAGGTAGTCTTTCCTTAGTATGTAGCGGTCTGACCGTAGACCGTAGACCGTAGCACAGACTCTGCATAATAGCCAGCCGGCACCATCTGAATCCAGCGCAGGCGCCAAGCGGAAGGTCGGGCACGCACCGCCCCCAACCCCAAAGCTGAAGCTAGCTCGGTGCACTAAACACTAAGGCATCACATGCGCGCTTCGCGTACCTGCAGGGAGTGCGAGTCTTTGGTATCGACTAGCCCGTGTCCAGCCCTAGGCCCGTCGTGTCGGGGCGCCTATCGAAAGGTTCAACTCTCCATACCCACCCAAGTAAATTATCGTATACTATGTAGAGCTCGACGCTAGCATCGGCCTAAGAGCAGCTGGCGCTATGTTTTGCTAGTCTGGGCGTTTACATATGTAGTAAGGGGAGAAGATCCATCGTCCAAATGGTCTTATGTCCGCTTGTGTTTCATCTTGGGGAGGAAAGAATCTGCATAACTAACGAAGTGCGATTTGGTAGTCTCACCGCTCAGGCCTCAGGGATCTGCGCATCCCGCATAAGTCTAAGCCAATTTACCTGCAAGGATTGCCTACTATGGCTTAGACAGTATAGACTATCAAGACTATCACGACCATCACTCTCAGTCATTTTTTTTTTTTTTTAAAAAAAAAGCACCATGGCCACTGAAAGGCATCATGTCTAGCCGGCCTGACTGCCTCGGCATCGATTTAATATATTTGGCGTCTAGACTAGGAGCTGCAATGATGAACATCTCTAAAGGTCTAGCGAAGAGTAATAGAAGGGGCGTATGATCTGGGACTGTTTCCGTTGCGCATCGTGGTTCCACCACTGCTGTTCCTCAGCACATGTCTCATACCCGCCCTGTAAGCAAAACGGCCTCACAACAACAAATAGCATTTTGGATACCTCGCCGGCTAAAGCCCACCAAGAAAAAAAACACCTTGTAACTCCAGGCAATGATTGATTCCCGGTACATGAACGCCAGGTTGGACATGATGATCGCAATCCGATGTCATTCGTCTCCTCGGCGCTACCTAAGGCGCGAGAGTTGTTTTTCGTGGTAGATGATCAAGGGTGTAGAACCCACATGGGATAAAAAGAACAAGGGCTCGAAAGACACAAAATGTAATAGACGTCGTAATGAGAGAAGACCAATGCTGATGAGATGAACGAGGAACCCGAAACTGTCATAATTAGAACAGGTATCGACCCTCACGGCTAACTGCCTCTTTTTATGCCTTAGCCTCGTCGCACGCGGTTCCAGAAGCGCTTCATGACATTGTTATCTGTAGACGGAGGACCAAGCTCCTGGTCAATATCGGCGAAGATCCTGTCCATGCTCTCCTTAGGACCATCCCTGATATGAGTAGATGTAGGCATATCGTCTCGCAGTGCCAGAACTTGGGAAGGCTTGCTCGAATACTGCCGAGCTCCTTTCTGCCATCCGTAGATTTGGTCCTCGCACGCGCGCAGATCGGGTCGCGTTAACGTCATGCGTAGCGTCATTTCACGCGAAGCTGCGGGCACTTGCGCATAACCTTCCGGAAGCCTAGACGAATAGTCATCGGTGCTAGGAAGCTGGAGAGGTTTGGCGTGTTTATCCAGAGTATCGGGCGTTCTAGGTGACTCGGGGTCCGGGAGGGATACATCATCGCTATAAGTTGATGATTTATCGTCCGAAAGAAATGTCTTGAACTTTTCCGAGTCTGGCGAGAAGATCAAGCGCGATTGCCCTTTGGCGCTCGACAAGTCCCCTTGTAGGCCAGCCGGTGAAGGGTCGTTGGATGGGAAGCCAAATTCGATTGCTTCGTCGAACTTCTGCGGTGAAGCAAGGTAGACTCGCAGCTTCAAGCGCGCCTCGGGATCCTGATAATGAGCTGCCGCAGGGTCAATTGAGGAAATTGACTCCTGTGCGGAATGCTTCGGTGTGATAAGAGACAAGGCCCTAGATTTCCTCCGCATAGGTGGCGCAAACGTGACTGAATTTTGAGACGCCGAGTTAGCAGTAGGAGGCGCTGCATCCTTCGTCCCAGGCCGACTTAAAGAGACAGATGGTCGACTAAACGGAATCTTAGAGAAGGACAAGTGCCGACGGAACGAAGGGGTCCTTGCATCTTTAGGAGGCATTGGCACAGATTCTCTCAGATTCACGTGATAGTCGTCGAGAGCAAGGCGGAGGTCAAGGTCCTCGTCTTCATCCAGCCATCGGAAACTGTCGTAGAGCGCATCGGGGGACCCAGGGGAGGCTTTATCGCTCAACAGAGACTCCATGCTAGGTCGTCCCGATGAGGATAGGGTTGGCGGATAAAGCGGAGGAGTAGGGTGTCGGCTTGCAAGACGGCCCGCCTTCAAGAACGCCTCGTCGGCGGCATCAAGGATGACGCTCTGTCTCAGATGTTTGGCAATAACGACTTGCTCCTCCCTAGTAAGATGCTTTTCTCTAATTTTAGGAGGTAGCTTGGCCAGAAAAGCAAAATCGGCCGAGACTGCGTGGTGGTGGGATGGAGCGGTAGTCGGTCGATCCAGTGGCTTGCCAGGGGCGGCGCTGAGAGAGGCTCCCCTCAGTTTATGATGTCTGCAGGCGTCGGCTGTAGGGTCCAGGATGCCAGAAGACTGAGCGAGACGCAAACGTTCCAGGGTGGAGAAATACTATAGAAAAGAGGGGGACAGGAATTTAGTAAAAATACTGGCAAGACTGGTAGAATTCTTTCATATGTAAATGGGGAACGGGTGTGAAATGTGTGCTCTGCTGCAGGAACGGGCATAGTACATAGTTCGATAACACCCATGCATGCATGAAGATGCAGACCAGCACTCGCAGTGGTCCAAAGCGTTGCAACGTGCAGGCATCGATATTGCCCCAGGTGCGTTTATACCAATCTAAGCTTGGTCGCCGCCGTTGCTACTGCTAGCTTAGCAGCCTATAAGCGACAGATCATGCGGGTTGATTGGCGCTTGATTAGCAACCCTTCCTTTCCACCCCTTTCCAAGGTCTGTATGGATGACCCAATTGGCAGAAACACTTGCCACGCAAAGTTGCGGCGGCGCGTCTTCTGCAGACCAGTTTCTTGCGGACCACCCAATCCGAGGGAAACCTGAGCTGATGGGAATGGGCATGAAAATATTAAGCCCCACAGCACACGTCAAAGACGTGCCAGTCTGCGAGAATGCAAGGTGTGTAGAGGAAAATGAAGTCGTGTCGAAGAGGGGGAAAAAAAAACGTGGGAATGCCGTAAGGGGGGAGAAGCGATGGCTCTTTTTTTTTTTTCCCTTTTTGGTCCCGTCCTTTCTTTAGGTAGTCCAATGCAGGGCGATGTCAAAAAAGAAAAAGGGAAGGGCAAGAGATTAAAATAAAAGTCACAACTCACCTTCCGTCTAATTGCCAAGGGAAGAGCCTCAAATTCCTCGATGTCTTTTCGAGTGAGATGTGGATGTGGCGGCGGKGCCACTTCGCGGTTGTTCTGATCCTTCTCATTCTTCGCCCTCTTGCATCTCCTTCCCGTGTTGCTGGTCTCCGTCGTCCCTGGCCTCCTGGAATTCGATAGTGGAAGCCATTGTCGAAGTGAACCGAGCGAGKGGTTCTGGCTAGTGTGGCACTGGTGCGTATTTGACTTTCGAGGTCGCTCCAACTCGTGTTGCTGCCGGGCCTGGTCGAGGAGGCTGTTGTGGTAGTCTATTGTACTACTTCGGTCGACGGCATTGATGCGGGTCGGTTGGAGGTCTGGATACATGTAGTTCCCGTCGCTGGCGAGTCTTGGGTTTGTGCAGCGCCGCATTATTGCTGTGTAATATGTGTAATACACAAGATTGGCCGGCTTGAACGCCAGTAAACATTATTATGTCAGAAAAGTTTGCGAGGGTTTGATCAGAGTTGAGAAGGCATGGTTGCTATCAAAAGGAAGACTTGGCGATGGAGACAGCAAAAAAAAAAAAAAAATTAAAGCTTCAGCGTTGAACGGGAAAAAAGGAGAGAGAGAGAGAGAGAAAGAGTCATGGGCATGAAAATCCCCTTGGTGATAAATCGAACCCGTGTTGGTGTTCAGTGCGCATTACCCGGAGAACGAGGAAGAAAACGACCAGGCACACACACACGTACACTACTGGAAGGGTGGTACGCAGAGAGGTATCCCACACACATGTGCACTGAATGACGCTTCCAAGTTCCCAAGCTTCCAAGGTTCCAAGGTTTCCCGCGAATACAGGTATACAGGAGGTAGGGAGCAGGCAGGAGGTAGTACCTGACAGAAGGGTTCCTGAGCACTGGGAATTTCCAGGACCCCTGTCCACTTGAGCTGACCGTCACTTGCCGTTAGTTGAGCAAACTATTAGCGACACGGGACGAGACCCTAGGCCGGGTTAGGCTAAGCCAGGAACGACGCGCCCCATTTGTGGAAATAAATTGGAGCAAGTCTCCTCATTCTTGGGGTTGCGCCAGCCCAGAAAAAGTGCTAACAAGAGCTACCCATAGCTACCAGACTCGTATGTATTCTTAGTAGCTTCTAGTAGGGCTGTAGTACGCTGTCCACTGTACCAGCTGCGGACCTAGCGGGCTGGGCAGCGCTTTGAACCCCTGGGGCCGTGCTCGTGGCCTGCAGGTGTGCCAGGTGCGCCAGGTGCTTAGTCCTTGCCTTCATTGATGGCCATGCAGCCGTGCTGCCCATTGGACGCAGGCACGCAACCGAAAGCACATTCTTAACCTCGAACACAGGCAATGGTCCAGCTCATTAGCATCTGTACAACACATCACATCCCTCCACCCCCCCCCAATCTCCATCTCCATCATCCCCATCCCTCATCGCCACGATATCAAGATCAGATAGCACGTGGTAAATGGTACCCAATGCACCGTCAGGCCGTGCCGCAGTGTAACCAGCCTGAATAAGTACGGAGTCGTTTCCGCAGCATTATGAAGCGATCGCCTCAACAAAGTACCTAACCTAGCAGCCTAGGTACCTGTAGGTAGAGAGCCAGGTAGGCGTGCTTACCTTAGGTAGTGCATCTCCTAACCACAGCCAAATACTAGGTATTTCTATTGCGTCTACACTAACTAATACAGTAAAGACTTCTTCTTGCCATCTAGGGGTATCACGTATCATGCGTGTATGGGTAAGGTGTTGTACATAGCCGTCGATCTTGAAAATGTCGTACAACCACGTATACTTACTTGGTTTATCAATAGTCGCAGACCTTGTCGGTATATTCCGCTCCGGAACCCGTGTGCCTGAATCCTTCACAGACCCCGAGCGCGAGACCCTGTCAGATATGGATTCGCGTCGCCTATACATAGTACGCCTCATCAGCTCTCTGGTTAGTGGTCGGGATTCGAGAACGCATCCGAGCCCCTGTGTCAAGTTTGAGTGATATAGTACCCGCCAAAGGCAATCACAATCACATTCATTCGGGCGTTTGGAAACAATCCGCCGATATTTTGTTGTTAAAGAGCTGTCGAGTTTCTCCTCCAACCTCGCTCCAGTCGCGGTGAATATCACTATCGGTCACAGTCAGAGATGAACTTCAGAAACGGCCCACTGTACCATGCAACAGAGATTTCATCTCCTAATACTAAGTTCTTGGACCTTGGCGGAATGGTCTCAACAGGGCCAGGAACAAGGCTTGATAAGTAGTGCTGGCAATGACTTCACTGCTCAGCCACAACCCTTTGGACTCCACTCCCTCACTGACTTCACGAGGGAAAGACCACAGACGCTGGGAGAGCTTGGACGGGATCTACTCTTGAAACGGGTAGATCCCAGGCTATTGGACACATGACAAGACGCTACTGCGAGGCTGTCGCTCATGCCTGAAACGTACTTCTTCTGCTTCTTCTTAGCCTCTGTGCAGTACGCACTCATCAGGCCATACCGACATGCATGACGTACGCACGAGCATACCTACATTTATTCTGAGTATATCGATCAAGGTGCAAGGTGGGGGCATGAAATCAATAGTCAAGATACTGAGAACTTCAGGCMCACGCGACGAAGACGCATACAAATATTTATGCAAATTATATATAACTAAACCCTAACTAACGATCTAGTCAATAGGAGATCATAACAATTTAGCTCTTGAATATGTCACGAGCCATCGTGCATGCCACCGTCCCCCGTTGTTCCTTCAGTCTCCTTCGATATACCCGGAGCCAGCAGACAGCGCTACGGACTAGAAGTGAATTCCACCGGATCATAATACCTATACACCTTGCCGTCCCTACCCTTGCCCTTCAATGCTGGTTGTGTGAATGTGGAGATACCCGTCTTTCGGTCGTAGGACCCGCAGAGGGACGCCAGCCGCTTGCCACCACCGCCAGGAAGATCAACCACAAACCTCGGGGTGTAGAACCCGGCAATCGTGCCCTGGACCTGCGACTCGATGTCGAGGATGGTCTGCAGAGGCGTGCGAAGGTGCTCGATCTTTGGCACCATGTCGCATTGGTAAACGTAATACTAGGTAATGGTTAGTGGCTGATCAATTTCATTTCATCCAGGGAATATTGGGTTCTTACCGGCTGAATCGCCATCTTGGCCAGCTTCCCGATGAGTGTTAACATAGTATCAACACTATCGTTGACGCCCCGTAGCAATACCGTCTGATTGCGAACGGTAATACCCGCTTGGAGTAGCTTGAGTCCTGCCTGCTCTGTGATCCAGGATATCTCGTTTGGGTGATTGAAATGAGTATGCAAGGCCATATGCTTTCCTGCCCTCTTAGCTTTGTCTGATACACGGATTAGAGCATCTGTCCATGGGTCTTCTGGATCAAGGAACCTGTGTGGAGCTACCGCTAGGCCCTTACTCGCGAACCGGAATCTCTCAATGTTCTTCGAGGCAATGAGTCGGTCACCGATATACTCGAGAACATCAGGCGAGAGATAGAAGGCGTCGCCACCGGAAACCACAATGTCGCGAAGTCCTTTTTGACCCTCGATATATTCGAAAGCCGCGTTGACCTTTCCGATCGATCCTCTGAAGTGCTCCTTGGTGACCTCCGTAGTGTCAGGKCCAATTCCATACGACCTTGTGCAATATGTGCAGTAAGTTGGACAAACCGAAGTGGCTTTAGCTCATTAGTGACGGAGTAGCAAAATAGGGGCTTGGAATAACCGTACGGAGGAAAAGCGCTTTATCAGGATATCGATGTACGATCAGCTCGACCGGTGAATCCTTCTGCTCGTTTAAAGAGTCGAGCTTGAGGTGCTCATGATCTTCGATCATGATAGACCCCAGTGGGATAAACTGTCGGAACAACGGGTCGTTTGCCGGGTCATTCCAGTTGATCCTGCTTAGTATATACGGCCTTCGTAGAGTTAGCCTTGTCAATGTTTCTTCATGTAGAGATACCTTCTGCTAATTATGACATATGTAAGGAACACTTACATGATCCGGACAGCCATAGCGGATTTCGTGAGACCGCTTACGATATCGCCCATGAATTCATCACGACCCTGCAAGCCTTGAAGCCCTCTGGCACGAGGGACCTCATTCGGGAGGACGGCATCAAGGAATTCTAACAGCTTCTTTCTCGATCCCTTGGTGGCCTCGACGGCATTCTACAGTGTTCAGCAAACGTCAGTAATAAGGAAAGGGGTAACTCTACCTTAACCCCCCATCTCCAAGAGGTAAAGACTTTGAGAGGCACATCTCTCCACAGAGGAATACGACGCCAGAAATCATCGCAGGCGTCCGGGAAAGCTCCTGGCCATGCTACATATGATACAGGAGGCGTAGGAGGCACGGGGGCAGATTTCGGTAATAGTTCAGGTAGAGGGCGTGTTACAAGTGCATCCTGATGATGGACGGTAGATAGCCTCCGAACTATATAGGATGAAATATTGGGTGTGCTTGAGCCCCCTTTGGGGCGAACGAAGATCTGGTAGCCTCGATGGACCGAATAAAGCATTCTGAGTTAGGTGCGTGTTCTGGTCGTTATGGTGATGTACTAGCCAATGCCCAGGGTAATTGATGCCACTCCAAGACTTTAAGTTTCAGTGTATGCTGTCTGTTGTGGACGTTTTATACACACACTATGGTAATACAGAGGCAATATAGTAGGGTAGGACCACCGGACCCCAGCAAACTTTGAGATCCTTGGCAGTCTATTCCTCCGACTTATATCGAATGCAACAAGGCTGAACGCAGATAGTGTCTGGCTTTACTATCACTCATATATTCCGTTTTCCGGGCAATAATAAATGGAGATAGGCACAACGGAGACTGAATATGTGCGTATCCTATAACTTAGGTGCCACGGGGCGATCAGCTGAATCTATATGAACCAAAGAAAGGCTCCCAGTACGCCCATAATTATGAGTCAAGACTATTCGATATATTGTGTAAGTTGTAACCCTAAACCTCTATTATCATTGGCCTTTTTGTTGTTGTGCCATGTTAACGTTCCTAGACCTACAAGGTTCACAAGCGACCCACACTACCTTCTGGGGCCATAGGAGGCAACGAGTTATCGTAACCGATCGTGAGTTATATTCCGGCAGTTGGGTCGAGATTCCTTCTTACGGCATATATGGAGTCTCTAAAGCCTCAAGTTCAACGTAGTATTCTATCCCGTCTATGTAACGCGGTCCAGATCCTCGGATCTCTGGAAGTACCCCTATTCGTCCGCTCCGTTCCCGTAACCACCTATACGGCTTAGACGGTACGCATGATATGTTCTTGCTAATCCCGCTTACCGGTGACCCAAACTACTATCGATCCTCATTGTGGCTAACGGGAAATGTCACGGGAACTGCTCATCTGTAGCTACTTGATCTTAGGGTCGAACAGGATCGGAGGATCACGGTCTGAAGATCTACTGATTACCGTAATTCTCCCACTTCGTATCCGTACTTTTAGATTCTATATGTGTGTTATACCTAAACTGAGGGGTTAGAATGTGGCTGCTAAAAAACGAGCATGAGCGTCACCACCTAGTAGATAGTCTTTCAGCGTAGTTATCAAATGCGAACCTAGGCTGAGAAAATGATAGGCGCGATGAACCAAGATATAGGATGCCACTAACAGACTACACTATTCATAGGGAACATTAGAGGTTTCTGCTTTGATCCCTGATATTGTCCTAAGTGGTACGCATGTAGTATGTAAACCAACATCTAGCATTAGTCATAACAATATACGTCGTTGGGCTACCTCGGCGGAATGCCACTCATGACGAGCCTAGTCTCCCAGTTTAAGGCCGAGTAAATAAGTATCTTTACGGCTTGTGTTYGTCACACTTACCTATGGTTCCGCGCTTACCTCGGTCCTACCAGGAATGGGAACCCATATCAGTCGGAAACGCCGCAGTCTGACATTGGTATCCCGACGCCATGGCTTGCAACCTGGAGAAGATGTATAAGTGGTGTATATGTGTCTGACTCTCTCAACTAATGCATGTCCGCTAACGGCCCTACAGCCGTGCTAACAAACGTGGTCGTGTGTTCTACCAACCATTGGCCCCATAACCGCTGTTTGTTGTCATCGGTTTCCATGCTAGCGTCTCTTGACGTCCTGGATAAGTCGCCCCAGTGGCCTTGGGATGACCATCACCGGGTAAGTTATCCCTGATGAACTAGAATGATGGTCGTCGACTAGCCTTCAGCTGCTGTATGCAGCCTGGATCGCGATTAGCTTCCTCATTGAGAATAGCGACCCTATGGAGACAATATGTGTTGCACAAGTATCATCTCGCCATTCGTCTAGACTGATCGCAAAGACCMCTCCTCGTCCGAGAGCAGCCAATATCGTAAAGTTTAGGCTCCTGGTTGGTTTCCATTTACGCGGTAATGGTACTCATTCTCTTCACCGGTGGAGTCACAACGAGTAGCTCGAACTCTTACCGGCATGAAGGTAGATAGGAAAAGGTCTCAGGTGGTAACCACTATTGCGTAACTTCTACCAGCCTTAAATCCGGCCTCAGGAAACACGTCTCTCTCCCCTACTTGGATTTTTGACCCAGCAGTGAGTCTTAATCGAGGATATTCTACGTACAACAGTCAGTACGTTAGTGGTAGGTAGATAGGAAAACTCTTATCATAACCTTTTTGCCGAGCTTCGTAGAGAGGCCTTCATGACCAGCTTGACCCAGGATCCTTGGTGCAGGTTGAATTTTGGTTATTAATTGCGAGGTAGGCACATTATCGCCGTATGATCTGATCCTTACTGCATACCAGGGGTTCTCGCAAAGCTATTGATACGACGCGAATACGCAGTATGCCCAACCGGGGCTCGAGGGAATGTATGGTTCGAAACCCCCTGTACAGGTAATGGCCTGAGGATAGGCAGCGATAGGACCAAAATCCTTGCTCGGGTCCTTCATAACGGCCTCTCGCCATAGATCGTCGTGGCCTGGTCATATTTATTACAAGCTGCAGAGTTTGGCTGAAGATGTCGGTAGAGCGGGTCGGGTTCCCCCCTAAAGTGAGGTGGCTTGGGAAGCGACTGCAGATCAGACTCGGGAAGCGACGTAATAGCTCAAAGGAGGGGACTAGGCTGAGGTTGTTGGATACTAACGAAGAAACCCAGTTGGGAACAGAGCCGCCACAAAATACTCCAACAGACAGAACTCGGCTGGGCTACAGCTAATGGGGAAGCCGACGACGGGTTGGAATTAGGAGTAGTATGATGAGCCTAAGATGGTAGCGCGCTTTCTCACACCTACCCTGTAGGTTAGCAGGATTCAGCAGCGGGATCCTTGCCAGCAGGCGGTTGCATACACGGTCGAGCACGGGGTGGATGCTGATTTGCTGGTGGCGGTCGCCTATACGATGTTATTGGCTTTCCATGATTGGGTGCCACACTGTCGGGTCTAGTAGCTTTTGCCAAGATACAACCTAATAGACGTGTTACGGTACGGTAGCATTCAAACATCCCCCCTCAGTAACGTGGGAGAATACAGGTAGCTACTAAGTATAAACAAAGTATTCCTAAGCACGGGGCTTGGGGGTGATAGGTCAGTTCGTTCATCATAAGCCCCTTTTTGGAGAGCAAATCCCGACTCGGGTTCTACAGTACATCGGTTCCGGTCCCCGGGCCGGCGCTGTGTCACAAGGAGTTCAAGCAACACTAATTATTGCTTGGGCCTCCCCTCAATGGAGTAAATTTGCACACAAAAGCACTCAGCATAAGGCCCCATTGGCCGATCTTCGACACTTGGCACCGAGTCGCGGGTCCGGGCGGTGCGGGCCGCCTCTATAATCAGTCTTCCAACGTCTCCCCGGTTTTCGTCTGGCACTCGTCCCGACGCTCTGGTAGAACAAATCACAAAGGAGGACTACACTTTGTCTTATTAATGTATAGAAAGGAAAAGAGCCCAACAACCCAGCCTATTGTTCATTTTTTGTTACATCCATAGTAGCCAACAAATAGAAATTACTTAGATCAACTGATAGTGACATCAAGGAATGCGAATGCAACATGAGATTCGTCTCGTCATGCATACACGTTGCATTAGCGGCTCTTCGGTAGCTATGAGGAAATATCAGGCTTTGTCTAGAACGAGCATTTGAATATTTCTCGGTCGTACACTAACCCGTCTCGGCCTCTGGAGGGCGTGATAGATCGCAATCATCCTAGACGATGGGTCCCAATGCTAGATACTATACTTTAGGTGACAGAAGGAGGTGGGTAACAGCATAGCAGATGACTACAGGACCAGACAGCCMCCCCCACACCATCAAATAGCAGCGATCATGCCGGAGGGCAGGGTCCAGCCGATACATCTGGCCGAGAAAGCTACGGACGAACTCGGGTCGAGAATCTAAACGGAATTATTCGAAATGTGTTCTTGTATGATTGGGGCGCCGTGATCCTCCCTGTTTGCCCTTGTGGTAGTAAATCGGCAGTCTAAGACTAGAAAATATGACCATCTACAGGTTCGACTACAATGTTGTGATATGAGGAGCGGATGTATCATCAAAGTCAGGTTGCGAGGTCCGGTGGGCTACGTCTGAAAGCAGTCGTTTTCGAGATACGGCTGCTGCTATCCGTCCAGAGTAACCCTTGTGGGCTTAAGAGATGGATAGAAGGGCAATCTGGATTTCTCATGAGTCAGGCCATATCTCTTTACTGTCACTGAGCTGGAGGAGGTCACGGAGATGACCCACAGGCCAGTGGATAGTATGTAAAGTAGATATCATATTTCCTGTTGCTCATGGCATACCGGCTGGGCTTAGAAGTCTCGGCTCTAGCTTCCGGCAGCCCCGAAACGTCAACACGAAGCAGAAGTGTGAAGAGCCTGCTTATTCACACGCATGCCACCAATGTAGCAAACCATCCTTCGACGGCCGTCGCCTAACACTGTCAAATTAGGTGCTGTACCCCTACACCTCATCTATCTAGGTGTGGCTAGGATAATCTTGATTGTATTGTATCGGAAAACTTGGTGATTCGGCTTCTTTGCATTAATTGATCAACTTTCCCCGTCAATGGCACATCAGGTGAATTTTGTATGAGAAACAAATCGAGAGCATGTAAAGGACATACGTCGGATATAGCTTTGACCAGCTACGAAAGTGAAAGTCTCTCTAGGAACGTGAGGGCTGTGATCCTGTTCTAGATACACATCCTTACAGAGTCGTAGACAACACTAGATCCAGAGATTGTTGTCAACTATCAATTAGACAACTATGACCTGCTGGCGCTAACTGGGCTTGCATAACGTACCAAAATCTCAAACTTATGTCTAGACAGGATACCCTCGCGTTTTCCTCTCCCGTGCTTGCAACTGCTCTAAAGCCCCCTTTACAACCTAAGCCGCCACAGACAAGGACGTCGGGTTCCAGCCAACCCCTCCGTAATCTTAGATGTATGGGTAGCTGCCAAATTAGTTACAATGAGTACCTCATTAGCCGAGAACGTATGCCTGATCAAACTCTCAGTCTCTGACATGTAGCGACCACTTTATTTTAGATCCCATAGACTTACGCCAGGTGGGTATCCTGCAAAATATTTGCTTGAGTGAAGCTGTACCTGCTATTATGACGAGATTGACATCTTCCATTCCATTGATGCATCTTCTTTATCTCTATCGTAAAACTCGCCGAATCTAGATCGATGTCTCCCTAAAGGCGGCCTCGCCGTAGGCAAACGCTAAACGACGCTGACGGTTCTTCAGGGGTCTTAACATGCTAAGGCCAATACCACCGCAACGCTCTCTACTCCCACTAAACCTTCAACACATCGCCACCGCAGTCTCCTACGGCGTCCCGCCAAGTCATCGAAGTTCGTCCTGGCCCATCTCGGCGAACCCCCCTCTGCCTCTTATTGACTTCTCCCTTGTTTGGTCGCTTGTCGGGTGAGCTATTTCGTCACACATGAATCTCTACGAGGGAATACATCAACAAGAAGAGGATAGCATCGATTGGCTTGAAGGTTACACAGCAAAAGGGAGTACACAGTTGGCCAAATAGCATCAGAGCACGAGGTAGATTGAGTACTAAATCGTAGAATACAACCCCTTCCATATCGCTACCAGAGAAGAGATGCTCATCCTCCCGCCTGAGCTAGTATTACACGCGCTGATGACTCCACAGACAATTACCAGCCCATCCGATATACAATCCGCATCTCAGCTCCGATATACGCGACCCCTAACTCCTTCAACCCCATATATCCGCGCCMCCCTCTTCATAGGCTGCCGAGTCATTAGGATAATAGGTGTGGTCATACGGGTACCTCACCACACCCTGGGGGTCAGTCACCGCGATAACGGGGACGTCCAGTGCGCCAAAAGGCTTGGAAAGGAGCGTCCATCTGCATCTCGGACACCTGGGCCTCTCGTGATCGGCGTATATTCTAGATGCCGTGAGGTACTTGGCGTAGCGACGAGGTCGCGATCTAGCCACACCGGACTCCGTTGCCGATAGCTTCTCGACTGTGCCATCCCTTTTCTGTCGACAAGCGTAGCGTCTCCAGTTGTTGCGTGTGAGTATAGCCTTATTTGAAGAGGCGATTGAGATGGTTGTAGGTTCCTGTTCAGCGCTTGGTCTAGAATTGGAGCTGCTGGTCTGTGAACCACGGCTGAGGACAGTTTCAGAGGTAGGTCGGAGGGAATTCATTATTTCTGTTCTCGCTCTTCGGCGCATGTCTGTAGTGCTCGGAGAGGCGAGCGGTGCTCGGTCCTGCGAACCGAGTGGCTTGTCCATATTCAGCTCGTCTTTGTAGCACTGCGTATGCGCTGTGCTTGTATGGTGAGATACTCGTGGCAAGTAGTTGTCCTCGGTTTCCATTTTAGCTGAAATGCCAGTGTTTCCTGGCTGTAGAGCCCGATTGTCCAACAAGTCTTCATTGCCCGTTGAGAACACATTTAAGGTTTGCTGTTGTTTTGTTAAATTTGTTGGCTGGTTGTATTGAACCTCATCTGTACCCATAATAGGGATAGGGTAGGGCATCCTTCGAGGACTGCTGTAAGGTAGGTGGAACTGTATATCTCGTGCTGATGGGAAACATCAAGTAAAGGGGGCTCTGAGGGGAACTGTATTGAAGCTGGGTGGGATGGAGGAGATTCCGACAGAAGACCCATAGATAAATCTGACGTATTAATACTTCACAGCGTTTATTGACTTTGTATAGAGTGTGTCTAACGGAGTTTAGAACGACAAAGTTGAGATTATCTGGCTTTGGAGGCCAGATAGAGAGGCGTTAGAGTTCAGCTAGAATAGATGAGAGCAGCGAGAAAAAAAACCTAAAAGGAAAAAAGACGAGAACCGAGAGTAGCCTTCATAAGAGATCAATTTCAGGCGTGAAGCATTGCTAATGCCTTGGAGCCTTATATCCTAGCTCTTCTCCCTGGGGAATGTGAACAGCATCACGTACTTAGTCCTGAGTCCTAGAAATGCAGAGACCTTATCGAGACTCATAGTTCGCGGCCTTTTAGACGATTCTGAATTTTACTTTTCTCATAAGCACTGAATCACCAAGCGTTGCTACGCGGCGCATTTCTAGACTAGCGTCAGCACTTATCGCAGTCGGACGTTAAAAGGAGACGATAGATTCAAGCTAGGAAGACCGGCAGGCTTATTCATGCCAGGTCTATGACAATTTATTATCTCCTAGTCTAAGGCCTATGGATAGGTACCTAGCCAATTGCTGTTGGAGTCAAAACCAAGTATTGACAGCCCGCAAGCATGAATGTTAGTAACAGCCCCCTTTCCGGGATTGTATTAGGTCTATATAATAGAACCGTAGAGCCTGGCTTGGCCTTTCATTGCGGACGAGTCGTTCCAAAAGCGCATGATATGGTGGTCTGCGGAGTAAAATGATCCTACGTTGTGGCAATTGCAAAGTTTTGGATGTGACTAACCCCAAACACATCCAGTATTCACAAAAACCTATGGATTGTGTGCTCTCGGTGAGCTTGAATACTGTTCTGCTTTGCACAAGAGTGCGGCACCGAGCACGAGAGATGAGCTCAAGACATGAGCGCACTTGCTCTCTAGTTCTGTAGAGTTCTGCGGAATGAACTATCAGCATCGTCGGACAAGCAGATTAAGGGATAGGACGAGTAGAATACCCAAGATAGTCCTCCTTTATACTTCCAATGGCCCACAGCTCACCAACTTCAGCTCGCGTGCCCACTATCTTGACTCGAACTTGGGTGTTAACCTCGATAGTCGTGTCTTCATTGTTGGTGAATTGAGGGGGAGTTGCGTTGGGGTCCCATTTGACCTCCTTAGGGATCAACTTGATGAAGTCTGTAAGCTCAGATTACGTGGGCCAATGCCAGGGAAAGCACTCACATGGGTCGAGACGAAGATGCGAAGCGGTCCCGCCTCACAGAAGAAGCCATGCTGGTTGACCGAGACAACTATTGCATCGATCTTACCAGCTTAGCACAAGTCCAGGGAAGCAGAACTCGGATAAGCAACCTACCGTTTCGCCTTTGAAAGGGCGCCAGACCACAGCGCGGTAGCCGACAGTAAACTCGGCAAGGCCGCTGCCAGGAAGGATACGTCCCTCGGAGATATCGAATGTATCCATGATAGATATAATGTAATAACTCCCGGTACAAGTACCCTCAACGTCCTTTAGAAGCTTGCTAGTGACAAGCTCATGCATGTTCTTGCCGAAGTAAGAAGGGTGGAGGGTGACCCGTCGCTCGAGATTGTAGAGGAAGAACATCTTGGTGGATTTATCGCTTGCGTAGTGGTATCTGACGGCTCGAATATATGCGACGGGGAGTATCAAGACTGGCGCTGCCGTGGCGGTTTCTTCGTGGAATTGTCGGCAGTCTACGCGCTGTCGCGATGAGTATTAGATGATCTCTTCCAAACGCTGAGGGAGCGCCGGTTTCGGAGAACGACGAACAATCGAAGAGCGCGAGTGAGGAGAGTCGGCGTGGAGCAGGCGAAGAAGCGATGGATCAATCAGGGTGGTGGCTACTGGCGAGGCAGGGCTGAGGTGGTGCGAACCTGAGCCTCGAGCCCGCTAGCGCATCTAAAGAAAAATATGAGAAATCTAGGGTATCATTAAATCGTCAAGAAATATAAGAAAACGAATGAAGATAGCCTGACTCACGACTGAGAGAGGCGATGCTTTGCTGGTGTTGTGAATGATGCGATGGCCGAAAGTAAAGAAATTTCGGCGCAGTTCTGATGATGAAAGGACGAGGCGCGTCGCGGCTTAGCGGCTAGCACCTGTACGGATAAGGTAAGGAGGTAGTAGGAGGTATGTACCTAATTCATTCACCTTGAGCTGCCTTAGGACGGGTGGCACGACTTGGGGTACGGGTCCACTTAATTTTGGCTTTGTACTACCTACATGTACATACATTATGTATGTACCTCTCATACATACATTGATGTCTGGCAGGGCAAGACATGGGCACCTCGGGTCGGGTTCGGTTCAGATTCGCCGAAGAAAAAAAACAACTGACGTAAATCCACACCGTCGTCGTCCTTCATCCCGTCCCCCTATTTTCGTATTTTAAAGTATATACTCCAGTTTTGTTTGGTACAGAATACATGCATGTGCTTTAGCTTCCTGAAGCTCTGACGGGACCATGCTCACGTTTGACGAAGATACGTGGACGGGTGGTGCCCCACTCCCACTCCCACTCCCACTCCCACTCCCACTGCTCCTCCTCACCCTGCTCACCTTCCGCCATGGCCGATAACTAAAAAGATAATTATTTCCGTTGGACGTCCTAACCTAAAGCACCGTCTCAACCTCGACGTCGACCACGACTGCGACTAAATCCATCTCCACCTATGCAACCGCCCGAGATACGCGCTACCGTCTACACTCATTGCTGCTCCCTATAAGCCGCATCCTCTCATCTGTTACGATGGCACTCAACCTCGAGAGGCAACTGACCTTCGTTAGTCCACCCGCGCCTCTTCTAACACTCTAATACATACACCCATTGAAGTATCTCGCTGACCACTACCCCCAGTATGGTGCCTACCATCGCAACTCGGTCAACGTCGCCATACATATGGTTTGCGTCCCTTTAATATTATTTTCCGGGTTCGCACTAGTATGTCTATCCCACGATTCTTGCTTCTCGTCGCCTTAGTTTGTTAACAAGCATGACCCCGGCAGGCCGCAAATTCGGGCATCCTGATTCCTCTTCCCAAGTTCTTAACGATACCCCATCTCGACCTCAATCTCGGGACACTGGCAGCATTCACATGGGGTGGTCTATACGTTCTTCTCGAACCCGTGGCCGGAACTATCCTAGCTTTAATATGCCTCGGGGCAGCCGCGGTCACGAATACGGCGCACTCCGAAAATCCAACCTTGACGAACCAAGTCGCCATAATTGTACACGTAGTAAGTTGGCTGGCCCAATTCGTCGGGCACGGGGTATTTGAGGGCCGAGCGCCAGCGTTACTGGACAACTTGATCCAAGCTATCTTCCTAGCGCCCCTTTTTGTCTGGCTTGAGCTCTTGTTCAAGTTCGGCTACAGACGAGAGCTGCAAAGTCGCGTTGGGAAGGCAGTCAAGGCCGAGATTGCTAAATTCAAAGAGCGAAAAGCAGCCGGTGCTGCAAAGAACGGGAAAACACAATGACAGATGCCCGCAGGATGAAAATTGCGCCATGACAACCATCTGCTTTTGAAAGAAGAACATGTCGAACTACGTAACCAACCTTACTACTCTGTACATCGCCTGTATGGGGGTTTCCGGAGTTAACTTGGTATCTGGACAGGGATGTCTAGTGAGCCATTGTACATTGGGCGGTGGCTTGTGGCAAAAGCCGTCTGCAGAAAAGCCAGCGTTTCTTGCTGGTTCAGGAAGTTGAGCAATTATCCTCGACCAAAACCTCTTTCAAATAAATACCCTTTACTGATGTATATAGAACTTAGAGGAGCGACGGCCTTCTTAATGTATAGTCCAGGCTTATCTTCACAGCACAAAATTTACACCAATTGAACATAAAACGCGTTGCGACCCCCTACATCTTCTTCTATCGAGTGTATTATTCTATTAGTCTAACTAAACTTCACAGACAAATTGACTCACTTATAGTACATATACCCCATATATCCCAGTGGTTTCGATACGTCACACGTCTGCCTATCTATAAACCATCGAGACTTCAGGGGCAACTTACTAGGAGTAAAGAACGAGACGATTCAGAAAGTTGGGCGTATCTGCCTTTCTACCAGCGGTCGCTGACTGCTGATTCTGACTCGTTAGTCAACCGCACCGAGTCTTGGCACGCAAAACTGATATCACTGATACCCGAATCCGGGGTTGCTGGCCCAAATCCCACTACTCTACGTAGGAATGAGCTTGCAGATTCTTCCCTGACGTAACTTCCCTTCTTTCTCTTAGGAATCGATCTAGGGCCGGGGAACTGTGCCATGGGCCCGGTACTTAGGGTAGAATTGCTTGGGGCGGCCCTTAGAGCGTTTAGATATTCCTGGTACGCAGGTAAGGGCACAGTGGCAGGGGCAGGGGGTGGCCTTGGGGGAGAGATGTTGTAAACTTGTCCTTTTACTCGTCGCAAAGCCGGGTGCTTGGTTGGCGCTGGTTTTGATGCCGGTAGGTGTGCGCGAGGAACATACTGTTTTGCCTGTGGCCAATCGCTAGCACCGCGCCGCGTGAGTGGCGGACGACGTGGTGGAAGAGACTCCGGAACGGGTGCTACAGCAGCTCTATTCCCGACGACGTCTCTGCGGCGCTGGTAGTGATGCGTCGGTGCTGGTTCGACCGGCCTTTTGGGAGGCTGTGAGTGATTGTACACCGGAATACTCTCCGTAGGGACATGGCGGTCATGCCGGTGGCTTCTGCTTGAACTCTGCTTATGATCTTGTGACCTTTTCTCCTTCCTGCCCTTTCGGGAGGTGTGGTTGAAAACGGATGGCTTATCCCATCGTGAAGAGCTCACCGGCGGCGCGGCCTCCGCTACCCGGCCATAGGGCTCCTTTTTGGCTAGCTTTTTCGGGTCATAGTACACCTCAGGTATCCATACTCTATGGTTGTCAGTTGTTCTACCGTCTTGTTTGTGCCTCCCTGATCTTTCGGCTGACTTCCTACTTGCCTCTCTTCGCCTCTCGCGGTACTCTTTGAAAGGGCGGCGGAAATCATCCTCCGAGTCCATTAAGCCCATGCGATAGGCCATCACGGCGCCATCTCCTACATGCTGAGCCCGGAGGTCTTCGACCATAACCGTACATTTCGAGCAAAAGGGTTTTAATGCATAGTGAGGGATGAGGCGACCGCAATGTGTCCTTTTTCTGATGTTCCTACAGAACAGGCGACCAAGAAAGGTCTTCGCCAACTGCTGCTGCTTATAGTACTTGGGACAGTTGATGAGTCTTCGAGAAACGTGACAACACTCGGTGTATTCTTCTCTCCAGTCATGGCACATAGTATGTGTTGCGCAATTTACTTTTGAATATCTGGACCGCCTTCAGCCCAGATATTACTGTGAGAGGCCTACCAGTCTCTTTCTAAAGGGGCTTCCACTCCGACAAGATCCGTCAGAATGGAGATAACCTTTTATTAGTACCTTGGTAGCTCTGCATGAGACTGCACATTGGAACGGCAAATGTAGCCTTAAGTACGTCGAGAATTAAGCCTCTCGAAGGCCTTTCGAGAAAGCACCCGCCCAAGGACTACACCAAGCAGCATCCAATGACAATGGAATCTATTGTTTAGGTCTCTTTGACAGCATCGTAGTATACATGTGCACTAAAGCTGCTCCAAAACAAAGCAGCAGCAGAGAAACAAAACCATAGCTACCTGGATAAGAGGGCGGGGAGTATCATCCTGAATAAGCTGGAATGGCTGCATTCTCATTGTTTCTTCACAATAGCTTTGTCGGGGGAAAAACATTACATTGCATGTTGATATATATTGCGGTGATCCCAATTTTTAGTGCCAGTTACGCTTGGCAACCTATGACTCTTTCAAGCTAAACATTGTGAAATTTCACCATCTTTTCAGAGATAAGTGAGCTTCGGTTGATCCTTCGAAAGCATCATCGGTCAACTGCCCAACATGAGTTGTCTCGGCCTCCTTAGTTTTTGGAAGATTAGTAAGAAGACTGCGTCTACGCCAAGTCACGTAGATCTTTGTAAAAATCCAAAATGGCGAGTCTCGCAATACCCTCAGAACCTAAAAGAGGGCTATGTAGACTGGGAAAAAGAGACTGTGGCTAGAAATGGCCACAAGATACCACGAGACGAGCCGGCACCATTCCAACAGCGAGAGCACCAGAAGGCTTGGTTTAGTCAGACTGACACAGAACTCCAGGCAGAGTACAAGCGCTGCATCGCGAAAGCGCCCAAAATTGGCCATGAATTCCTTTGGTTCCACAGACGTGACAGCCTAGATGAAGAGTCGATCCACGCTGCTAGGGGGGTTAACTCTGCGAAGCCACACCAAGCCAAGCTTCCTCTGAAGTTCTGTGCGGTGGCTGGCAAACTGTGTGATCAACTGTGTCCTCATTGTACTGCTTCCGAGCCGAGGAAACCTCGCACTATCTCAGCAGGTCGTCAAGCATATGAACGGTGGCGCCAGCAGCAGAACAGGCCAAAGCCTTCTAAGACCCCAGCACCGGCTGAGCTTAGAATAGAGACAAGTCCTAAGATCAGCCACAGACGAAAGGATCAGTCCCCGAAAGTCCCAGACTCGGGATATGTAACTGGCGATGAACACCACTGGGACGGCATATCTCTGCGCAGCTCCCAGAGTACTTCTACTGCTGATAGACAGGCTGTTCAAACGTGATGGGGCGACTTTACCTCATCTCGCGACCCAAATTTCAATGCACTTGTCGATCATGGAGCTTCAGAATTTGAAGGTCGGTCCAGTATAGAGAAGTACTCGGCAGAATGGTGTTTCTTCAGTGAGCGCTAGGTCTCCTTCCGCGCTCACAAGCTCATTTTGATGATAACGATCTCCGGAGTTCCTGATTTCTTGTCTCTGTTTAGATGAACTTGTGTTATGTTTACTTGCTTTGTTTTGATTTCCATTACGATTATCTAGGCATTTCATAGCAACATTGAAGTATAAAAGTTAGGTACCTACCAGCTTTTTATTTTTTTTTTCGGGGAAAGGAAGAAAAAGAAAAAAAAAGGGGGGGGGGAAGGGAGAAAAGAAAAACAAGAAAAAAAAAAACATAAGTCGTAGATAGGAACACTAAATCTGAGTCCCGGTAGTAATATAATGTTGATTTTCATATGTTGGTGTATTTGACGCCAAAGTATCTCGTAGAGTAATCGCTATACCGCGAACGAGATGATGGTGAGCTTGTCATATCTCCACTACCTACCGGTAGGTTAAGGTAGTTAATCTCACGATGATCACTATCGCTTCAAACACTATACTTGAGAGATTACTACACGGACTAATACATATTTGCTTAACTTAATTTATTGGGTTGTGTAAAACACACCGACGCCATGCAAAGTCAGAATCAAGTCCCAAAAGCATTAGATGCCTTAGAATGGCATCGTAACCCCAGTAGTCCCTACAAGGCTGGAACAAGCCGTGAAAATTTTCCCCGGTTACCATCTCAACTTTCCTTCCAGTCATTTCTCACGATTGGCTTCTCGTGGCACGCTTGTTAACCTCGGCCTTAACGTTCTCGGCGCCGGTTGAGACGGCCTCGGCAGTCTTGTCCTTGGCCTCCTTAACCTTCTCCTTGGCATCAGCGGCGGTCTTCTTAGCAGCCTCTGGTGCGGCACCTCCCATGGTGAAGACACCGATGAGGGCTACGATGGTAACGAGGAGGCCGCCAATGGCAGTAGGAACCTCAGGGACGAACTTAATGGCCTGGATAGGGTCATTCGCGAAGATGGTGGTGAACAGGTCAAGCTTCTCCTTGACGTAAAGGACAGGGTCATCCAAGAACTTAAGGTCGGAGGGAGACTTAGGCTTGTCCTCAGACTTGGGCTTCTCGGCATCCTCGAGTGCCTTTTCTACAGCGATCTTCTTGAAGAATGTCTCATTGGCGAACTTCTCAGCCTCTTCGACAGAGTGACCAATGTAGATGTTGTCAAAGAGGATATCAGGCTGCATAGTCCAGAGCTCAAAACCGATCTGTTTGTATGTTAGTTGTATCTTCAAGAGACTAGGCTCGATTTGACATCACTTACGGCACCAATGGGCTCGAAGTTGGCAGGGKGCTTGTCCTCGAAGTAGTTAGGGTTCTTGATCTTGCGAGGAGCCCAGACACCCTTGTAGGCAGGGTTGTCAATGTAAGGTGCAGTCCACTTGCCCTTATAGTCGGGGTTCTTCTTCATGGGCTTAGTCCAGGGGCCACATCCAGAGACATCGGCGCACTTGGGGTTAGGAACGGTAGGAGGGACCCAGTCACCATCCTCCTCATCATCCCAATCCTCAGGCTTCTGGGCTTCGGGGTCAGGAATGGTGAGAGGCTCGTCCTCGAGCCAGTCTTCGGGCTTGGTGGCCTCCTCGTCAACAATCTCGAAGGGCGCATCCTCATCCCAGTCGTCAGGCTTCTTGGCATCAGGGTCGGGGATACGGGCCTCATCAACCCAGTCCTCGGGCTTCTTGTCATTGGGGTCGTCGATCTCCTTCTCGGGATTGACGGCCGGGGAGAACTGGTCGAAGAGGGAGCCGTCGCGAACAATGTCACCACCCCTCTTGACAGTAAAGGTGTTGTTGGGTCGAACGATTAGGGTGTAAAGCTCGGTAAGCTTGGAGATGGTGGCCTGAGGGGCAGCCAGCAGGTGCTTCTCCTCGTACTCGCCGGACTTGGGGTTCTTGTGGTTGAAGATGAAGTGGATCTTGTTGGTAGCACCACACTTGTCGGGGCCGAACATGATGACGTACGGCGTGGTATTGCTGAACTCATCCTGGTGGAGTGACTTGGTGTCTCGGAGGAGCTTTAGATAAGCACCACCGCAGTCAAGTCCCTCTGGAAGTCGAAGTGTTAGAACCGTAAGAGTGACGTGCTATCTGGATAAATGGACTTACTTTGAAGCTTGACCTCGTACTGGACAACCAAGTCTTTGCCCTTAGGGTCGATCTTCTTGGGGAACTTGGCGGAGATAGCATGGTGGGCGGCAGCGTTCTTGACAACAAGACCTTTGTCGCCCTCAATGCCCTTGTATTTGTAAGGCTCCTCAACCGACCACTCGCCAACGTAGGCCCATTCCTCTTCTTGGCCTTTGGTGTCCTTTTTAGCGTGGGAAGGCTTCCACCGTTTCTCCCAGCCCTCTGTAAACTGCTCTAGGAAGGGAGCTTTTAGGGTAGTGGGCTATGAAAAAAGAAGTATTAGTTAAGAGCTGCTATGAGCATGGAGGTGTCGCCAATTGAGCGACGAAGGTAGCAGATTGAGAGACGGTATACTCACAGTGAATGTGGGAAGCTCGATGGCGGTAGAAGAGGACGACTCCGCCTCTACCTTGGAGGCATCATCGGCATAGACGCCGGTGGTAGCCAGAAGGGCAGCGGCGATAGCAGAGTTCAACTTCATGGTGTAAAGCTGGCAATGCTTGCTCGACTTGCTCGACTCTCTCGACTCTCTTGACTCTCTTGATCTCTTCTGTCTTGGACAGAGACGGAGGAGATTGGTGTGTGAGAAAGAACTCCCAGAGCTCGACGAAAAAAGAAAGAAAAGATGGACTCGGAAGGAAGCAATTGCGATGTTCGTCGTCAACTTTTAATTATTGGCCGGACCTTCCAAGTCAAACGTGGCCTAAAGCTAGTACGTACTTTTTCGGCAGCATAGCTCCGTCCTGTGATTGGCTAGACGGTCGGATCGAGGAGTACCAAGGTACCCGAGAGTGCGGGGATAACGATGGAATCTCTGGGAAGCCCTCAGCTGTTCTTTCCAACACGTAAATCTCCAACGAGGTTAAGGTATAGGTACCCACAGCTGCATTGATTTTCGCAGCGCCGTATCAACCCATTCAAGTACATGTAACTTTAGTCAAAGTATACATTTATACATACTTCACCTTATGTAGCCGGTTATATTCAATGTTGACAAAAGAGAAAAAGCCTACGCTCATTGATAAAAACAACCAGCTATCTTTATTCTCTACTATACTCTTGCGCATTGTAACCACCAAGACTCGATAGTGGGAGAAGCGGTGAAATCTGTCAACAAGAGATTATGTACCTAGCGCCTGGGTTATGTAGCTCATGTGGTGCTACGTAGGACCATATTACTTATTACTGTATCTGGATGATGCTATGTTTGCGAACTCAATTCTACCATGGACGTTCATTACGCCCGAGATGCTTAACATAGGGCTTTAGTGATTGGATTTCAAGCTAACACATTCACAGAGGCAGTATGAAGGACAAGAAGCTGATGGCTTTCAACCCAATTGCTTCGCCAAGTTCCAGAAAGCGCATGCCTCTTTAAGACAACAAGCGCCTCGCCTAGGTATATGTATGTAGCTAAAAGAATACAAACATTGAACACGGCAGATTGTTTTAGCATGTGGCTAGTATAGGTAAGTACTGACAGTATGTGCGTTAGTATGGTACTAGACCTCTCCGAGCTTGCGTGCTCTAGCGAGTGGGGCAGGAGCTTTGCTTCGGTTTCTTGCCGTGAAGCTCGACTTTAGCCTCATCAACTTTATTTGCTTAATTGTAGTCAATTGCCCTTTTTACACCAATTTTTTACTACCACACTCTCCTCAGTCCCGAAGAAGCCAGCCTGGCCTAATCTTAATAATCTGTTCTACTATAGCCCATTGAACTGTTTGCCATGGGAGAGAGAAACGGGAAGAGGCAGAGACTGAGTGACGATGACGACCATTACATAACGTCCGAGGATCCTGATCATCCGGCCAACCTCATCCCTTCCCTATGCGCCAAGTTCTGGACTTTGGGTTGGGTTACCGGTACGGGAGGAGGATGTTCTATTCGAAACGAGTAAGGCCTCATTCTTCTCTTCCGCATTGATTTTATTTGGTGAATTCAATGACTTATCATAGCCCCCCATCCCTACACCAATTGTGGCTACAATGCAAATAGAAAAGAAGCTCATGATCTCATACTTCCGTGTTCTAGTGATTTGGTGTACATCGCGCCGTCTGGCGTCCAAAAGGAGCTTATGAAAAACACTGATATATACGTGCTCGCTCTATCCAAGCAGACGGATCTCAAAAATCGCGTCTACTTGCGCTCTCCGCCTTGCGGTCGGCCATCGCAATGCACACCGCTGTTCCTGGCCGCCTTCACCAAACGGGGAGCCGGCTGTTGCATTCACACCCACTCGCATTGGGCCGTGCTCGTCACATTGCTCCTCGAGGCGCAGGGCCCTGGCAAGGACAAGCTGTTCGAGATCAACAACATCGAGCAGATCAAGGGCTTCGGCAAGGGTTACCAGAAGCAAGGTAACCTTGGCTACCACGACACTCTCCGGATCCCTGTGATCGAGAACACGGCCCACGAGGAAGATCTCACCGAGTTTTTAGAAGAGGCTATGGATAAGCACCCGGACACCTATGCGGTCCTGGTCCGCAGACATGGCGTCTACGTCTGGGGCGATAATGTCCACAAAGCAAAGACCATGTGTGAAAGGTAAACTCCACAACTTTATGATGGACAGCGCATAACAATACTGACTGTCGACGCATTGATAGTCTCGATTATCTTTTCCAATTGGCAGTAGAAATGAAACAACTTGGCTTGCCATGGCTAAGCGATATTCCAGTAACGGTACCAACTTCGCAACGTTGAGTCAGCTCAAGGTAATCAATATCAAAACACATTTCACAGGGGTCACTTAAAAAGGTTGTTGGTCGTCAATAGAAGATTCATATTCGCGCTCTATATAACGTGATTACGCCTCCAATTAGTATTGACATCTCATATTATTAATCAAGTTTTCCCGTACGATCACGATCCTCTCTCATGCGCCTGGTATTATAATTCTCGTTGAATATACTGGCTTATCCCCATTATGCATAGCTTCTGTACTCATTACAAAACGACTAGTCCCTCAACTTATAGGGCCAAGAAAGCAGCCAAGAACGAGAACAAACCGAAGCCAGTGCCGACAGGGGAGAAGAGCATGTCAGCGGCGGCAGACGAGCTAGAGGTCGAAGAAGCAGAGGCGGCAGAGCCAGATCCAGAGGGCGCAACAGTGCTCGAGAAGGAAGTGACGAAGGTAGAACCATCAGAGGTAACAGTGGATTGAATTTGCGTGACGCTGGGTGTGGCGCTGCTGCCACTACCGCTGGTGGTGGCAAGGTTGGGGGTTCCAGTGGAGGTGTAGTAGTACTGGGCAATGCAGCCTGAGACACAGTTGGCGTAGTTATCGTTGTCGGCAGCGGTGCCGTTACCCTGGGGGCAGGCGGCAACACACTCGGTGGTCCTGTTCACGTTGGTGGTGTCCGGGCTAGGAACAGCAATGCACTTGGCCTGGCAGTTGACATCGTCAGGGGAGCCTATTCACGGCACGTCAGCAGTTGATCTTGCTAGGAATGTCTGAAGGTATTTACTCACAAGCATTGATGCACTGAATGATAGCAGCCTGGGCAGAGGTCTGGGCAGGGTCGATGCTGACGGAGGTCAAGGTAGCAACGTCAGTGTTGGTGTTAGAGGCGGGCACGGTGGTCGAGTCACCACCGGCAGCAGACGAGGCACTGGAAACGGCAGTGTCTGTGTTGGAAGCCGTTTCAGTGGCAGACTGGGCGCTCGCGACAGCGGCGAAGAGGCCGGCGACAACAACGGAGAAACGCATCTTGATAATGGTGTTTGTACAACTCGCGTGATACAATTAGATATTAAGTAAGTATTGTACGAGGAATGTTGCAACGAGTGTAGACGAAGCCTTCAAACTGAACGACTTGGGAACGAGCGAGTGACAGTCTTTAAAGACAAGAGTGAACGGGGCAAGACAAGAAAGAGAACCAAAATAGAGGAGAGCTTGGGTGAGCCTCTATTAAATAAGAAATGAGCACCGGACGGGTTCCTCCTTAGCGTCCTGGGGAAGCCTGGTTGCAGCTTGGGATCGCCAGTCGATTCGACTAGGGGGTACATCCAGCAGTCAAAGAAGAGCGCTAAGACGCCTCCATGCCAATTTTTCGTGTCGGAGTCGCGTTGCCATGCATGMCCCGCCGAGCCGTCCAATCCCAGCTTGGCATGACTTTGTCTGCCTTGGTTGGTGGACCGGCTCCAAGCCGGCGCCAGGGGTACATCTAAATTGCTGATGGAGGACGATTGTGGCCAAGCCTCAAACTCGAATTAAAATTACGACCTGCTATTTATGCTACCTACATCACCAGACTCATCACAGCAATCTGGATTATATCGAGACTTGAATCGCTAAGTGTGTATATAGACGTCACAGTAGTTTAGCTACCTTACCTAATGTATATATAATTTTCTAAGGGGGAGGCGCTTTAGAAAGTCGTTAGATGAGCCCCCAACGGTGGTACGAGATGTTAAATTTTGCTGTTCGGCTGTCGGCTGTCAAATAAAAGGGGAGGCTATTTCTAGCATTACCAAGCTACCAGGGGCGGCATCTGGCCACTTGTTGGTTGTGTGGAGATGGGAAGCAAAGAAAAAAAGAAAGCAAAAGAACAATAATCGATAAACCCATCTCGAACTGATATGTCTGACAAAAATTGGCTCTTTCAAGCGTGGAAAATTAACCTACCCTTTTTATTTTTTTTCCCTTAACTGCCTTTACCGGAATATAAGCGTTAGTATTGAGGAGGATCTGGCATATGAAATCTTGTGCCGTCAGTTGCCCCGGTATCGATTTTGGATTCCAGTGATACATGTACCTTTGTTTGTTGCTGTACTATGCTACACGTACATCGTATTTGCATGTGGATCAGCATGAAATGGACTTGGGTTGCTAGGTATCAAGCAAGTTCTGCAGGCGAGAGCGTTTACCTCCATCCACTAATATATATATTTCCAAAGCTTTCTACCAAGTGCTGCTGACCCGCCCATCGTTTCGAACCGTTGCAAGATATACTAGTATACATACATGTAGCACTGCGTCGGATACCCACCTGCAACGGGAGCTAGAAATATCCCGTCGAACTTAGTATAGCAATCCAGACCCGAATAATACAGGTGCTTGGAGGCGGTACGCAGAAATGTTGGAGGTCACCATTCACAAGCCACCAGAATACGAGGTGCGATCCTCCCCCTTTATGTGTTGCAAGCTGACGCTGACCAATGCCAGCGCACCATGTTCAACAGCCATGTGGCAAGCACCTGGATAGGCTTCATGGACTTTGAAACGTCGTGGCGGTGAATTAGAGCAAACAATTCGCTGCCCAAAGTTAGCCGCTTGTTGGTTGACTTATACCTATACCAATGATGTGTACATACTCGAAGGCATCGCGATTTGGTTCCAGCTACGGTAGGCGTAAGATCTCAATGTAGCCAAGACAGCCTAACTTAAGTGGGAATCGATTCAGGCAATCTTAGGTAATAAACCCAGACATACATGACATATATAGACTGTGTGACACGCTGCAGGCCATTCTGCTGCTAATTTTCCTTCAGCTGACTATTAGCCTGTCTATCTGAATCACAATTTCCCATTATTACTACGGCGCCGTCGTTCCCTCGCAGAGTTTTGCTCGTAATTCTAATCGAATAACTTAGCTGGTAGATTGGATTGTGTTGAGGATAAGCATCCCCATTTAAAATCGAGGCTACTGAACCCCACGGGCTCTCGCAATCATCGACGGCAGGGTTTGTTTTGGTGTCATGATCATCTTTAATTTATGTTTACAGAACCAGGCGTCCTACGCAGATCTCGTTTCACGATTAAGTTGAGTCGATCTGGTGACTCCTAACTTCATACCTACAAGGAATTTCCCCACGATATGGTGCTCCATGGGGAAGAATGCATGTCTAGGTATATGCTTGGGATGTGCATAAACTTATTAAGCTGTCCCTTGCCTTATATCTGCAAACCCTCGCCACGGAAAGAAATTATTGGCAAAAGCGCCAATCGAGAAATTCGAGGCCATCTTACATATGACCAGTAACAACGCCCCGGCATAGGACCGACGTCACTTCTCCAAATCCCTTCGCATTGATTTGTGCGATTTTCAGCTTCACTTGTGATAAGACCGAATCACATGAAAATGAACGTAAGTGCATGTGCATGAGCCATTTATATTGCGATATTTAACGCGAAATCAGTGAATTTCAGCGGCCTCGAAATGCTACTCGACGCAATAGCTAGTCCACGGTCGCTCCCAGTGAGAAGCCGTTACTAGCTTGGTATCGAATGCATTTGCCCAAATATCGTAAAACTTGAACAAAAGAAGAAGAAAAATTGTAAGAGAAAGTCATCGCTCATGCGCAAGCGCTCTAGGTCATGATGCCTTCTTCCATAAGCCGTCTATAATAACTGCATTGCATAGGAGAAGTACCCTTGACAGCTGAGCTGATTTAGGTGGAAGTCAACTTATAACTGCTCCTCGATCTTCTTCAGCAGCTCTGGGAACTCCTTCCAGTCGTACATGATGGCCTTGGCATTGCACTGCTCAGTCAAGAGCTTGGCCATTTCCTCCATCTTCTCCTTACCCTCCTCGATGCCATAGACACCGACGTATCCAATGAGAGGAATACCGGCGCGCATGGCAGCGGTGGCACCGCTCTTGCTGTCTTCGACAGTGACGCACTCTTCGTTCTTGACGCCCAATTGCTGGCAGGCGTAGTTGTAGATAGCCGGGTCGGGCTTGCTAGAAGGAGGGTTCAGGCTGGTAGCGGCGCTGTAGACGTGCTCGTCCGGAAAGTAGTGGTCAATTCCAACCTTCTTCAAGCTGGCTACAACACGGGGCTTGGCTGATGTGCTGACAACGGACATGGGGTACCCTGCCTGCTTGAGCGCCTCAAGCTGCTCAGGTGCACCGGGACAAGGCGTGCATTTCTCGCTCAGCTTGGCAGTGACTGCACCTAGTTCACGGTCGACATAGGCATCGACCTCCTCAGGGGTCATAGTGAAGCCATGCTTCTTCTGCAAGCCATTGAGCATACCGCGGAAATTGTGTCCGACAAAGTCTTCCAGGAGCTGCTCAACGGTGTAGCGCTCCGGCCTGCCCCACTTCTCCAAGACCTCGTTAGTCAAGTCGGTGCAGGCTTCGAAGGCCAAACGCTCCGACAGACAGAGGGTGTTGTCGCAGTCGAGCAGAATGTACTTGACCTATATTAAATCGCAGTGCCAGATGAGTAAAAATTCAGACAAAGGGGGTAAGTTCACAATTAGGGCTTTGGCTTACACGAGGCATGTTGAATGATGCAAGAGTCGAAGAATGAGTCGTGCTGGCGCTTTGTTGAGTTGGCTCAGAGCTCTGCTCTAGTGAAAGGAGTTGATTTTGGTTTGGAATGACGAAGTACTGCGCAGGTAGGTAAAGATCACTGCGGGGTGCTTCTCTTTATTGCGGGGTTTTCAGCAACGGAGCCATGGTATTCCTGGCTGTAACTACCTCATACACTGCTAGGGAAAGTGCTGTACCTCAGGACCGGTAAATGGGGTAAATACTAGTACGGACCGATAGCACGATTAAGGCCGACAGCAAGATTAAGGTACCCCGAAAACTGTAAGTTGGAGGCAATACGGCTTTACTGCATAATAGCTCAATGCTGCATATTAGGTACAAGACCCACTTAGGCAGGTACATGCTGCCTTGCTACCCGTTGTGCATCCACCTGCAATTAATTGAATTGGTCATTTATTCTTAACATTAAACATCGTCACTCTCTTAGGTGCCATCACCTACCTACCTACATACATAGGTGCCCGAGGAAAGATGACTTGGATTTCCAAGTTAACGACGGCCTTCGGGTTGTTACTACTAGCAGATGCGTAAGATTTACGGTTTCGTCACTCATGATCTCGGGAAAGTTACATAGCTGACAGCAGCCTGTTCCATCTGTAGCTGCTACTCGGCTTACGAACATTCTGTCCTCCAAACTCMCCGAGCCGCATCCCTCTCCTCCTTAGCAACATCACACAGCGGCGCCGCGAGCGCTCTGCCTATCGATATTACCATCGAGACCATCGTTGCGACGTTTATTGTTTGTCTGGGCATGGTGTTGGGAACGTCAAAATTACGACCGATTCAATGGCGCGTCTGGGCAG
This sequence comes from Hypoxylon sp. E7406B, assembly GCA_000931505.1. NCBI lineage: Eukaryota > Fungi > Ascomycota > Sordariomycetes > Xylariales > Hypoxylaceae > Hypoxylon > Hypoxylon sp. E7406B. Next base: position 180,136 of record JYCQ01000118.1, on the reverse strand, counting down.
GGAAAATTGAGAGAGAGGGTGAAGCGGGATTCTTGAGCAGCAGCGGAGAGGTAGAGAAGGACTACGTCGGGAACCCTTTCCGGCTCCTCGAGAGTCGACCCGGATTTATCGATATTCGGAAGCAAAGGAAGGAGTTTGCTGAATGGGTCAAAAATCAATAAACTACAAATCCAGTGGCTGGCGCTGAGAGAGGACATTCGAATATCATTACCAGTCGGGGTCATTGTACGGAGTCCTGGTTCCAGGGAATCAAAGTATGGATACAAGAGATATGTAAAGCTCCATGCACATCGATTTCGGGATATCACACATGTGTAGTCGATCGTGAGGTTCTCAAACGATAGCCAAGATCGGTTGAGACTGCATCATAACCTACATGTATGTATATGCTAGTGCTTGGTCTTTGGAAGTCACGCAGCAGATCTGCCCCGTGGAAAAGGGTGCCTTCCATCCAAAGCTCGTCCCAAACGCAGGTAATCGTTCCTTCCGGGTTTGATATGGAAAATCATCAAGATTTCTCAGCTAGAAAGTCCAATTTACAAACTCATCTACTTCACCCATTCCTCATACTTTCTGTTTCACTGTGTATATGCTGTCTTCTACTCCCCCTTACTAAAGATATATCGGTGAGCAGAGCGATATGGCGTCCAACCAGAGATACCAAACTCCTTCAAGGCCATCTTCACCACAATCAGCACATACCCAACTGTTTAGTCAGTCTAGTTCATTGTTCATTCGGTCAACAACAGATGGTCGTGTCTTCTCTACCCCTAATCCAAGGCAGACTACTGGAAGGCGTCCCAACCCGTCGAAAAGGGGTCGGGTGAAAAGCTCAAGCCGTGCAGGTTCGAGGACTACGGGACAGTCCCATTCATCCTCTCCTCAGCTCCCGCCGCACCCCCAGAGACAGAGATTGTCCCTACGTCCGCCATCTAGTCGAGCATCAAACCATCCAAAGCGTCGTCTGGAAGATGACAATGATTCACAGGTGGACGACGTGCCATCTAATGAAGACCCAGACGCGTTGGGAGAAATCATCATGGCCATCGATATGAAAGATAATGGGAACCTTGGTTGTGCATATTACGTTGCTATTGATGAAGCTTTACTCCTTCTTGAAGACGTACCTATGTCGGGCATGGACCTCGTTGAGACACTCCTTCTCCATGTGAACCCCACTACTGTTCTCATATCCGCGAGAGCTTCTGAAACATTAGCGAACTACCTTGCTGAGAAAGCGCAGGGAGTCAATGGGAACCGCGGTAGAGTCGAGCCTGGTAAAAATGTACAATAAACATCACTAACGAGTTATACAGGTGACATGCAAGGTGCATATATCTTGAGAAACCTCAACTCTGCTGACTTCCGTTATGACGCCGGAAAAGGGAAATTGCTTGCGCTGAACCTTGAGACTCCTGGTCGCCAAAGCGTACTTTTTACGTCTGTTGTCGACGAACCTGTAGACGAAACCGATGGCTTCGGGGGACAAGAAAACTCAAAGCAGGCCCGGCTAATGCGCCTTGCAACTTCAATCAACCTCGACAGCCGACTGACGGTAAAATATCATCATAAAACTATCCTCTACCACATCTCTAATGGGTGACAGATTGGCTGTGCTGGTGCGGTGCTTGGTGATCTTCAACGGAGGAGAACTGTTCATTACCTACCAAATGACCCTGACGCGCTGGTGGCATTCAAAATCAAATCAGTCGAGATGTTCGCTTTATTCGATTCCATGTTCGTCAATGCCGATACTCTGGTGTCCCTCCAAATTCTACAGTCCGAATACCACCCAAATAGCCACCAAACAGGCCCCAGTAATTCCGGCTCTGGGGCCAAAGAAAGCTTATCTGTCTATGGCCTCTTCCAGCATCTAGCCCGCACTCCTCAGGGCAAACTGAAGCTTCGCCAGATCTTCTTGCGACCAAGCACTGACATTAACAGGATTCTTGTCCGTCAGAAAACGATATCATTCCTGCTGCGGCCAGGAAATGCCGAGGCCCTTGTGCAGCTAAGTAACGAACTCAAGAAAATCAAAAACATGAAGTCGATCGTAGCCCTTCTAGAAAAGGGCGTCGATATCCCGGGTCGCAAGATTTCCATAGCCAACAATATCTGGGCTTCTTTGCAGCGCTTTGCAGCTTACAGCTTGAGACTTAGAGATTCACTTCGAACCCTTCCCGAGTCAGAAAAAGTTGAGGTCATCAGAAAGGTAAGGCAGCTTAAAACCTTGAATTAGGAATTTAGCTCAAAGTGTAGTAAGGTTGTCAATGCCATCCAACCACTTGCCCTTTGTCAAGTGGGTGAGCTCATTAGCCAGACGATCGATTTCGAGCAATCCATGGAACGAGGTAGAACTGCCGTCAGACATGGCGTTGACGCGAATCTGGACGAGTTAAAGCGAAGTTACGATGGAATGGAGCATTTCTTAACGAATGTCATAGCAAAATTGCGAGGCGAGCTACCAGAATGGGCACGAAAGTATGTACAGAATTGCATTTTCTTCCCGCAGTTGGGATTCTTGACAGTAGTTTCACTTAACCCCGAGACAGGCAAAGGCAACTACGACGGCGAGGGCCTTCATGATGTGTGGGAGCGGATGTTCGCGGCTGAGGGATGCGTATATTATAAGAATCGGCAGATGAAAGAAATGGATGAACATTTCGGAGATGCGTACTGCATGATTATCGGTACGCTCCTTTTTTGCAACGCACCATGCTTGTTCCAATGTCTCATGCCTTCTAGATCGGGAAATCGAGATAATCCACGAGCTTGCAGTCAATATCCTAGCACAACGGGAAGCTATAACCACAGCATCTGACGCCCTTGGCGAGCTAGATAGTCTATTTGCACTAGCAATTGGCTGTGGACAGTATAAATGGGTTGCGCCTAAAATGACAACCCAAAACATCATACATGTCGAAGGGGGTCGCCATCCTTTGCAGGAATTGGTAGTACCCTCATTCATTGCAAATGATTGCTGTATAGCTGGTGGACTGGGTGAACAAAGCGAAGAGATTGCAAACAGGCGTTCGCCCGATATTGAGCGAGATTCAGTAGAGCATCCCAGCACTCTCGTGTTGACCGGACCAAATCACTCCGGCAAGAGTGTATACCTCAAGCAGGTCGCACTCATCGTGTATCTTGCACATATTGGCTGCTTCGTGCCAGCCGAACGAGCTCGAATCGGAATCACAGATCGTATACTCACGCGTATTGCTACACGCGAGAGCGTAGCGAAGAACGAAAGCGCGTTCTCTATTGATCTACGGCAGGKCGCCTTTGCCATGAACTTTGCCACTCGTAGGAGTCTTGTACTCATAGACGAGTTCGGCAAAGGCACGAACAGTCTGGACGGCGCTGGTCTGGTCACTGCAGTGCTAGATCATTTTGCCTCCCTTGGTTCTGAAAGGCCTAAGGTGTTGGCCGCAACGCACTTTCACGAGATCTTCGAAGGTCAATTTCTGGTGGAAACCCCAGAGTTAACGTTTGCGCATATGAATGTCCGATTGGACTTTGACGCTCCAACCATGGAAGATCAAGTTACTTACCTTTTCCAACTGACACTAGGTCGCAGTATTGCGAGCTTTGGCAGTCGCTGCGCGGCGATGAATGGGATTGATGAGGCGGTAGTGGAGAGGGCCGAATCGATCATGCTGATGCTCGTCCGAAATGAAGACCTTGAGGTCGTCTGTTCTAAGCTATCGGATAATGAGATGCAGCGACTGGAAGAGGCTGAAGCTGTCGCACGAAATTTCCTTGAACAAGATATCAAAGCGCCACCGGGCAACGGAAAGAAGGCCCAAGGTCCTGACGGTTGGTATCGGGGTATTCTCGAACAAGTATTATCACCTGATGAATCGACTTCGACATCTAACCCAAATGGTACCCGATGAACTTAAATCTGGCGATATAAATGGATGTTCTCCGGTAGAAAGTTATGTTGCTAGCTGTCGGTTGTCTGTTGCTAGGTATTATGTTTGATAGACGTTGATTAATAATTCTAGATATGTTGCTAAACACCTAGAATTTAGCATTAATTAGGGCATGTATTAGAAGCCAGTCTTGATTTATGTTCGCCTATATCGAAGTATTAACGTAATCAGGGGATCCAGGGGCTCATCACTGTACAAATCAAATCATCACCTCACGGGAAGAGTGGTTGAAACCGAGCTCTTGAATTATCCCTATTGCCGCGGCGTGCCTCCGCTCAGGCTACACACCACTTGACAACGCGAACTGCAAGCGCAGCATTTCTCTCATCTCGACTGATCTAAGTCTTCCGCTAAACTCCAAGCTATGTGATTGTCCGGCAACTCGCGCGACATCGTGCCATCGAGACCCGACGTATCCAGGGTATCTGATTTTATTATACAAGCCACATCCTCCCAATACATACAGGTAGAAGGTTAGAATTATGCTTATGCAGTGAGCCATCAAGCCATGAAAGCCATCGATATCAATATCAATGGGCCCGTTACCAGCCGAAGGCCATGGCGGCAGCGACAGCCATCACGGCGGCTAGGAGCGACGCCTGGCTAGTCGTACCGGCGTTCTCTCCGTTAGTAGAGCTGCCGGCTGGGCTGCCGTCGCTTGAGCTGCTGGACTCGTCGCCAGTGTTCGAGTTTGAAGAGCTGGAGCTGGAGGGGCCAGAAGTGGCGCTGGGGACAGCGCTAAGAGTGGTAGCAACGAGCAGAGACTGGGACGCGGTTGGGGCTGCGGTGACAACGGCGGTCGTGTCAGAGAGCGCAGCGCTCGACTGCGAGCCCTTGGTCGCGGTGCCTGTGGCCTCTGGGGCAGAAGTCGACCCGTCGATCTTGTTGGGGGCACCGACGCCCATGGTGGCTGAGATGACTGCTCCCGTAGAGTCAGACTTGCCTGACGAACCAGCAGAGCTGGAGCCAGAGTCGGAGTCAACGCCGGAGGTATCGAAACCAGCCTTAGCCACGGCGGCCGAGATGGCGGACTGGGATACCTTGCAGTTGGACTGGATGGGGCCGAGCAGGTCGGTGAACTTGGTGTCGGAGGAACACCACTGGTTCATGCAAATGGTAACGTCGGACAAAAAGGTGCCGCTGGCCTTCTCGCACATGCAGTCCGTGTTGGTAGGCGCACACCCGTTCTGACGCACGCAGCTCGTGATGCAAGTGGGGAATTGAACGGCGGCTTGCGCCAGGGAGCCGAACCCTACGAGGGCGGCGTATACGTATTGCTGCTTGGCCAACATTTTTGAATCGTGCGTACGTGTCTAGGCGGACGGCGGAATATAAAGATAGAAATTCGAAATTCGGTTGCGATTTATTATAAAGTTATTTTTGAAAATGAGTGTCGATGAATTAATGAACGGTCAAGAAGGGAATACCTTCAAGCTGGATATCTGGCAGATGTCTAAATGCAGGGAATGAAAGAGCGTGAAGCTGAAGAACAAACAACACGATGCCACGCGGGATCCCACGTCGGTATGTATGTAGGGAAAATTGGCTCGGCAGCGTCGCCGCGGCGGGAGGAGATTGCTGGGATCATCCTCCTATGTGTGAAACATCGCGAGCTGGGGTCATCGGTCTGCCTTTGACAATCTCGTCAGTTTCGGTTTGTCCTTTAGGGCGATCATTTAATTAGTCGGGTGCGCGGCGAGCCAATCCAGGCGGCGCGGACGTCACAAGCTTCCTATTTGATGGTGTCGCCAAGACCCAGCATATAGGGACGCCATCCACAGTTGGCTGGGTAGGACGGTTAGTTGGCTATAAGTGGAGTGTCTAGAGCAGATCTCTGGGGTAATCTTCATTTTATTTTTACATGTAATTTTTTCACCTTTGAAAGGGGTCCGGAAGGGTGTGTTTGAAGGTATAGATATGTTATGTCATTCTGGAGATCTGCGATAATGCATACAAAGCTCAACTTCGTAACAATTTTTGTGAGCATTGAAGGACTTCCTTGGTCCCTCTGGGTCGGCGATGAAGCCGCAGGTCTTGTAGAATGCTATTGCTGCGTGGTTTGACGCATAGACGACCACACTCAGATCGAGCTGCCTCATTTGCCGTTTAGCGTACTTTATGGCCTCTTCCGCCGTCGTCTTAACTACTGCCTTGGCGATGCCTCTGCCCCGAGCTTCGGGTGCCGTGTAGACACCTGAAATTTGAAATGATAACGGTGAGGCCTCAACATGAATACGATGTTGATCGCTGGCGCCAGTCATTTCGGTACAGGCTTGGAAAGGATTGCTTGCTGGGTCCGGATTGGGAAGCGGTCCATTTAATGACGTAGCGGACAAGACCCTTATTCTGTCACTGGAGTGCACGGCCACAAAGGTCCTTACCTGAGGGTTGTTGATGCGGCTGAGCCAGTCTTCTTCGGTGAAGTTGATTTCTCTAGTGTAGGTCGAGCCGAAAGCTGTTGGTATAAATGGACCAGGCCGCATGGTCAGTTATCTGTTCAGAGCGACATCGACCTCGGGAGAGCCAAACAGGTTCGACTTAGACAGTTACCGGCCAACGTACCTTCAGGGTCTTGTTTCAAGGCGGCCAACCTGAATGGTTTGTAGTGGTCGAGGTAGAAGCGACMCCCTTCACCGTCTGCTACAATCAGCTTAACCGTCCATTCATCGAGTCCGGACATGTTGGTAAGAGGCTTGCGACCTGCAGGCGTTGTGTTCAGGATAGAAGAGTGATGATTGGCTCGAGAAATGCGATGATGGATGGCCGCCCGCTTCCGCGACTCGTTGTAAATCTTCACCAAAACATTATATGAGATACTTAGCTTGCTGAGACAATATATTATCTACGTCCGAGATTACTGGAATTTATTCATTCTGGAGGTGTCGAGGTGAGTCACGATCTCGTTTGGAGAGTCATACCTCGAAGCTTGTCTCGGGAAAGAAATTAGTTTAGTTTAGGTAGTTTCCTTGGTCTTTGGTAAGGCAGATAAGAGGCAGCTTCAATGTCGGCTTAGCTAGACGCTCGAAACCGGGCAGCTGCAGTTGACCTCTATAAGTCTAGTGGCTACAGGTATGCGCCTGCATGTTTTAGTAGTACCCAAGCGAGCGGTCAAGCTAGGCATTTGGAAGGAACTACCCGCCCGTTCGCCGCCCCAAATTTGGGTCTTCAGCCGTCTGGCATTGGCCCGTCCTCCCCACCCTTTCCGACATGTCACCTGCAGCTCCGGCGCGTGTCGCCTGCTCAACAGAACCCTGCATGTGAGGAATTATTTGGGTCAGGCGTCGGAGAGCTGAGTGAAGATCTAAGTCAATACCGCAGCCTCGTTACATTTTTGTCTTCTTACAATGCGAAAATGTAATATACCTTCTCCGATGCATCCCGGTCCTATGTTCTCGTTCTATTATTCTTAGATTCCGGGGTGGTTGCAGTCTTTATCTCGAACTGCTAATCTGCCAGAATGGCGTCCAACGATGAGGCTACTTCCGGGGGCTTCGCGATTCAGTTCGAAGACTTCGATCAGGACGAAGTCTTCAAGAAAGCCGAGTTATGTGTAACGAACCGGGAAAGCAAAAACTTTGTCGTCGAGTTCGGATACGAAAGGGCACGCATTGCGTTTGATCTCGGTCCTGAAGACGTAAAGGAACTACTCGGCCAAGACCCCGAGAAAGACTATCCTATCCGATGGATGTACGTGTTGGGACGTGGATACAAGAATACATACACTGACTGAAGTTATAGCAACGTGTGGGCCCCTAGTGAGCAGACGGACGTTATGAAGGTCATTGGTAGCAAATACGGATTCTCGCCTAGGTTACTTGGTTTGATGACTACCGGGAGACCGCAGCAGGACGACGCGCGATCACATAGGGACAGGAGGAGAGCCGTCTCACGCCACAACCGATCACATAGAGACTTGGAAAAAGGCGAGGGTCCGAACGGCAACTTTCTGATGAAACCTCTTGGCTCTGCAGAGATGAATGACAGCATAGCTCTGTACATGCAAGTTAAGGATACAGTCAATTATTTCTCTACGGATCAAACTCAGAAAGGCATGTTCTCTTCTAAACGCCAAGTTTCTCCATGCTAATATGACTGAAAGCCTTCTGCATCGGAGCAAATTGGCTGCATAAACGTCCACGACCAGAACATGAGCATCATCACCGGATCAGCATAATGCCACCTAAGCACTGGCAATGGCTCGCACTCTGTAATAATCGTATGCTCCATACAATCTTCATCATAACCCTAGGTAGTTACTGATACTCTAAGCAGACACTGTCTTGTCGATTCACGAGAAACCCTTATTCGAGCCGGTGCCGGAGAAGGAGGACAAGGAAAAGTGGCAGCGTGATGAATTCGGCTATATGAGAGCCCACACGCTGGATGTTCTGCTACAACTATCCACCAAAGGGGTCAAACGTTATGAGGGAAACCCACTCGCGCAAACCTCAGTTCGGCAATCACTACAGAAATCTGGGGCAGACCTAAGTAGACAACAGTCAGGGATGTCCGTTTTTAACAACAGTAGCGCGGGGACTCTAGCCGATGAAGGGACAAGCAATCTTTTCTACTATTTATTTGAAGACTACGTTGCAGCTGGCCCTCTGAAGAATGCGGAAGAAGAGCTAGACGACATGGTAGGCTGAGTTCCTTGTGATATTGAAGAGGACCTTACTAATTTTCATCTCACAGACACGGAAAATTCTAGACAACACAGTAAGTTGAAATCCCTCGACCTCGCAGGATAGTTGCTAAGTGCTGTAGCATTGGAATAAAGTTTCCAAGAGTTCCGAGATTATACCTACATTGCACTACCTGAGCAAGGATCTCCGGGAGTTTAAGCATCTGTTCGAGAACTACAAGAATCTCATAAGCAAGATCATGGCGGTTGGGAGACTGGATTCACAGTTACACACTCAATACGATATCGACCGCAAAGTGTTCTTAACGAACTCGGCCCTCAGCCGTTTTGATAGACTAGGAGATCGACTTCAGTATCTTATGTTGAATACCATCGAGGGATACTTGGAGGAGATAGCTGCATTGTCTACGACGGTAAATGATGGCAGTCCTTATTCGTGACGTGATAGCATAGCTGACTATTGCATAGTACTTTAACCTAACGCAGCAGAAGGACTCTCAGGCGACGGCAAGGCTCACTAGGAGCGCGACATTACTTGCTAAACTCAGTGTATTCTTCCTACCGATTAGTTTCATGACGAGTTACTTCTCGGTACAGATCGAGGATCTGTATATTTATTGGACGGGCAAAACATATTGGTACGCATTTGCGGTGATAGCAAGTGTGTCCTTCGTGAGTCTGTTCTTCTTCAGCAGGCTACTCATGTTCTGGAGCGACATAATGGATGAGTGGGCCGCCATCATAGGAGATTGGGGCGTCGCATTTGTACAACGAATTCAAGGCCTAGTGGGATGGAAGTCTAGGAACGGCGATCAAGATGCATGATAATGAACTCGCTCGCTCAGCCTGAGCAACACTTCTGCTCTTTTATCGCCCGGCAGGAATCTGACTCTAGTTGAAGCCGTATTATGTAAAGTACGCAGTCTTGACCTAGACACTTGTGATCAGTATAATAGCTGTATACTATGGAGCACATGTAATATTCTGTCAGTGTTTGCGATGAAACGCTTCGCAGCAAATAAGAAGCGAATAAGAATGCGCTTGCTGACTGGATTAGATCCCAACTCAGATTTCCGCGCTGGCATCAACCTTGTGTGTTTTATTCCCATTAACAATTTTAGAGTTCGATTTCACATGCCTCTATTTTGGAGCCAAGAGGGGTAATTGATCTCGTGACTCTTGGATGGTTTCGAAAGTTCGTGATTCCGGCTTCGCAAACGGGACCTCCGTAGGACTATCTTCTGTTTCTCTTTGGGATGAAGTATTATTTATTTTACTATGACTCACCTAAGCCCAAGAGGTACGTTTTCATGCAGCAAACCTTCCGTTTCTGCAGGGCGCAGCCATTCCCGAGAACTGGTCAAGGTGTGAATGGGAAGTCGCCACCATCAGTTCCCAAGATTCAGGTGCTCTAGGGCTGCAGCTACCCCTGCCACCCCTGCTGTCCCTGGTTTTAGTTCGATCAATTAGTTGGTCCCTGACCTATGCCGCTAACCGGCTGCCCGGTGATCACTTCCTCTGCGCATCTTGTTACACCCTCCCTCTTCTGCACCTGGACGGCGATGACGTTTTGTCATTCGTCCTGCTTACCCTACATGTACTTACCTTACCCTATACCAATCACTTTCGCTTAAAACCTCCTCGACCGCCGTGGATTCGACCCTCTATCGGGCTTTTAATTATTCGTAGATTTTTGTCTTTGCGGCGCAACCCACTATCTGCCTATATCGCTTGCGCACCAGGCGGTGAACTATTTCATATTAATCCAGGTACCCCAGAACAAAAGAAATCCTCCAACTTCAACGACACCCCCACGACTTCATGCTGTGGCCCGAAGAAAACCGACGAGTAATCGACCGAAACCTTGCCAATCATGCCTTCGTCTAACCCCAACGGGGTCTCCAATGGCCACCTTGGCCAGTTGCGACACATTCCCATTTCCTACGATAGCGAGAACCCTGATGCTTCTGCCCGTGCCCTCATCTTCGCTCTACGTCCCGAATGGTCGAGCCCTGATTCCAACGTTGAATTCACATCATTTAAAGACGGAATCACCAATACTTTATTGAAAGCTGTCAATAGGAAGGAAGGTTTATCTAAAGACGAGGTAGACAAAGAAGCCGTTCTACTGCGAGCCTATGGACATGGAACCGACGTGCTCATAGACCGGCACCGCGAGACCCAGAACCACGAGCTGCTGATGAACCATGGCCTGGCTCCAGAATTGTTGGCCCGTTTTGATAATGGAATGATATATCGCTATATCAGGGGCACGGCGACTTCGCCGTCAGACCTGAGAGAGCCACCAATATATCTAGCCGTTGCGAGGAGACTAGCTCAGTGGCATGCTACCGTACCCTGCATATTCGAAACTCACGAGCAGACGAATGGGGTTAATGGTTCTCGTGAAGCAGCCATTGAGCATGCTGCGCCAGGGAAACCCTCCCCCAACGTGTGGACAGTCATGCAGAAATGGATACTTGCTCTTCCTACGCAGACGGGGGCGCAGCGTACAAGACAGGCAACCCTCCAGAAAGAACTTAATAAGCTGGTCGAAGAATTAAGCCAGCGGCCTGGCTTAGGGGAGAATGGCGTAAGTAGTACTAATAGCTGGACCCCATTGTAACACGTGCTAATTCTGGTTTTCTTTAGCTTGTATTTGCGCATTGCGATCTCTTGAGTGGAAACGTCATTATTGAACCTCAAGGCCCTGGCGGTGTTAAAGAAGGAAGCAGTCAGCGGAAAGAAGTCAGTTTCATCGACTATGAGTACGCTACTCCTTCGCCCGCAGCTTTTGATTTGGCGAATCACTTCGCCGAATGGGGTGGCTTCGAGTGCGACTACAATGTGTTACCCACTCGTGCACAGCGGCTAGAATTTATCCGGGAGTATATTCACGCTTATTTTAATCTGCTACCTAAGAAGCCTGACAGTATAGACGAGGAAGCGGAGGCACAGAAACTACTTGCTGAAGTGGACATGTTCCGTGGAGTGCCCGGGTTCTACTGGGGGATATGGGCACTGATCCAGGCAACCATCTCGCACATCGACTTCGACTATGCCGAATATGCCGAGATTAGACTAGGAGAATATTGGGGATGGAGAGAAGCGATGCAGAGTGCCGATACGGGCAAGGAGTTGTCGCTACGGGAAAAGAGATGGGCACAGCTGGAATAGATTCAGCTTGCCACAGGAGAGAGAATAAAGTCATGGAACAGCATCTTGATAGATACCATTTATCATACCAGACGTTTTAGAGGTGCTCTCGCCCACACGAGAATTAGACTAACCATGTTGCAATGACAATTTCACAATATTGAAGACCAGACAGCATGAAGTTTCCGGAACGTTCAAGACAAATTTTAGCACATGCGGAGACGATTAACCTTCTATTGGAACTAATCATGATATCTTTGATGCCGTGGCAAAAGCGAGGAATTTCGACACAGACCAACCCTATGACAGACTTCCCAAGGGGTATACTACGTACTAACCTACAGATATTATATTTTCCGTATCCAGAAAATCAAGCCAGCCGCACATGCGTTGCTATTCCAGCGGTCCCCGTTAGTTCCTCTATGTAAGCTCCTATCCAGGCTCTTGTATTCCATCGAGGACAGTAAGATATAGGATAATTAGCTGGCTTCATTAACCAACACTTCTCAGGCACTCCTGCTTACTAGATTTCGAACCATCTCATACACACTTTCCGACAATGATATGTCTAGATACAGACTTATTCCTCCCCAGCTTCGGGGGCCTCGATGCGTCACGCCCTAAGATCTTGAGCAAACAAAACGGAGAAATTCCACACCGAATGACTGGGAAAACCCGGTACGGGCTCGGGTCATGTCGGTATCGCCAAGTATGACTTGCAGAGTGCAGAATGAGGTAAGCTCTATGTAGCCCTACACGGTACACACCATACTGCGGCTTAAGAAGGAACTTTAGTAAAAAGGGGTAAGCGAAAAGGGGAAAGGCGGTGGTTGCCTGGTTCTTCTCCCTATACCGATGTCAGGTGAACTGATTTTCAAGCCAACTAATTTACCAGCAACAAATAGCGACCTATCGATGCTTTACCGGTGGACTGGTGGATCTCTAGGAGCCACTGGGCTTTTGATGATATGTCATATTTTGTGTTGTTGGGAGCACCAGACGAACCCCCCTGAGAGAGCTTCCTGGACCTTAGCCTACATTTAGTTGCAGTTTGCAAAAAGTCAGACACATCATCATCCCTTCCTTTGGCTTCGCCGCTCAATGGCAACGCCCTATGGAGTTTATCCTTTATGTAGCATCCACAGACGGTATTGGAACCTAGTTGCTAACCAATGATGTTAGAGAGTATTGACTTGGACACTCAGGGCTCAGTATTCCTGGGGCGACATTCCCGGCACGAGGATGATGTATGCCCTAATTGCGGTTAGAATGTCAATGATAGATGTACAGAAAGGATAAGGTGGTATGTACCACATGAGCGATTAGAAGAACTATTTCGGGTCAGGGGCGAGGTTGAGTATTCTAGAATCATCACGCATAAGTACCTAAGACACGGAATCGTGCGAATATCCAATGGGTAGGATTCCTATTAACTAAGACGCACGTACCAGCGTCTCATCGGAATAAGCGCTGACCTCTTTACTCGCCCCTTTTCGAAACCGTTTCACGTAACTGAGCCTGCTCAATCTTTTGATCGCGTCTCGCCTTCTCACCCATTCAGGGGACCATATATGAAGCATCAATAGAGGCTTCACCTCTAGGCCAACTAATTCCGAATACAGGCTACTGTCAGACCTCATTTGCGATGCTCAGAGGACAAACTTGCAACTACATCGGATTCCAAGAGACTCTTCCGAGCATCGTCGGTAGCGATAGTTCGCCCTAATACTGCCTTGAGGAATGACGAGGAAGCTCGAGAATTGCCCGGGAACTCTCCTAAGGCTAGGGGCACTTTAGTGGAGCCCATTTCGGTGCCCTCGAACTGAGCCCCGACTCCCCGTGTAAGCTGCTGCTGCTGACGGCTTTCCATGAGTTGCGCTTGGTTACGGTACTGTGAGCGCTGAAGGCGTCGGCGTGTCATGATGTAATTAGATTTGCGGGACTATCCCGCTCATCAGCTCCCAACTTCCATAGAATTCAAGCTTGATATTCTACCTAGTGGAATGCTCAGAATGCCAAGAGCACATATGTTAAAGGGGTTTGTCCACTGGTACTCGTGTTCAAATCGGGATGCTGGGGAATGGTCAACCCCTACGTAGTTTCTACTAGATTCGCCAGGGTCTCTGTTGAAGAGGGGGCTAATAGATATATGTTGGTAGAAGCCAATCTATAGTAAAAGCATTCAGGTTAGTTATATACAAGTTTCGGTCCGGATAACAATAAAAACGGCTTATGCTTACGAAGGAATGGTAGACGTGTGACTCAGCAAAGGATTTGAGAAGAGGTAGTTGTGTATCGCACGAGGAAATATCTATTTGAAGGTTGAGGGAGGCTTTGGCGTTCTGAGAGAAATATCTATGGCAGGTGAGAGATATGGTGTTGCTGTGTAATGATAAATTCAGGATGGACTTGAAAAGAAACCAAGCATGTGCTATACGAACGGAGTATTAATACAGATACCAAACATAATTAAAAGAGTCACCAGGAGTCTCTCGGGGCCTCCACTCGCTGTCCTAGGGGCGATACGAGAAGTCTTGTCTGGGGGTTTCAACTTGAGAAGGAGGGGAAAAGGAGTAGCCATTGGACAACAACGTCATTTCGAGCAAGGTATTAGGAAATTATGTAGCTTATGAAATCTTGGGTAACCAAGTCGAGCACAGATTTTCTCATCTCCCTCTCGTTGCCAAGTTCACGCCTCTTGATGTTGACTGAAAAGGTATAAGTAACCACATCACCAAGAAGCACCAAGCGTCCAGGTTACGAATATCAAGAATACCAAGAACTCTGAGGTAGCCGATGTATTAGCATCAGTTTTCCACCTATTCCCGCAACCGATACCAAGACAGCGGCTCGCTATTGTGCAAGTAAACGGGACTTTTGTTCGCTGTTTGGGGGCCAGCTGAGGGTAAGGCAAAGCTGAGAACCTTAGGAGATATTGGCGATGCCGCCTTATCGCCTTATCGCAGCCCCGAGGCGCGCGACCCGTCAGCTTAAGGGACCCAGGGATGTACCCAGGTACCTATCCGCCTGAAGGGACATGGATGGAGGGGGGATGGAAGACGTGAGCCCTGGAGCTGAGGGAATCGGCAGGCTTCGCAGTGCTCCGAGCGCGCAGATAAGAAAGTGCGAACCATTTCAGGGCGTTGAGTGGGCACCACTATAGCCTGGCCAATCATGCGGCGGGCAATATCTCTAGCTGCAAATGGTCAGTGACAATGTGTTACCAGACTGCCAGACAGCCAGAAGGGGGGGGGGGTCTTAAGGGGGGCCAAGGGAGGGATGGGGGGAGCGAAAAAGTGGTTGGGGCACAGACACTGAGAAGCGCAACTTCTTCATATCTTCTCATATGTTCTCGATCTATTCGTGCTCATCCCGACTCACAACCCCATTCGACCAAAGTCGGGCTGCTCATTGAGTGAAATAGTCAAAATATCTGGTTCATTTGTCCATCTATGTATTCACCTGCAGACGCTTCTTGGCGACGCGCAATCCTAGGTGTGACGAGCGAGTTCCGCGCGCCATGATTCGAAGCAGAAGAGCAGTCTCTGCTGCTGGTGAGCTTGCATGCCGCCTGCTCTTGACCGCCTCTGCCCTTGCAATTCTGTCATTCGCGCACGCGATTTCGCTCGTTGCCACCTCATCCACATCGGCCTGCCTAACACCTCTGCCGCCTTTTATAACCCGACATGCAGAAAGATCTACGTC
Organism: Hypoxylon sp. E7406B; assembly: GCA_000931505.1. Classification (NCBI taxonomy): domain Eukaryota; kingdom Fungi; phylum Ascomycota; class Sordariomycetes; order Xylariales; family Hypoxylaceae; genus Hypoxylon; species Hypoxylon sp. E7406B. The sequence goes on along the minus strand of JYCQ01000118.1, from coordinate 164,698 downwards.
GGGGAATACTGCACTAGGCGGCTTTCCTCAAACGGCAATGGCAAAAGTCGGAGTTCGACAACACGTTGCTTATTAAGGGAAGAGGTTCCAGCACGCACTGAAACCCTTTGCTCTCCTTCTCTCACTCTGACGGCAACTGTAACTGCTGTACGAACACCCTTCAGGCAAGTCAAGTCAGTACAGGCCAGAAAAGATACCCAGCCTGCATCTGCAACGATCAATTAGCCCACACATAACAATAGCCTGCACCCCAATGAACGGGGACCGTCGATGAGACGAGGTTTCGCCTAGACCCTCTCGGCACTTATCAATGCACTTAAGAAACATGACGTTCCTATCTTGGGAAGTGATCAGCAAAAGTGTCGATGCATGTGCCGGATCATATGGTCGACGTCCGATTCAGTTCCGCATGGCTTCCTTTTCATTTTTTCCCCCTTTCCCATCTTCTCTCTAATAGCCTACMCCCTGTCCGCTTCTGAAGCTGTCTGATCCCGCCTCAGACACATACGGTCTCGCTATGGTCCGTGGATAATTGCTGGTTTGGTAAGGCCATTTTCCTTCTGAACCGATTGCAACCGCACCATTTTTTAAAATTAGGGTGGGTGGGAAGAAAACATGATAATGGAGTCTGAGATGAGGTGAAGCGGAGGGAGAAAGCGTGGGATGATGGTCTAGAGCGTGTGGGAAATGTCAGCCGAAACAATTTGCATGGACGGTTGTTTGGAGCTGATGCCAGGCTGTAATTTAGCGGCAAGTAAATTACCGGGCTGAGGCGGTCGGGTGGCCGGTAGGGTGCACTGGCGTTGAGGCTTTACTGGCTGTAAGTTCTCCAAGTTGGGGGCTATGGCGGACGCATCTCACCATCTACCATATGTAGGTACATCCAATATGTAGATTTTCCGGATGTGCCTCCGAGAATTCTGTTCGACGGATGATCGAACGAGCCTACCTATCAGCTCCTAGACTTGCTGATAACCGCCCTGCCATGATACTTACTACGTGCATATTTACTATAACTTACGACGACAGACTGCATCTTAAGCATAAGGAGATACTGCATGCTGATGCCGCAACCACATCTTACTGGAGACTTCTTTTCAACCTATCAAGGGGTATCCCGTGCCAAGCCACACTCCGGCTCTTACCCAAAGGCATGACGGGGGTGATATCTAGAGTAGACCATCTCGATTTCGACTTTCCGGCTTATACGGCGTAGTATGTAGATGAGCACAGGTAAGATGTGACACGTGCAACTCTTTTAATTGGCACCTCCCGGACTTGTCACCTAACGATGTTAGACGCCACACCGAAGAAGCTGATACTTACCCATCTACATACTAGTTGGATGCTACTCTCCGTACGGATGTAGATAAGAGGAATTGACAGGCATGGAGTCAATGGTAACGTGATTAGGCGGTATCGTTCATTGGTCCACCACCACCCTAGTCACGCTTTTTCTGCTTTCATGTCATTGTGCCACCGTACCACAGCTCAACAATGTCCAAGTTGCAGTCACTCTGCGAGCACTAGCACTGATCAGCGCCGACTCAAACCAGAGCTGGACATCCAGCCGAGCCAGCTCTGAAAGGGACTGCGAAGGTTTCCCGCCTGACATGCATGCAGCTGCCGTTGATGCAAACCGCGTACTACCTCACGTTATAATCCACATATGTGGCCAATAACCCTCGGCTTATCCAGCATTGGAGATCACCTACCCTCGCTCGTCAGCAATGCTTAGCCGCCTGAATCAACATAGACGGATAATGATAGGTGGCGTGTGCCCAGCATTGTTACTCTGTTACTCTTTAGTGCTCACTATCGGAGTTGTGGGTGAAAAGTGAACCAAGCAAGCCCACCAAGGCGTTTTTATCGAGTACCAAGGGATAGATGGCGCAGCCAAATTTGATTTATCACGATCTTACTAACATACATACTATGATATGATATTGGGTCCCTACGTACAATCTACATAGCTAAACTACACAGTAATATCGATAATGATAGAGAATCACGACATTCTGTGTAACCCATGACTACCAAGGTAGTAGTTAACACGGTGGTCCCAGTAGCACGTTGTCGGAAGAAAGACGACGCAAGAAAGACTCCATCTTATTAGTCGCCTACCCTATGGACCCCTACCAGGGCTCTAGCTGGATCATTAGTTCCACATTAGCATACTTGACTACCCTATAGCCTGACCTCCAACGGCTTTATTATTATTATTTTTTTTCTTCTCTACATATAGTACGTGTATGCTAGACTAATATGTACTCGGTACCTAACTAAGCAGGTATGGGATATGCACTGTATCTAATAAGGGACTCCGTCTCCATTCCAACAACCCACATCCACATCCGCGATCCTCTTTGGTACTATTTTTTCCGCCTTGGTCTAGGTGTTGTTTTAGAAGCGGACGTATAGTTCGTCAGGCTCCAGGGCTCGTAATCCTGTTCCTATAATCGATCAAGCCAGTAGGATATTACCAATATTACCTAAGGGGCTCCCTTGCTCATCCAGCGAGGCTAATCTACATGTAAGTAATGATACGACAGGTACCTACCTTGCCCGCCTGGCTGATGCTGGGGTACATGTAGGTATTGTACATACCTGTCGAGGTCAAGTGTCAACGCTCCGCACCGACCTCCCGAATACCCCGGCAGCCCGGGAGCTAGAATCCCTGCAGGGCGTTGCACCTTGCTTTTCCACCTTGCACGCCCCTTCCAACTTCCGTCACTTGGAGCTACGAGTGCGAGTTCTTTTGGGTCCTGCGCTTGCCTTTTTTCCCTTCGCCTGTACTGTACCTGCTGTACATATTTTTTTTTCTGTGTCCCCTGGGAATAATTGTGCAGGTGCAGCTGGCTCCATGTGTGTGTAATCTGCCGTCGTAGTGGTCGCCCCACCTTCTTGTCTAGCCAGCCTTTTTTTACTAGGTATCTCGCCTGTCTATCAGTCTGCTTTCCTCGATCGCGACGACCCCAAAAAGTTATTAGCCAATTTGCCCTCAAACCCAAGGTGCTATCTTATTTTTTTTTCTTGATACCGAGACATCTCACGCGGGAAAAGGAAAGAAAAAAAATTGTTTCCCTCCCTTACCCTCTTCCTTTCCCCCACAAGGCAAAAATAAACGGCCTTATGTTCTAACTTCGCATCCACACGTCCACCCCTCGCGACATATCGACCCCCCGATAGGCGTCCTGCAGCCAATCTTTAAAATTTGCTGTTGCTATTGGCTCATTTCGTCACGAGGCGCAGTCATTGACTTTTTTTTTTTAACCCCTTCCAACCCTTCGGCCGACGTTTCCGTCATGAACATCCTGTTTATGATTGACTCTTCGTCCCTTGTAAACCGCAGTTGATGTGTCCCGCCAAGTCGCGCGCGCAAGCGGGAAGTGAGTCTGCGCGCGAGCGAGAAAAAGCGAGAGAGAGCAGGACGAGGCGGAGAGCGGCCCAGCCTTAGTCCAGCCGCCCGCTTGCTGCGGCACAGTCGCCGGTTCCGTGTTATTTTATACGTGCGGCGGCTCAGAGGCCCAGGCCTATTAAAAATCGGGAAGAGCACGAAACAAGTATTAATAGCCCCGTGTCCGACCTGGACTTTGGCCGCGCAAAGCGCAAGAGGGGGGAAATGGCCGCCGACTCGTTAGAGCCTCGACTCGACCGTCGCGGCTCCCTGCTCGAGGCTCCCCGGGAATCTCAAGTCGCACCCGGCTTTGACCCGTCTTTAGACCCCACGATTAGACAGCTGTTCGAACAACAAGCTGAAATCCAGGCGAAGCTAGCAGCCCTACTTCCAGCCAAGTATCTCCCAAACAGTAAGCTCGAGCTGGACATGCTCCGCCGGAAGCTCAGAGCACTGGAGGCCTATGTGAAAAGTCAAAGTGAGTCGCCTCCATTTTAATCTCATGGTGCGACGTTAGTGTCATTCCAAATTCTGATACGTAAATCAAGACTTGCCCGGAACCATTCCCATATTATCTGAGGTTGAGGAAGCCCGCGCTTTGCAGTATAAATGCGAGTGTATCGAGAGCTTCTTAATAGACCAAGGTATGTAGTTTAGCCATCTCGTACTATCTCTTGCCTAATATATGTGGTGTCGCAAATAGGTTTGGATCTTCACGATGTCCAGTTCTTACATACCTTAAAGCTGTACGGTCAGGAAGATGCAATACCTGGCTACGATGCGTGGCTGGATAAAAACCTCTCATTTTATGACCCCATCTTCCGGGGATGGAGGATGAGAGAGACAATACCTCTTATTTCGAGGCGTCAGGCTTCCTTCAAGTGTTGGGATGACCGATGTCTGTATTACATATATGGCTTTTCTAATCCAGAGGACCGGGACGAGCACACAAAGCAGCATGCTAGTCCCCCTAAGAGGGACTCGGGCCTTTCAGTTGGCACTATTCCGCCCATTACTTTTCCAGAGCAGACGACGTCACGAATATTTAACACCGACCACCTAAATCGAAGCTCGCCAGCTACTTTACCACGGCTTTCCGTCCCTCCCTCTTTACCTCCGTTAGCCACCGCCAATCCACCAAGAGATCGACGTGAGTCAACGATAGGGTATCCATTCGCAAACGAATTACCTCCTCAACCAAGGGGGTCGGTAGACTCAGAGCCCGACTCTTTACTCCCGCCGTTGAAGCGAAGCAGAGTTGGGCACGGAAGGCTTGAGTCTATAGGGGAACTTAGGCTTCCGCGCGACGCTGGGCCATGTCTCCGCTGCAAGGTTTATGCAAAGCCGGTAGAGTACCTTAATTTTCGTAGATTGGATGACTGCTTATTTGAGTCAGTGCGATGCGAAAGACGATTGCGCGTTTTGCGCCGAACCTCCCACCTCCGTTAATGACGAGTTTTGGAGCGTTCTCGGATGCCATCGCGGCCCTTTGGTCGCACTAGCTGATTATATGCTGCCAGGTAACATTCCCATTGGTGCGTTGCTGTCAAGTCGCAAGTACTTATCACCGAGTAGAAGCTCTCTCGCCGAGGCAGGTACACACGCCTGTCACATCGCCTCTAGCAAGGCGGCGGAACATGAACGAATACCTGGAACGAACTTACCTTGTGAGCCAGAGCATGTCAGACATGGTGAAGTCACATATAGACTTCGATGACGGGTTCTGGTGGACCGAGGACCTAGCATCCCTGCCAATGCCTAACCCCACATTGGCGACTTACTCGAAGGAACCCAAAGATAAACCACCGCCCGTTTTGAAAGTATTAGCAGCAAGCTGGAACGCTGAAGGGGTGCCTTTCCAATTCTGGGAGCTGTTTAGACTAACGGGCTTCATGTCGGAGAGCCGGGAATTGGAGGCTGTGACGTATCCCGTACTATACCGTGCAAAGTTACTTCTGAGGGAGATCTTATTCTATGACTTGCAACAGCCCGAGCCGTCGATACGAACCGAAGTTAATTTAACCAATGTAACGAATTCCCAGAATTCGCCGGACGACATAGACTACGAGGGGCGAAACCGACTAATCTACAATTGCATGGTTCAATTTTTACAATCCTTCGAGAGCACGACTATGCGAAGAGTTATTTCGGATCCAAAGAGTTGGTTGGCAGTTTTCGTTTCGCTGTGTATTTTCAGCATTGTGAGGACGATCTTGGCAGACCTAATCTCTACGCCATCACGATCTCTTGCTAGTCAAGCGCAAGCCGGGTTTCCCATGTCTGCTGGTGCCACTGCTATGCACAGTGTTTACAAGGTGTTGGTAAGTGTATTCGCTTGGTCCACACCGATGATACTCGACGACCCAGCTTTGGATTTGGATGGAAACGACCGCGCATTATTTGCTACTACAGTTTCGGCTATTCGAAAGGATGATTGGATCACGCTGGGTATTCGCTCATCTAGAGATTTCCTTCTCGGACTCGGAAGCGGTTATTTGGATGGCAATGCCGGGTTTAATGGCTTCTTTAGGCAACGGACACCTATTTACCGACATGTTTCATATCAGCAGCCTTCAGTTGTCGGTCAAGCTGGTGAGGCTCGAAAGCCTGTTCTTCAGTGGCGTCCAATCGACCCCTGGGCGAATCGAAGTGATCAGGAAATGTTGCCTGCAACGTATGCTATAGAAAACCCGGAACCCGGGAGGAGGCATACCGTAGGAGAAAATCCTGTTTTTACACGTGCGATTGCAAGGGGGCTTAATTCCCCGTCAAAGCTTAGGACCTCATACCAGCGGCCACCACTTCGACGCGTATTTTGCACTAAGTGTAACGAATATCCTGAGGGTTTCCGTGGCGAACACGAACTTCGAAGGCATAACGATGCCAAGCACGCATCGTTGGTGAAGAGATGGGTTTGCACCGAACCACAGAACGCAAGTCCGAGCTCTCCCCAGCCGGTGATACCGCTTTCGAAATGCAAAGCTTGCGTTACGCAGAAACGATATGGTGCTTATTACAATGCGGCGGCTCATCTACGTAGGGCCCATTTTCACCCACATAGAAGCGGTAAGGCCAGCGGCGATTGGCCGCCGATGACGGTATTGAAAGATTGGATGCGAGAAGTACGGCAGTCTATTGATGTCAACGAGAACGACTCGTCCAGCGGGGAAGAAGACAACGACGTAAGGATGATTGAGGAGTATGCATTGCCCCGGCAATCATCGTTCTTAGAAGCTCCGCGACTTGCGCCTGCGCCACCGCAAGGACCATTGCTAGCACCGTCGATAGCACCCTCTCTAGACAGCACCGCGCACAGCAGTCCCGTCATACCGAAGGCCGAGGACAACAGAAATCGCTGTCCTCATCCGGACTGCGGTCGGGTATTCAAAGATCTAGCGGCGCATATGTTGACGCATCAGGAGGAGCGACCTGAAAAATGCCCGATAGAAAGCTGCGAATATCACACGAAAGGTTTCGCGCGGAAATACGACAAAAACAGGCATGCATTGACACACTACAAGGGAACGATGGTTTGTCCCTTTTGCCCAGGACCAGGCACAGCATACGAAAAGGCATTCAATAGGGCTGATGTCTTTAAGCGGCACTTGACTGCTGTACATAACGTCGAACAGACTCCTCCCAACAGCCGGAAGATGATCATTACTGGGAACAGTTCTCGGAACGGAGGCGACGCCAAGTGTTCCATCTGTCAGACGCGGTTCTCTACGGCACAAGAATTCTATGAGCACTTGGACGATTGCGTTCTCAACGTTATCGTCCCTACGACGCCAAAGGCGTTGAAGGATCGGGTATCGACGCCCCAAAAGGGCGACGAAAGGAGCATCGTGGTCGCGATGGAGGATTCGGACGAGAAGGGCAGCAGAGCTGAATCGAAGGGGGCAGTCGAAGTATCGCCAGCTAAGGCGACGGAGCCAATACGAGGGGATAAGATGGATCTGGATTCGGACAAGGATTAGGGACGTGAATGGATTTTTATGCAATGTACATACAGACACGACGGAGCGGGGGAAATGAGGGGAGTTTAGGGATATATGGGGGTGTCATGGCGGTACCTACATGCGAGGCCGTTATATTCGTTGTATACAAGCTTGGGAACGAATATCAGGAACTTTGAACGATATTAGGTTACGCCTCGCGGATGCAAGTGACCAATTGGGTGAGGAGCGTTCCATTAAAGTGAGTCAAGGGGAGTAAGCGGATGGCGAACTCGGAGGAACCCAGCTCGCAGGTCACTATCGGAATTGTTGGGGTAATGATCGGCGAGGAGGTGCCGGTGTAGGTGTACATACCCAGAAGTGAGGTTGCGCTGGGAAGGATCGAGAAGCTGGTGGGCATGAGCTGAGGACGCTCGTCTCACGTAGCCGCATAGTCGAATTTTGAACTTGATATCAGATTCTAATCTCTAAACATTTTCTCGGGCACGGATTTATGTACTACGACGAGAGACAGTTGCAACAAGCGGTATCATAATACCTAATTCCACTATTGGACTAGCAGGGCTGGGATATAGCGCCTAGTCATTTATGTAAGGCGTCACGTTGAGCAAAGGGGGGTGTGGGTCTATAGCCTCCCTTTTGTGGCTTKGGKAATTTTATAGCAGATTACAAGGACGGGCACCTGCAAGCATGGCTTCTCAATACACGTATACACGTATACACGTGAAGATACCTATGTCCCCTGATAGATACTAGAAACTACGTAGATACTTGGTAGTTAGATATTTACCTTACTCTGGCCTAAAAATCGGAAGATGAAACGCGGGAAAGTTTATGTCGGGCTGAGCCCGTAAGCGGCGCTTTTTTGCCCGCAAACTACCGAACTACGCGACGACCTGCTGCAAGGGGGGGCTGCGGCGCCGGCGGGAAGGCGGGAGGCGCTTAACTGCCTCATCTACCTACTACGTACCACGTACATGTTATTACTTACTGGCCTAGGGCTACATATGCTTACACTAGGCCGTCTAGTGGGGATCTTGATATCCAGGTTATCCATGGTTCAGCGGCCGGCTTACATAAGGGCAGCTACCAACTATAAAGCCAGGGCTCGCTAGCCACCGTGGCAAAGGCAAGAGTTTGCGAATCCTCCCGGTCCGCATCGCTGGGTCCGTAGTGCCACCGTGGAGATTGTAGATTCGTCTAGGTTAGATACTCCTTATCTCCTATGGACGGGTCGCAGTTCCACCCGCATGGCACAAGATCCCCCGGCATAGGAAGCGTGGTTCCGGACTTCGGCGACCTGTCAGGGCGGAGCGGAGAGGTGACAGACTTGGTGATTGGGCTGGGCACGACGGGAAGGAATGGAGGAGCCTGGTATTCCTGGATAGTGGATGAATCTGGTGGAGTTGATATGATTGACGGTACAGAGCGAGTTGAAGATAGCGTGAGGCTGGTCATCATACTATGTTAGGTATGGATCGGCTGCAGACATGCAGCTATGCAGCCCTAGCCTTGAAGGTACGACGCCCTTCCGCTCCGGCTCCCTCGCATTATCATTATTGTTTCGGCTTTTTAGGCGGTGTTCCTCCAGGTCCTGGTATATAGGAGTAGTCAACAGGTTCCGGTACTGGGACGATGGGTTCGTACATCAGATCGCACGGCCATATGAGTCGTAGACTTATTAGTGGTTCGTCCGAGTGCTCAAAATAGGCGGTGACGTGTATTCAAGTCTATTCAAGTGCTCATGATGAACAACTATGTAGTTAATGGTACTAGCTTATGTTGGTTCATTATGGCCGAAGAGACTGATATAATGAAGGTAACCACAAGCTTCTTTCATTCCAGCCCATTTCTGTTGACTGTGGCGTTGCTGTATGTGTCCTTACCAGACAAGCTCTGTACTGACTCTTAAACATCTTACGAACCTTTATCCGTGACTTATAGCTTTAAGTCTAACGTTTCTCGTCATAGCTAAGAGGAGAGTCTGGAACTTACACGAGGTGCCCAGATAGTCATTGTAGACGAGATTAACCTACAAAAATTCAGAGCTCTCGGTTATCACTTTGACTGACAGGCAGCGTTAACCCCCCTTTTAATTTGTACAACACCTCTTTACATGGGCCTAAGCGTTCCCCTGAAGATCTCTATATAGTAGGTACCTAGTCGAGAGGAACATAACCTTCTATGTAAAACCAAAGCAAAGAGGCCCGATATTAGGCACTTGAACAGCGTGTACATGTTTTTCTATCTCCTAAAAAGCTTTGGATGAAAGACCACCTAAACTTATAGAATCCTAGTTCTCATGATACATGTGATAGCTTGCCAGTCAGGACATATTAACATAACATCTTGACAGGGTATTTTGAATGTGAAGACCTTTCAAATCGATGCGTACCACTCGAGGTTTAGTCTTTCTAAACGGAGGTCTTATCATGTATGTTTGTTATAGCATCCTCTAGCCAACCACATAAGACAACATTACAGAGACCGTAATCTAATGATGTCTAGAGGTATACTATAGCGTTTTAACGCACATTAAAGAATATCAAATTTCTATCGAAATTCTATCCCGGCTCATTTAAGTCGGTTATACATCTTGTTTCGATGGTAGGTTCAGGAGCACAACCATATAGATGAGCCAAAGCCAAGTCTTTTTAAGTTACTCATTGCGACTATACTGTTGAAAAACACAACCTAACAGACACATAGAGTAGGTAGTTACCAGGTGAGAAAGTTCGTATCTGGCAGAATATCTTCCATTCTTGTAATATACCCAAGGCATGCTTTCATCCTCCCAACCTCCAAACGGGGTATCATCACCAACCATACGTGCACCTCATACCCATACATCCCTACATACATGCGTACACACATGCCTCTGGTCCCCGCCGCATTACACATAGGAGACGCCATAGCTTGGCCAATAACTCATCCATCATATATATCCATATAATCCATCCAGCCCAATTTCCCCTCATTAATCCTTAGCCAGTCTAATTCTCAAGAGGCTTCCTCGCATACCCATTCAGCATCCTAAACCCAGCACCAACCTTCTTCCCCTCCTCGACAACCTCATGCACGCTATCAAGGCACTTCCCAGCCTTCTCGCGCATCTCCTTCCCCTCGGCCTCCATCTCGAAGAACCCGAGACGAGCCTCACTCGCCACCTTTTCCGTCTCGCAGCGGAGGAGCCATCGCTCCCACGCCCAGCCACCGGCCAGACCAGCCACGCTGGCCGCCGCCTCCGTGCTGCCGCACACCATAGCTTCTAGATCGAGGGGCCTTTCGGCTCCCGTAGTGCTGTCCCTGGCAACCCTCCTGTTGCGTCTGACGGCGGGATCAGGACCCATGGGGAGACACACCCACGCGCGTCTGACCTCGTCGTAGCCCGCTCTCTTAAGACGGCCGAGGAACATTCTAGTTGGGCTAGGATCGTATCCCAGCGTCTTAAGCGCAAAGCCGAACTCCACGCTCTTGGCCAGACCAAGCGGTCCCGCGTTCGTGATGTCCGAGTCAAGGACGGAGAACTCGAGGTACCCACCAGGCTTAAGCACGCGCATGCACTCTTTGAGACATGAATCCCACTCATCCTCGCCATTCTCGCCGATGAACTTAAGAATCGAGTGTAGCTCGCGCGCGGACACCAAATCAAAATGCGCATCGGGGAACGGGAGGCGCGTGAGCCGCTCCACGGCGACCTGTCTGTGGTTGGGCGGGCCGCGGATATTGGAGTTGGACAGTTGGCGGATGGCCTTGGTGGTGACCGTGTACACCTTAGTATTCGGGTACGTGATGGCGCAATGCCAAGCCCAGTCGCAAGTTGCCTGGCCACCGAGATCTAGGATGCGGGCGCGGTCCTTGGCGCCGCCGATGCGGGACAGGCGGGCGAGGCGCTTAGCAATGGGAGCGGAGAATAGACGCCCGCCGTTCAGGGCTTTGGTTGCGCCGACATGCCAGTTAGCCATGGACATCTGGGTTAGGGCCTCGTGCTCCTTTTCGCTCTTCAGCTTCTCGGGGTCGTCGACAATAATGTCATCGCCGCGGGCTACGTTGGCGCTCATGCGCTTCTTGGCGGACTGGGGCACCACCGACAACTGGTACTTGCCTAGAAGCTGATTGCGGTGAGTCTCGCGTAGAGAGATGCGCTGGGCTTGGAGAGCCTCGAAGCGCGGAAGACGGTGGACGAAGGGATCTTGGCTGCGGGACCGGATGATGTAGTCCTGGAAAGCGCGGTAGTAGGCTGACTCCTGTCGCGAGATCTTGGGCGGGAGGGTCTTTGGAATGTCAGTCTTTACAACAATCTCGGAGAAGCGAACAGTCTTTTTCTTTTGTGCCGAGGATGCTACCTCGGCCTCGGGCTCCTTTGCCTTCGGCTTCTCTTCAATGTGGACTTCCGTCCCAGTCTTGGGCTCAGCCTCTGGCTTGACTTCATCCTCCGGAAGGATGCCCTGGAGATAAACTCTTTGCGCCATAAGCCATAGTTCAGTCCGGTCAAGGTTGGACAGAGCTGCCTCTTGCTGCTTCCTGGAATATTCGGGATCGTAGGTCGTAACAATTTCCGTAGCAGTAACATCCTCGTTAGGGCTCATGGGTTCGTTAAGAGCGAACGCAGTAGGGGAGGTTATGGGATGCCTTTGCTCGACGCGTCGTGCCGTAATAACTTCCTCAGTAAGATCAGCTCTGGCTTCAATAACCTGCTCAAAGACAGCTTGTCTCGCAGTAGGAATGCCATCTGACATCGCGCCCCTTACTTCAACAATCTGCTCGACCGGTGCTGATAGAATGGGCGTAGCCGCAAATCGCTCAGGCCGTGGTGGAGGTGGAGGCAAGACTGGGACAGCTGGAAGAGTCGGCACCTGAGGAGCTGGCTCATTCCAGGGGCACCGGTAGAACTGCTCTGCGGTAGTCGAAGTAGGAGGTGCATTGTCATCTGGTGTCATTGTGGGCAGATGCCAAGTGTGTCTTGTGCGTGGAGAAAGACCGGAGAAGAATCCACCTGGCGAGGGAATATCGAGTCTTGTTAATCCATTGAGGGATTGTTGAGTCGACACTCTTCGAGCGGGCTGGGTCATGGAAGTGAGCAAGCGCGGTGTCTGCTGGGACATCTCAGGCCTTCTCTCTGTGACTTCGATGACTTGCTCTGGGCGATACTCGTCCTCAGAATCCTCGCTTCCAGATAGTGCCTGAAGAGTATCCAAGGCAGCCGGTTGTAGTTGAACGCCAGACCAATCTGTGTTAGTGGTGCTCTCATCTTCTCCAATGACCGGTGTTGGTGGAGCAGACAGGGCAGCCATCTGATCAGAACTCAGACTTCCATCAAGAGACGGTGGCGCTGAGATGGTTGGTACTTCTTGAGATTGCTGAGCTTGCAAGTAGGATATTACGGCTGGKGACATCTCAACCTTGGGKGGTGGTGTAGGAGGCACTGGTGACACAAGCCTCTTAAAATCCCGCCTACCCGACCAACTTTCGGCATTTTGCTCCTGCTGCCCGGGGATAACTAAGGGCGGAAGAGCCCGAGACGAGGCTGAGGACTGGGCTACGGACCGCCTCTGCATTGTTATGTTTCGCGAGCTATTCCGGCGCTTTAGCGATGACTTCCTCGAAGCACGTTGTGTGTCTTCTTCGTCAGAGACTTCGTAGATATCGTCAAAGTCTGTAACGTCAGTACTTATGCTGGCTCGGTTCCAGGGGTCTGAGGAAGTTATCGACGGCGAGTTGCTTTCGTCAGCCGAGACAGTCGACGGAGACTCGGGTAGTATTGGGGCTGATAAGAAGTGGAAGCCTCGAGGAGTCGGGAAATGGTCACTTCGTGGTGACAACCACTGTACTATCTTCTCGTTGGATGCATTGGCTTGAATCTTGCGACCCCTTGACTCCATCGACCTCCGCGACTCTTCTGGTTCCTCCTCCATTATTGTATTAAGTGACCTCCCCGGCCTTCGTACCTGCGAAGGGGAGGGAGGTGTGTAAGTGCTAGACGGTAAGAGTACTAGCTCCGGCATGTTGGAGTAATAAGAATGCAGTCAGATTTTCAAGGGAAATATAGATGTGAGAACTATATTGGACGGATACAACCGTAAGATGCTGTAGAAAAAGGACGTCCGGCGTCGTTGAAAGCAAGAAGTAGGAATAAAAATGCTTTAACGACAGGAACGCTTCGTTCAACGAAAGCGAAGTATAGATGAGGCAACCTCAAGGAAGCTTGAGGAAAGAGTAAAGAGAAGAGACCTACCGGGTGCCTGGGAGCAAGTAGTTTTATGACTGCGGCCTTGGAGATGGCAAGCGGCTATCGCGTGGAGAGAGTCGCATGGAGAGGAAGGCGAGCGCTTCCAGGCCAGTGGTTGTCCATGTCGATGGGCGGATAAGGCACATAGGCTGCATAGCCTTGGGTCCCGACTGCAGAGGCACAACCTCTTTTGGGTATGAAAGTGTGATAGCGGTGCCGGAAGAAGGCTGGTCGTCTCGCTGGGAGACGTCAGTCTGGAGGTAGCATCGGTCGAACTACCGACTCCAACATCCAATCAGCACTTCGAGCCAGACGACCGGCGGTGGTATAATTTTAGAAATCTCCGCAACGGGGACCAATAGTCAGACTGGCGCGCGGGATGGAGGAGGGTCAAAATACTTGATTGGAAAGGTATTGCAGGCTCCTAGGCCAATGAGCTGAGGTTACGCTGACTGAGCGCTTAGGTGCCCTATTCGATTTGTGACGCTCCGTGATTGGACAAGTCGCGTTCCACGATGGGACGAATCGTGCAGGGTAACCAAACTTCCAGAACTCGCAGAATTGTAAGACAAAAGACAATGCTGGATAAACGTCATAAAGACAGACCGCTCGACGGAACTATCTTGTCCATCTAGCCGGCAAGGGAGTCCCTTGTTCTTGATGGATTCCCAAGTAAGGAGGCATTATTGACGTGTCTCTGCGGGCTCGAGAAGGGAAGACTCTCCTTCGTTCCCAGAATGTCATATCAACTTGTATGACAATCAATAGTCTTCTTCCTTTTGGATCCGGAATTGTAAATGGAGTATAGGTAGGTACCTAATGATTATTTACCTCATCAGACGTTGCTCTGACCTGTAGAATTTTGATTAATTCTAGCAGCTATAATTAACGTCCCGATGAACAAGCATCTTGTCGTAAGATTCTTAATGTTCCTCCGGACTTTATAAAAGACAGCTGCAGAGAGCAGTATTGTTCATGAGCGATATTCGTCGCTGACAAATGAATTTAATTATAGGCCGTCGGAGATGGTCCCGGTCCTGCTCCAGGGCTGGCTTTGAAATTGGGATATAAACGACAATATGCAGATTGCTAAGACATTCACCCTTTTGGTGAGTGCATTATACCGTATGACCTTTCATCAATGCCAAATACAACCTATCGAAATGGTCATCTGGCTTATGGTTGGTGAGAAGCAATGTTTCGGGTCCTGCCTCAGTAGGGCCAATTTGATTGGGCGCTCGACGACTACGATGAGATTTGTGTAGAACAGATAGGTAGGGGGGCCAGCGAAGGATGTTTTCGACTAGTATATTGAGGAATACGGACGTAGATGGAAGGGTATCGCTAGGTAAATGATGCTATAGCCCTATTTTCAACGAGCTGATGAATGTCAACTACGGAATTCAGAGGGAGATACACATTCTGTGTTTGCACATTCCAAGGCGCACGGACAACCTTATCAATTAACAAACAGCTGTGGCGTAAGCTTGAAGTACTTTGTAGAACTTGTGGCTTGTAATCTCCTTGATTCTCCTATTGCTATCGTAATCGAGCTATCACCTACTGCGCGCCAGTCGTTCGCGGGTCTGCGAAACATACGAATGTAACTACCCCACCAACCCACCAGCCCACCATACCTGTCCGCCGAACCTGTCGACAACCCCGCGCTCAACACAGCAGTCCCTACTAGTAGCGAACGAAGAAGTGGTATTTAAGTCATCAAACGACGAAACATCTCGCGTTTCCTTGAATTCCCGCCAATTAGTCAGGAATGGCAGACACAGAACAGGCGGACGGGTCCAGCGAGCCCCAAGGCCGCCATGTGATCTACTGCGGCGGTAAGTCAAACAAAAACAGCGGCCAAGTTTCCCCACCAGCGACCTGGGGGTGTGGGTGGTAACAAGTACTATGCAGTAGAGCTATAGCTAACGAACTCTGTGTGTATTGGCTTAGTATGCACTTTACCACCAGAGGTACGGCCGACTGCAAAATCCCCGAGTGGCACTCGAGCCGCTGCTCGAAAGCAGAAAACGAAACAGAAGAGTGGACTGATTGCCAAAAGTAGTACTGCGAATACGGCGGCACCGTCAAGAAGTGCCAGGACTGGCTGCAGAAGAACCACCCGGCCTTGTACGAGCAGATATGGTCTCCTGGTGCGTAGATTAGTTGCATCCTTCCCGCATGCCTCCTGAAACGGGGATCTACAATATGTTCGAATTCTCGACGTGGACCACTAACATAGTCCAAATCCACGCCTGCAGAAGCCTTAGAAGCCGCCACCGCGTCGCTCTCCGTCGAAGCCCAAAAGCGAGCCGCGAAGGACGCCCAGAAGAAAGCCGCACAGGCCGAGAAGGCGGAGCAGAAGCAAGCCGACAAGATCGCCAACAGCGTGGTCACCATCAAGCGCGTCGAACGCAACAAGCGGAAATACGTGACGGCCGTCTCGGGTCTCGAGGCTTTTGGCCTGGACCTGAAAAAGGTCGCCAAGGAGTTCGGCAAGAAGTTTGCCACCGGGTCATCTGTCACTAAGGTACCTAGCGGCGGAGAGGAGATCGTCGTCCAGGGCGATGTGAGCGACGAGATTGAGGAGTTCCTGCTGGAGAAGTACAAGGAGATACCCGAGGACAACATCGAGTTAGTAGACGATAAGAAGAAGAAAGGGGCCAGCGCTGGCTAGCCGAGCTGAGTTGGGCAGAACATGCGTGATACTGATGCATTGTTGTCACGAAGGAAGAAGCAAGTAACCCCTGTATAGATTAGGGGAGAGAAGGGGGACAGAAATGCAGCAGCCCTTGAATAGAAAAGCAAAAGCCAACAAGGTTCTCATTGCGATGCGACCTGTGTTTTAATTCGCACCCTTATTTACCAACCGACACCTGAATCCTGAACGCCAAACAAAAACCAATTGCAATTACACATTATAGCCACTGAAGACCTAGGCCCTCTTTCTAAGTGTCCTCCCCGTTCCCGTTCCCGTAGGCGCCGTTGTAGCCTTCGACGCCGGAGGCTTCTTTGTAGTAGCTGACTTTATTGTGCTCATTACCGTTCTCTTTGCCGGAGGAGCGGTGGTCTTAGCTGCTCTCGAAGCAGTTGTCTTCCGCACCACCGTTCCGTTGCTGCCGTTGCTAGACTCGCTAGTGGCGCTTAGTTTCCGTCGTCCACGCGTAGAGGCAGCAGTGGGTGGACGAGAAGTGGCTCCAGCTTGTCGCGTTCTTGAGGCAGCGGTGCTGGGATTTGAAGAATTTGAGTTCGTCGAAGACGAAGCTGCAGTGGCCTTTCGCGTTCCAGCCGCGGACCGGGTTCCCTTGGCCTTCTCAACCATACTCGATATGATATTTGGTTTAGGGGGTGGGGCCTTCACGGGAGATGCGGGTCTGCTAAACATTGGCTTTGTAGGCGATGCTGGACGCTGGCGAGGGACGACGGTTCGGGTGTTTGAAGATGTGGGCGACAGAACATGTGCTGGCTGGATAGATGCAGCTTCCTTCGCAGGAACAGCACGAACCTTCTTTTTGGCGTTCTCGACTGCGGTACCCTGGTTTTCCTTATCGGCACCAGATATCTCATCACTAGAAAACGTTAGTTAAACAACTGGAACTGAAAATAAACAAACGCATACCTCAAGCGCTTGCGTCCAACTGCTGCACTGCTGGCTGGGACTGGCTTTCGTGGGAGGGGCTTGGATGATGTGTCGTCCTTGGCTGGGACGGGAGGTGGTCTAGCTACATACGTTGACTTGGGTGGGCGAGGAGGTTGTTGTGGTTGTAAAGACTTGGAGAGGAGCTCGCCCATCTTAGCCTTCCGTAGAGCCGTTGGTATCCGGTTGACGCGCATCTCTACTCGTGATCTTAGTTGTTGCGCCTGGATATTGTACTGAGCTCTTAGTCGTCGTGCACGTTCAGTTACTGCGTTATAATTAGTTACTATCGCGTAATTTAACAATTTAATTCAGAATCGCGTCCATACTCTCTAGCTGAAGATTGTCAATGAGGGCTTGCTTCTGGGCAAGCGAAAGACCTAACTTCCGCTTCTTAATTGGACTTCTTGACGGGCTGCTGCTCTTGGTTGGGATCTTCTGCTGGTTTTCTACAGGGCTTGTCGAATGGCTCGACTTGCGCTTTCGCGTCGCTTTCACGGGTGCCATCTTGATTGGTGCTTTTAATTGGGATTGTAGAGTGTGATATGATAGAATAAAGGGTTAATTTCTGGACAGACGCGTCTATCGTGGAGGGCGTTTTTGAGTAATGGGGAATTATGGAGTACGATGCAGGATTTCGGCGTGTTAATGATGAAACCAGTGCTTGTGCAAGTAAACAAAAGATAGGCACAGGTTACTTTGTGGCGCTAGCAATTTCATTGGGTAGCTCGAGCAACTGGGCGCACCAGGGTCCCTTAAAGTGGTTAAGCCGATAGCCCTGGAGAAGCAGCTGGTCCAAGCTCCATTGTATCGGCGTACCATAGGTACCGTTGTACACTTCGCAGGCTGCACCTGCCTGACGTTTGTCTGAACTGAACCTTGGAGAGCTCATCTTCCGTTTCAAGCAGCTGCACCTATTCGTTACATCCCCATCCTCCATCCTCCGACCATTCCAACATCGCCGGGCTTTACACGGCTATCTTCTAGCCTCACACAGCAGCCATTATCCACTTTCCACTCATTACCCACGAAATAAGTCCAGTGCTACAACACCGCCAAGATGCCGTTGCAAGCTGTTATGATAATCGTGGATAACAGCGAAAGCAGCCGGAATGGAGACTACCAGCCGTCGAGATTCGATGCTCAAGCAGATGCTATCAACATCATATTCGAAAGCATCACTCAGTCGAACCCCGAGTCGTCCGTTGGCTTGATGAGCATGGGTGGCAAGGGTCCCGAAGTCCTGTCTACGCTGACGACGGAACGAGGCAAGCTGCTCGAAGGCCTGCACCGCATAAGGAAGAAGATCTCCGGCTCTTCCCATCTCGCCACCGGTATCCAGATCGCCAGTGTATGTTAAGCAACCGCATTTTGTGAAGCATATCGAGAGCACCTGGACTAACAATTAACCCTTCCAATAGTTAGCATTGAAGCATCGACAAAACAAGTCCCAACGCCAACGCATCATCGTCTTTGTATGCTCGCCTGTGGCTGATGACGAGAAGAAGCTGGTATCGCTAGCAAAGAAGATGAAGAAGGGCAACATCGATATCGACTTTGTCCTGTTCGGCGACTTAGATGACGATGACGTACAGAAGAAGCTCGAGGCTTTCAACAACACGGTCAAGACAAACGAGAACTCCCACCTCGTCGTGATTCCGCCCAGCGGCAAGCTTCTCAGCGACCAACTCATCACAACACCCATCCTGCTTGGCGAAGGCGCTGCTAGTGGTTCAGGTGGCATGGCTGAGGGTGGCGGCGACTTTGGCGATTTCGACTTCGACCCCAGTGCGGATCCTGAGTTGGCTCTTGCCCTACGCATGAGTATGGAAGAGGAAAATGCTAGACAGGCCAAGGCTGCTAAAGAGCAAGAAGAGGCTGCGAAGAAGACAAGTCTAGAGGGCATACAGGAGGAGGGTGAGAACCAACCTCTGCTGAACGAGCAAGGCGAGCCCAGCGGAAGTGGATCTGCTAGTAAGAAGGACAACAAGAAAGGCGATGACGATAAGATGGACACGTCGTAGATTTGGTTGTCTACAGTCGATTGACTTGATTCTCACCGGCATAGGATTACGGAGTTGTACTTGTACAGTAATACTAGACTTCTTAAGAGGCGAATCAAAGGGGAAATACTGTTGCCGCAAAAAGGCAGTGCAGCTTCTTCTATCAAGAACTAAGTCCTGACCATATTAACTGAGAAGACCCTAAACTCCAAACTCCACGCGACAATGCAACTCTAGATGATGATTTTACCCCATCGAACCAGCATGATTTCCCTCCGTTCCTGATAAATTCATAATAGAATCATATCATAACAGTAGTTTTCCCTCCTACCTAGAACTATTAATCTCCCTAATGTAAGAGTTCAACTTCCTATCAAAAGTCTCGCAACGGATGGGCATCTCAAGCTGGTAGAAGGGGTTCTTCATGACGTAGTCGGAATATAGATCGTAGACCTTGCGCATGGTCACGTCTACATTGGTCTGCATCGTGTCCGTGAACAACAGGAACTTGGTACCAGTTAATGTGTTGAAGCACTGCAACCGGAAGTTCTCTGACTCCAGCACTTCAAGGCCCGAGGGGGGTTCTGGCCGGCTCGGTATCGGCACGCCTCCTGCTGTTACTGCAGCTGGCTGCTGCTGGGCCATCAACCCCTTGAGTGGATTCAGCCGCGCCGTAATGGCATGAACTCTATAGAGGGATGAGCAAGTGAATTGATCGTGAAACCAGGGGAAATGTCTCACCCGTGAAAGGTACCAGCAAGGACAAGATAATCATTTGTGTTGAGCTGATTTAGGCCATCTCCAAAGGTTCTGTTATAGATAAGACCGCCAGCCTTGTTGATCACGATGAGAGCTAGGACACCCCTATATCTGGATTAGCAGCAGTTCCATGTATTCCAGTAAATTGATGTGACTTCATACTCACATGGTGTGGCGGTATTGAGGGCTTTGTACTATTTCGGTGTGATTGAGGTACTTCAGGTATGCTCTCTTTGCTCATTTCTCCTTAAGATTTATGCGTTCATGGTTCTTTGGCATGGGATCTCATAGTACACGGCTTCGTCACCAATCTGTCGCTTTGACTGATGTTCCTCTAACAGTGACGTTGATAAGCCGAAGTTCATCCGGATAGACCCAGCCCCCTGAAAGCGATAAAGAGATATTCTATATGTGGGCTAAACCGTAAGTAGCTAAGCGTATCTGTGGATTTTTGTCGAAGTTTCCCCAAGACCCCACAATTCGCCGGATCCATGTAAGCTTTCAAGGCTTGTTCCATCACAGGCTACAGGCTACAGGCTACAGCCGCATGTCTGACAGCTGCCATTTCTTTCTCGTCTTGTCGCATATCATCTATCATCTTTCAATTCACCGCGTCGATTCGCGACAACCCGAGAAGAATTAACAACCGCATTTACTCTTCAACCACGAATTGCCTTTTCACTGCAACTCTCTTTTTTCTGATCTTTGTACGATCGCAATCGCACAAAGCATCAGCGTCAATCACGACGATGTCCCATCMCCCTGCTACCTCGCGCTCGAGACCCCAGCCCGCCGGTAGCGAAGAGGCGACCACTGTCCTGAGATTGGGCGAATTCCAAGATGTCGACACCCTGACGCTTTCCGAGGCTGCTCTCGTTATTAACGCGCTCGTCGCTAAGCGTCGTAATGACCGGAAGAACGTGAATGAGACCGAGTATGCAATCCATCCCGATGGATGATGATGACGGGGAAAGAGTCATGGCAGGGTTCATGGAGTGCTAACTCTGTGTTGTTATTATTCAGGATGTTGACCAAGACAATCGACTACCTAGATACATTTGCTCGGTTTAAGAAGAAGGAGAGCGTCGAGGCGGTCGAGCGCCTTCTAAGCTCATATCCAAAGCTTCATAAGTTCGAGCGTGCTCAGCTTGGTGCGTTGGCCGGACACAGAAAGACAATCCCTACTGGTCGACAGCATTGAGGGGCTAACCGGATATTGTGTTTTCAGGTTCGCTTTGCTGCGAGACAGCCGAAGAAGCCAAGTACCTGATCCCTTCGCTCAACGACAAGATCAGCGACGAGGAACTGCAAGAAATGCTCGACGAGATCTACAAGCTGATGCCCCGATGATCCCACTTTATAGACCCATCATGGATGTGTCGCCTAGATATTACGCTTGAGTGTTCACCGCAATTGAACAAGTACCCCTGGATTCGACAAAATCCATACGAAAGAGCTAGGGCACACACGTTAGAAGGAGCGAGAAGTTGCGATAATAGGATCAGGTTGTAACAAAGCAGATTTCATACAAGGCGTTATATTTAAATTGGACCAGGGAACTGGTATTTGCACTGGACGGCGCAGGATTGGGAAAAAAGAGACCGGCACGTTTCTTGACTTCTGTTTCTCCTTGGTGTTCTATACCCCATAAGATCGGCAGATACAGGCAAAAACAAATGGCATTCCGTTGATTTTTCCCACATACCTCTCTTGTCGTATGCTACCTAATCCACTACGTTACGGCATCTTCCTCATTCCGTTCTTATTCTTCTCAGATCTATATAGCTACCTACCTTTTTAAACGGCATATCGCAACGCTTTGAGGGTTAAGAAAGCAAGACGATAAGCCTCAGCGCCATGAAAGCATCTAGCTGATCTATAAAGCGAGCCGAGGAAGTGATGCTATTTGACAGTTTACACTACGTTCTAATGTCTAACCAATTCACTACACGTTCACTGTACGAAGTCTTAATCGCCGATCTTGGGTAAATTAATATATAATACAGCGTTAGAATAAACACTGAACACAGCTGTACGAGCTCTCACACATATCCCCCCTCCAAAATGCATGCCTGGTCTCCGACTGTCTTGTTGTACGTCGGGTATCTCCCGAGTGGTAAGCTCGGAAATTTCCGTATGAGGCATATTTTTCTATCTCAAGAGTGCCAGTCGCGAGCGCCGGCACCATGAGGATGCTCGTAATGTAGGCCAGCGAGAGGTTGACAATATCGCTCTTCCTACTTGTCTAGTCGTACAATAGGCCGGTGTCTTGTTCTTGTTGTTGTTTTGGATTGTATACCCTAATCCTTGTTTCGATATAGGCTCGGCAAGAATTACGAATGTTATCGCGAATGAACTGTTTCGCCGCCATGTGTTGCTTGTACCCCGTTTTTAGTCAAATAAGCACACACAATAGCGAGCTGTGAGAGTTGCCTAGTATCCCCAGGTCTCAGCTTCTGACGGTACATAGATGGAGTCGTTGGTCTTGTCAGGGCCGCCTTGGCCATTGTCACGACCATGGTCGATTCTCTGGGGTGGGTAACTTTGTTACCATCATGGCTGTCCTGGCCATCGCTAGCCACTATCTCTAAGATGAGTTCTTTGGATTGTCTTGTTGCAATTTTGTCGCGGCGTTCGGCCCCATTAGATTAACAGGCCGTAGCCCGTCAACTCTCTTCAATGCTCTTCATTATATTGTGTAAGGGCTTGAGGTAGTTTAGTTAATGTTGATATTGTGATGTTTGTAGTCGACATAGTTAGCTGTACCAGTATAGTCTGTGTATCACTTATTATAGCCCGCACTGATAAGCAGACTAGATGTCGCCATTTCCGTTGTTCCGTCTGTACGGTTGGGTCTCGGAGTAAGACTTAGTGGATCCACTCCCTCATTCATGATGGTATATGGTCTATCTTCAAAACTCTTGACGTCGTTTCACAGCAGCCAAGAAATCGTCGTCCATGCCATTGTCAATATAGAGCTCATCTTCCACGGCCGGAGCTGCGCTATAGGGCTCCAGGCACTTCGGTGCCATTATGCTAGGATCGTCGACGTCGTCAACGCCCTCAATGAAGGCTATATTGTTGCCATAGTCGACTTTCCGGCTTATCTTAGTTGGCTGGATCATAATAGGGGTATATTGTCTCTTACCGTCCTACCCCCTTCCTGCGACTCTCACCCTGTTGATTCTTGTTAGTATATAACCCCTATATAAAAAGAGGGAGAGGGCGCGCTTGTTTTGCTCCCCAGGAGTTCAAAAAAGAAAACTTACTATAAGATTTGGTAGTGCGGTACCATCCTCTATCTAAGAGTGTGAATTTGTTCCCCAAATTCACGTAAATGTTCCAAAGGCGTCTCGAATCTCCATTTCTAGTAGCTTTCTCTTTGCTTAATTGCGATGCGAGCTCTTGCTCGTGCTCTTCCTGTCAAGCTTTCGGGATATTCTCCCATACGCTGGCACAGGTCGTTGAGGAATCGAATTATCGAGTTGCCCAATGATACCGATCCACACATGAGCTCTTCTGGTAGGCATCATAGCCTAGGCAGAGACAGCAGAAGGACGAAACGGTTGTGCATATGCAATCGACGATGTAGTTGTCATTTGTGGCACACACTCCGTCTTCATCGCAGGCGAAGTACTGCGTTGAATATAAGTATTAGGAATGATAGCCGGAGTCGGCGTCGCTTGTTCGCTCGGTTAAGCCATTGTCAGATCTATTATTTAGATAGTGGCGGCCTGTATAATCTCGTAGATGAGTGAGGAACCGCTTTCGACAGATATTGTCTGAAGGCCGACCATAGGATGAAAATAACTATGTTGATGCGCGAAGAACTATAACCTAACGGCTGGAGAGCCGGGKATACACATAAGAAACCTCTTTGTTCCAAGTATCCCTTACGAGATCCGAGGTATCAGAATCCTGACAGATATTCTATCCATTAATGCCATTGTAAGTTTCGTAGAGTCTTATCAAAGAACATAGGCAGGCGGTGCTGGGTTGGGCACTGGTATCCCTCAATAGTTCGAGGCCCGATTCGGATAGAAAGCTTGAGCATCTACCTCGGAGTCTCTATTGATTGTTAGTTTCGAAACATTTTCCAGCATCAAGGCACGGTAATATAGGCTGAGAGATATGTAAGACTCACCAACTCTTCTTAAGCGTATGTCGTAGAAATATTGCTTGGATCCGGGGTTGAGCTAGGAGGTAGCAAAAAGCAAGCCAGGAGAATGTGAGGAGTTTGAGGGATGAGTGGGAAGCTGAGAAAGATGTATGGCTGAGGTTGAGGAACGGAGGTGTTGATCCCAGGGACCGGGGTTCGAGTCACCGCTGCATGAGCGTCCTTTGGCCTTCGCTCGCAAGACCCCTATTAGGGCCAAGCGTCGAACTCGAATGAAGGGGTGGCTCGAACCCCGGTCTGACGGGCTTGTGGTTGGAGGGCACCCTGGCCGAGTGCAACGGCGTTTTTTCAGACTGAATTTTAGGGGAGGGCGGTTAGCCCCTCCCCCGTGACGGAGAATCTATGGGCTTCACGAGAAAGCCATTCTCGATGTAGATGTCACACAACTCCGGCTCTTGAATGCCCCCGTGGCAAATGTCGACATGTAGTTGAACTGGGGCGGCATATGCCTAGTAGGGATCACTCATGCTGACCCCTAAAGCCAGATGAGAAATCCTATGACTATGGTCAGTTGCATACTCCTTTTTCGCCTAAAACATGGTAACGTATGTATGTTTGAGTGAACAGGTAAAACGTACCGTAAACTCATTGAGGCTGTCTAATGACGCCAGATGTAAGCTGGCCACTTATCGCAACGGACTTATCGTCCGCTTTCCCTCCAATTCGCGCTCATCCTCAGCCCCGAAGAAGTCATTGAATTCAGGGCTCCCCAGATAGGGGTTGAATTGTACATGTCTGATTGGCGATCGAGTTCCTCCTGGAACTGGACGTTGCCAGGAATCCATAGGTTTGCGTTGGGTAAGTCTTCATTTGCACAATGTAGACACACTGGTGAAAAGAATAGAATGGTTGATAAGGAAGGGATGGTTAGGACAGAGAAGAGGAGGTGCAAGAGGAGTAACAGTCGGAAGTGAAGAGGACAAACAGAACCTGAAGATAGGATAAGAGTCCATATCACTGCCGTGATGTAGTACAGCAATTTGACTGCACTATCTCTAGTCTCTCCAGTAGGTAGCTCTAAGTATGATAGTACAAGGGGGTTCCTCGGATTAATAACCCCCTGGAGTAAGCAATGTAATCTCTAATTCTTCTTCTGTTTTTGCTATAGGGCTTCAATCCCTCAAGTAACTCCAAAGTGTCTGCTCGCATAGAACCGGAGAAGCCGGCTCCAACGGGGGCGTACGAGCAGGCGTTTTGTGCCGTTATGTAAATGGAAACAATGATTTGGGCTATTGTCGGTAAGAATCCTAGTGCTTGTGCCTTGATGCGCTTCAAGTAGGGGCGGATGAGATTATCCAATTTTGGGAGGTTGTCTTTTGTCAAGTTCTAATATTCGCCGTCCAATTTCTCGGCCTTGTGTTTTCGGTCAATTAACGGTAGGAAGTCGAATAGTTCCATTTTGTTGTTTTGTATCTTCGCTTATCAGCCGGAGTCCGAGTTGCAATACCTTGCATAATGGAGCCAACATCTTTTCTTCTGTTCGCGCTAGAGGGATAGGAGTTCTCATTTGGTACTCTATTGACGGAGGCTTTCCGAGGATTGCTGTAGAAGTTGAGCTGTCTTGGAGGTAGGCATTTTGTCGAGGGCCCTTCGTAAAGGAAGTAGGTAGCCGTATGGAGGGTAGAAGGTAGAATTTGGATGGTAAAGATGGCTGGTTGAAGAAGGCGAAGGTGAAGGTGAGGGTGGGGGTGAGTGAAGGTAGAAGGTATGTGATATGAACGGGGGACGGGTTCTGGTCTTCTTCACTCCCCCCGGTCACATTATTTGCGACCAAGATTAGTATAGCGCATTGTCTATCCTCTCACAACTTCTTCTTCCTATCACCCCCGAGACCGAAGACACCCCATAAGTTATCCCAAGACCAGAAGGTTATGGTAGC
The DNA here is from genome assembly GCA_000931505.1 of Hypoxylon sp. E7406B. Taxonomy (NCBI): domain Eukaryota; kingdom Fungi; phylum Ascomycota; class Sordariomycetes; order Xylariales; family Hypoxylaceae; genus Hypoxylon; species Hypoxylon sp. E7406B. Next base: position 138,661 of record JYCQ01000118.1, on the reverse strand, counting down.
TCGCTTATTCCTCGTGGCTCTAACATGCTTTCTGGTTGCGGTTGATTCCGCCACGATGGATGATCCACCATGAATTTCTCAGCACCACGCCGCTCATCTGCAAAAGGGGAATTGGAGGACGTTGAAGCCATTTGCTTTGCAATATACCGCCTCCGGATGAGGAGGAAGACAATGGTAAACATGAATATGCCCATAACTGTGCTACCGACGCTTATGCCAGCGATAGCAGCTGTGGAGAGTCGATGGGATTCTTCATTGTAGCTCTGGGGTATGTTTGTGTTTGATTGTGCGGTTGATTGGGGAGAAGGGGTTGACCAAGGAGATGATATTTGGGACGTTTGGGGGAGTAAGTATGTGGAAGGGTCTGTGGTAATACTAGTGGAGCTGTGTCCCGAATAATAGCCCAAGTCCGTTGTGTAGGTATCTGTAGGTGTGATGAACGATAATGGTGTTGGTGCGTAGGTTATCATACTAGTTGAATCGGTCCCTGTGATCTGTTGGTCTTCTTCTGGACAACCGTCAGGATCGCATGCTTCCACAGAACAGCATCCGACAAAACCATTGTCACAATGGTAAAATGTGTAACCGTGATCGCAGGTCCCAAGATCCCTATTGAATACCTGATTAAGACGCATTGTTATGAGGTGGTTATGTTGATATGGTTGCTGTCGGTTAGGTTAGGGCCCATGAGCAATGTAGACGAAAAAGGAAGGAAAAGGGTAGGCAATCGAGCCGACTTCTACAAGAGGGAGATGATACTTACGGGAAGCAACTGCGATCTAGCCATAAGTTTTGCTGTTTGCCCACTCTGTCTCTCTCGTAGCAGAAGGGGCTCCAAAAGGCGTTCTTTCTCAGGTTGAGCCGTGACCGCTGCCGAAGTTGGATTGGGGTCCCACTCGTTTCGAGCGAGCTCAGCTATCTATTAGTAATAGAGGAAGGTAGTATGATACTCTGTAGCCTGTATAATATGAGCAGGTGATGGAGAAGTATTGAAGATGTAGAAGGAAGGGCGTAGGGGCAGAATACAAACTTCGAAGTATTGAAGACTACGCTTCAAGTTCGGTTAGGGTTGAGAGACGTTTTTACTCACCGATTAAATATGTTAGGTTAATTTGGACTCTTGGTGTCTCTGTAAGGTGAAATAAATCGTGTTTTTGTTGAGGGAAGTAGCTTAGGCCGCCCGAGTGCTTGCTGTATGTGTGGGAACAGGCGGAGAACTGAGGCAGTGACGTGACACTCGAGCAGAGATTGCACGCATTAGCAGTCTTGTAGTAGCACAGACCGCTGGATATATTTGTTTTTTTTCATAGTTGAAACACTACGATCTAGAAGACTAAGTATATGTATCCCGTGGTTCGTTGACTTAGCTCAACCCGAGGGCCGCTTCGCTGCGTAGACTTAGCAGAGTACATCCCTACGCCCGGTGAATACATAGGTAAAGAACGACACAAAATATATGGAGACTTTTGAAGAGAGAAATTACCAATATATAGCCTTTAGCTTTTATTAGATGTACCTAGTAGACAGCGAAGGACGGTGCCTGTCCTGTACGCCTCTGAGAAGCTTGATCGTGTAACATACCTACCTACATAACCCTTCGACCCTCACCTGGTATTGCAAACATGCGGGTCAAATATATCTCCACTTGAAGGGCTGAGCGGTTGTTTGTGCTCACATACCTTGTAGCTGGTTACGCCATGCTGGCCTTGCGGGTATTTAATGATATCGACACGGATGGGGGCATGTTTCATGCTGATCATTATGCGAGAATTCACCATACTAGCTCTTGTAGCAAATACATAAATCATCACCAACCACATCATGTACCGAGGCATTTTCTTCCTAGATGTATGTACTTATTGTCTATATCTACATCATGTACATCAGGTACTTAGGTACATGTTTCCTACAAGCCAACATACATCCTAAGGTCATGTGATAGGAGGTAGTGATTTTTACAACGCCGGCACGAGGAGCTGTCTTTACCAAGGCAGCCACACGGCAACGGTAGGGAAGTTTGTGTGTAACCATAACTATAAGACAAACATCAATAGCCCGTGAAACACACTGGGTACTTAAATACTCTGGCTATCTCGTGATTAGTTCTTATGGATCGAATGCTGGGAGGGATATTGAAAAAGAAAAAGGAACAGAAAAGAGGAATAAGAAAGTGCGTAAGGAAGGGGAAATCTAAATCTGAGATTATCAAGATGTTACCATGACCTTCATAAACACTGCAGAAGTGAACACTAGAATGATGCCCATAATACCAAGACCATAGCTTTTATATTCATGAAACCCCGTACTCTATAATTAAGCCATAACCCGTAGCTAGCCCTTCAGCTTCTCTAGCAACAGCTTCGAACCCATATTACCAACAGGTGCCTCCTTTTTCGGTCCTGCTTTCTTTCCCTTCTTCGTCGTCTTCTTTTCCTCTCCGTTCGCTGCAATAGCTTCCTTAGCAGCCTTCTGTTCTGCTGTTTCCTCTGTGGCCGCTTTCTCCAGGGCTTTCTTGTTCTTCTTTAGTATTCCCTTAAGCTCATCTTTGTGAGAGAAATCATCTGCTTCTAGCAGGCTAACTACCACGAATGAGCTGGGCCCTGTTGCCCAAGCCATGATATAGTCCTTAATAAAGGGGTAGAGTATATCGGCGAAGTGGAGGGGAGGGKCAACCGGTATCACACGGCGCGACGCTTTATCGAAGTGGCCACCAGCTATAAGGGTCTTAAACATGCGCCCGCCGTGGGGAGCTTTAGATATGTGCTCTCGCGGGAGAGGTACAGTTGCCGACTCATCAGAAGGTTCCACTCCGGTAGGGTCTCCTTGTGCGGTAGAAGCTATTGCTTTTAATGCCGCTGACTTATCTCCAATGCAGGAAAGGAGAGCCTCGGTAATTAGCTGGGATCCGTGGGAGGTGAAGATCAAATCTAGTGGCGACGCAGCAATGGCAGCCAGTAGTGGCGGCGATAAGGCTGCGACGAGTTCTTTTCGACGAGTCTCAGGGTCCTTTTTGCTTGTGGTCTTTCGAATCTCCCAGAGCTCCTCAAGGAGTTTCATATCATCCGCACGGCCGGCGTCAAAGAGGGCCTTGGATGTACCCTCAAGTGGGTAACGTATTGTTAGGCGTGCATTCGGATCATTGGCGGCGATGACAATATTAGAGGCTTCATCTTGCTCTGTCTTGCCTATCAACTCCGATATGATGGATTTAGAAGTCAGGACTGTGTCGTCGATCAAATCGTAAGCAGCAAGGATAACCAAGTGACCATGAGGATCGGTGGACATGAGCTGGAAAGTATCTTTGTACGTCTTCAAGATCTGTTTTCGGTCCTTGGCCGTTCCGTGAGCGAGAAGCAAGCAGACAAGTCGCGAACCAGACTTCGTGAAAGCCATGTTCTTTAGAAGATCTCCATTCTCATCTTCTTTGATCGTTTCCATGTACTCTTTGGCCTCCTCTGAGCCAGGTTTCACGTTAATGTAGTACTGGTACATGGCGTCGTGAAGCATCGTAAAGCCAGTCATCTTTTTCTGGATAAGTTGGTTGGTCATGTCGAGCAGATACTTCATGGTCGGTCCCCGTTTACTGGGGTTCTCTTCGAGGATCTTGGAGAGTTCAGCCGAAGGGGCAGTTTCGCCCTGTTGCGACTGTCGGAATATGTGAAACTCGGGTCCATACCATTCTCTTAGGAGAATAGCCTTCTGTTCCTTAGTGGCGATGCCTCTGTAGATGTCGTCGAGAATCCAAGAGGCTTCAGGGTGGTTAATGAGTTTGCGAACCTTGCCGAAGAACTCTGGGACTATCATATCTCGGACCTCCTCGTCGCCTTTCACGAGAAGCTTGCCGATCAGGAATTTGGCGTACTTGCTCTCAGCTAACAGAGGGTATGCTCCCTTTAACTCCTTCGCGATCATCTTTCGGCGTTCTGGGGTCGCATATTTGATAGCAGTCTGAACGACACGAACAGCGTCATGTTTGAGGGCAAAGTCCTTCATGCGGCCGGTAGTGATACTGAAAAGCTCTTCGACTAGTTTTTGTCGCTCGTCTTTCGGAACTTTGGACTTCAGCCGCAGCCTTTCCCAAAGCTTCTTCGTTCGGTGCAATTCATCGGCGAGTGGCTTTTGTGACTTGCGCTCTTGGGCAAGTTGCCTCTGCTTGATATGGGATTCACGGGAGTTTTGACCTATACAGAGTCAATAAAATTCGATACATCCATCTCGCGTTGACTGACCTTTCTCAAAGACTTTCCCGGGTTGATTGTTTCCAGACTTCGTTCCATTCTGTGACTTTGCGTCACTCAAAGGAGCACCGCCATCGTCTGCATCTGAAAAGTCGCCAAATTCGCTGCCATCGCTGACGTTCTCCTCTGGATCTTCTCTGCGCGATTGCTTCTTGTCGAACTTTGGTTTCTTGCTTGAAGGATCTTTGCTGCCATTGGCGAGCTTCCTTTTATTTCCGTGGACTTCGCTTTTGGGAGCCATTGTGGATTTCTGTACGGATGAAATTCACGGCGAGATGTTCAATGGTGGTTATCGGCAAATAGCTCGAGTTCTGCGACCCCAAGACTAGAAAAAATTTAGTGGAACCGCTATAATGCCGGGCGGTGAGTCGCTATCGCACCCCGCGGCCCCACCTAAATATCCCAAACCCACGATTAAGTTCGCGCATGCAGAACGGTACTGATTACGCTGGTACCCGCCGAAGATACTGGTCTTTAGGTACATGTCACCTCAACATGAACCTTCTATAAAAAAGCATATCTGAGTGATCGAGGGCCACCGGTTACGTTGCGCCAATATGGGAAGAGAAGAACAGGTCGAAGAACGTGAAGTTCTCGACTCCATTTTCCCGGACGAAATCACGGGTCAGTAGACTACCCCGCCAGTAAGACAATCGTCCTCTTCGTTGTCTATCAATTGGCGATGGGGACGCAACTACAGCCACTAAACTGACTGGTTCAAAAAGACATATCCGACACTGAATACCGAATATCAATCAAGCTCGACCTCCCCGACGACGACCATAATGGCGACGATGAAGCGCCAGAGCCACCCACTCTCGTCTTATACGTGCGCTATCCAGAGAACTACCCGGACGAAGCGCCCATCCTTGATCTCTCACCCCCTCAAAATGCGACACCACACCCACACTTCTCTGTTGCTGCCGACAAGGACCAACTGTTAAAAGGGCTGGAAGACACCATACAGGAGAACATAGGCATGGCCATGATCTTCACGCTCGTAACTACTCTCAAAGAGGAAGCCGAGCAACTGATCATGAAACGCAAGGAGGAGGCCGCCAAAGTGCATGAAGAAGCTATCCTTGCCGCCGAACGGGAGGAGAATAAGAAGTTCCACGGCACGCCGGTAACGCCTGAGACGTTTATGAAGTGGCGCGAGGGCTTCATGAAAGAGATGGAGGAGAAGCAGCGGAAGGAGGAGGAAGAGAAACTGGCGGAGCTCAAGAAGGCTAAAGTAAAGGAACCGGTTAGGTTAACAGGAAGGCAATTATGGGAACGTGGATTGGTTGGTAAGGGCGATGACGAGGACGATGACAGTATCCCGACAGAGCAAGTCCAGGAGCTCAAGATAGGGGCTTAATACTACTAAGCCTTACGATATATATAAGACTTGACATGTTGTGTCCCAGTCGAGCATTGCTCGGAGTTTAGGCGCAAACCAGGAAAGGCTCAGGTGGGTAAATCAGAGAATCAGAATCGTCTCATTTATGGCTATGACGTGACGAAAGCATCCACCCCTTTTCAGTCCCTAACGCCGTTTCCATGCCAAACCAAGATCCTAGGCCTTAGGTCTTGTGGTATCTTCCATCTATAACGAATCCCTTCATTCCATTGCCACGAAGGACGGTAACTTAATCTTTCATCTCCTCGTCACTATCAGCAGCATCATCATCTTCCCAGTCATCGTCCTCTCCTTCTCCAGCAGGCGCATCGCCAAGTTCTTTTGCAATGAGACCAAGGAGCTCTTTGGCGTGCTCTCCTAGGCGCTCATCTTCGTAATCTTGTAGCTTATACAAGTGCTGGCACTGGTTTAGCCACACGCGGCTCGATATCCATGAAGCCTTCCAGTCTTCCTCGCTTTCGCTAGACTTGTTCGCCTTCTGCTTCTCGCCCATGACGTAAAGACCCCAACCACCTAGATACCACACCTCAACACTCTGATCGTCTTCGCCAACCAGTCGCTCGAGAACCTCAATTGCTTCCTGCTCCATCTCAACCTCCATGAGCAATCTCGCAAGAGCAACTCTGCTAGGAAAATCGGGAACAGCGGGATCTTCCGGCGGGAGGTCCTTCCAGAGTTCCAGACTCCTCGCAAGTGCCGCCTTCGCATCATCGAATCTCTCCTGAGAAATGCGCACATTGGCGAGCGTCTGCCAAGTCTCCGCGAAATCTGGCGCGACCATTGTGGCCTCCGTAACGAGGCTCTCGCATCTCTGCTCGGCATCTTCCTCCCAGCTTAAATCCGTCATGTAGACCTCGGCGACGGAGCACAACGTCATTGCTAGCTTCTTCTTGAGCTCATCCAGTTGCATGTCCTGCTCATCGTTTCTCCGTCTCGCCTCCTCGAGAGCGGCAATCTGCTTCTTGAGCGATGCGGCGCCGCGCTCGAACCACGTGACGCTGTCCTTTCCTCCTTCTTCACTGAGTTGCGCCAGACATAGGAACTTCTCTGGCCCGCCGCCCACGGCTTCGTCCTTAGTTCCATCTTCGTCGATTGCGACGGCGCGCAGGAAGTAAGAGCGCGCTGCCTCAAACTCGCCTAGCTCCAAGTTGATCTGACCGAGCAAGTTTAGCGCCGATAATTCGTCATCTGAGCCTGCGAATGATTGCTCCAGCGCTTTCTCTGCTAATGTGTGGGCATCCTGGACGTTGCCCTCCTGGACTTGGTACTCGGCGGCCTTGACTAGGACCTGTGGAGATATGGGTTTTGAGTTGCCGCCGGCTGCCCGGGATATGGCGCCCTTGTCTTTCTTTTTCGACTTTTTGTCTGGTCGCCTTGGTGCCATGATGGGAATTTCTGGCTTTGACGAATGTAAGTGATAGATGCGTTGTAGGTAGATTGGGTTCGATGAAAATCAATCGATAGTACTGATAAGAAATATTTTAGTCTTATCGGCTTGTGCTAGACTCTGCCGCGGGGTGTGGATATTGGTGGGGCGCATATTTGGCCTCTCTTGATGAATAAGACCTATTAAGTTACTGATCTTCATGGGATGAATTATGTACATACAATGAAGTCAATGCAAGTACAAATCGAGTCAAAGCCAACAAGGTCGGATTTTTATCCTAAGGCAGAAAAACCTTCACGCTTGGTCCAGGCGGAAATATATATGTTTGGGTGATCACGAGCTGGTATCTGATTCTCCATTACTTATATGTAATATACCATTAGAGTCCCATTCATAACTGAGGTCGTACCCGTTTCCTCATAAGGTGCCTCATATTACTCAGCTTAAACTGATCCATCTGCCTTTTATTCCTAACCATCTATCAGCTCGTCAAAGGCAGAAGCGAGCGACTAGACATGAAGAGATATTTGCACAAGGGGCAAGCGATTGCTCTGATATCATGATGCCCCGACCGGTACCGACCAACGCCGTAAAATCATCTATGCATATCGTCTCAACTCATTAGAGTCATGTAGGGTATTACTGTGCCTCCTCTCCCTCGATTGACTGGCGAGATTTGGGTCGCTCGATGTGGCCCAGTTCCGATCCCTGACCGCTTTGCGCTCGTTTGCGTCCTGGGATGAATCGAGACATACCCATACCGGTACCTTGAGTATGCGCACTAGGCTCTTGCGACTCGGAGAATTTAGCAAAGAAGCTTCTCTTCTTCGGCTGTTGTTTCTGATCATCGTTCAAGCCTACGTCTTCAAATCCTTCCTCTACGGTTGGTGGGTCCCATGGACGGTTTCTGACGAACATTCTCGGCGATCGAGGAAATCGGGCGGAGTCGAGGCTCTGGCGGGGTTGGTCGTGGACGATGACTGGAGACCTGGCCGAGATGTCCTGTAAGTGGTCAGTTTAGTACATAGAGGTTGGGGTTAAGATATGAAGATAACATACAAAGGACCGGCGATAAGAGTCGAAAGATTCACGAGAAATGGAGAAGTGTTCGATGTCGCCAATGCTGCTACGGGTGTCCATTGATGTTCGAGATGCTGCTGAACGTCTTGGCCAGAGGCCCTTGTCGTCTACTGGTGAAGGCTAGAGTGAGACATATTAGCATGTCGCTACGGTTGTTGTCTTCCGGTATGAACATTACATACCGGTAGATAAACCCCGCTATCGTTAACAACTAGAATTGCGAGACAAGTCAGTCGATGTTATTCGGGCGCAAAGTCGCAGAGCGCAGACTAACCACTCATCTTGTAATCTCCATTGTCTCGGCTTCTTGTGCTTCGAATGCTTAGGGAAGACGATGCCTTCGATCCAACTATATCGACCTTCTCGAAGCCAGACTGGGCGCTCGCAGGGCTCAGCGCACCGGGTCGGACGTTCTCGTCCTTGACATCGGCACCGCTGAGAAAGCCGGGGCGTCTTGCGAAAGGGTTGCGAATTGGCATTGTCGGGTATTTCTTGCACGAAATAAGAAACAAGGGCAATTGAATTGAGAGTCTACCTAATCAAAACGCATCGGACGAATTGACAAGTCGGAATAAGGAGAGGTAAGGTTATGACGGAAGTGCGGATTAATTGATGGAGTAGTCGCAATTGAGTTTGATAAATCGAGCAATCGTACAACAAGGCAAGTACCCGAACAATGGAATCAGGTCGGGTCTTCCCTAAACTTGGATTCCCGACTATCAGACTACCGAAAACCGTACGAGTGCCCAGATGGGATTTTTTAGCAATGACGGAAACAGGAAAGGGCTGGCCCGGATGGGCGGTGACTTTGTGCGACACTTTCTACATTACATACTTGCGACCAGACCGCACTCTGCTCTATTCCCTCTAAGGTTGAATTTGGTTAAAGGCTTGGACTGACGATCGCAAGGATAATCAATCGTTTACGTGTACAGCAGCTTCTGGGACTGTGGTTGTGGGGCATCCCTGTCCCTGGGCTTCCAACAATTCCAGTTTTCGTTCGATTGTACCTATCTGGTAACAGGACCTGCATCATCTACTCGCCCAAGGCGCATCGAGGTCCCTTCTTGCAGCCGAGGGGGGTATTGATCAACCTCCCCAATCTAGTAACCTCCTACACGTACCTACATGCGCCCAACTCTCCTGTTACTATGAACAGAACCCGAGCTACCCGAGATTCTGCTATTGCTGCCGGGTCCCCGTATCAGGGTTCAAGTTGACGTACATCACTGTGATGTATAGTAATGCAGTGAGATTCCTTCGCGGAGGATCTACAAATGGCTGTGCTAACTGCACAGCATCGAAAATCTTAAACCGACAGCCTTAGTCTCACTCAGCACTCGTATTTGTCACCAACCAGGAAAGATAGTATAGAGTAAACCGACCCCTTCTTTAGGTAGTCCGTCAAGCCTATCGGTTAGACGGTTTGGTGAGAAGCCGAGCGACGCCACTCCGCGCCTTGGGTAGGAACGGTTTCGATAATGATAGGAAATCAAACAGGAACGGAAGAGCACCGTTAATTGGATTTCTTAAACCCCGAGTCACATGCGATGTCGCCATATGTGGCCATGGATTCTCATATGCAGGCCACATGGATTCCCCGGAACCCGGAAAGTCTATCTGAACCCATTCCTTGCCTTTGTTCCACATTTTAGATGGTGTTTCAAATACATCAACTAACATCCTACTTTATTCTGTGTATACGAAAGAATTGCTACTCACTAACGCGCTTAATGATAGTAGTCGCTAAGGGCATGAGCCTCAAAAGGGAAATCCCATTTGGCTTCCACCATGACGGCCGTATCAACTGTATTTTCAGATAACTGTTTCATACAAGTCTTTCCTAATGCAAGCCACCTTTTAATTGAAGACGACAGTCTTGTGTCCGTTTAAAAATACTCGCTTCTCGCTCCACCATTTAACAGCCGCAGCCAACACTTGACTCTCGACGTTGCTTCCCTCCTCAACTAATTCCTTCGGGCTCATGCTGTGGTCAACACGAGCTACCCTCTGTTCAATGATGGGGCCTTCATCCAAATCCGCAGTCACAAAGTGCGCCGTGGCACCAATGATCTTAACTCCACGTTCAAAAGCCTGATGGTACGGCTTAGCTCCCTTGAATGACGGTAAGAAGCTGTGGTGGATGTTGATGATCTTTCCACTCATCGCTTCACACAGCCCCGGGCTCAGAACCTGCATGTAGCGAGCCAACACCACGAGGTCGATGTTCTTCTGTCGAATCAGGTCCAGGATCTGGCTTTCCTGCTCCAGCTTCGTGTCCTTTGTAACCGGCAGGTGGTGGAATTCGATGCCGTAGCTCTCAGCTAGGGGTTTGAAGTCTGGATGATTGGAGACGATTAGTGGAATCTCGATGCCAAGCTGATTCGTCTTTGTTCTGAAGAGAAGGTCGTTCAAGCAGTGTCCAATTTTAGACACCATGATCAGAACCCTGGGCTTCTTGCTTGCTAGCCTCAAGTCGTACTGATACATCTCCAATTCCTCGGCCAGTTTGGCCATTGGCTCGTCCAAGTTAGCCGTTGACTCAGCATGGCCAAAATGGACTCTCATGAAAAACTTCTTAGATGTCCGGTCTGAGAATTGCTGTAAGTCCAAGATATTAAGGCCATGGGTTGCCAACAATCCAGTAACGGCGTGGACAATGCCAGGCTTATCCGGACAGGAGAGCGTGAGAATATGGTCATCGTTTGAAGACATCGTTCCTTGATTCTTATGAAGCCAGATTTACTTCAATTTTTGTGTTTTGCTACGATATGACTAATTCTCCCTCCCACGCGCCGGGTATAATGCTCTTAGTCTCGGCTTGAGATCGGCCTTGGTACTGGTGTTTGTGCATATGTAGCGCTGTTGCAACAAACTGGTATGGATATGCGATAATGAGAGATAGTATTAAAGTAAGGCTCTGTATCATGTAAGCCGGAACTTCAAATGGGATGTCAGCATGGATACCTAAGGTATCTTGTTAATATATCGGCAGGKGCTCATTCATTTTCATAATATTGTAATTGAGTAACTCGCGATGAAGGCTCAAGTAGCCTAGCCTCTTTGATGAATAGATCATAGATCATTGCAGTTTAACCGCCCGAGCATTCAACTACACTAATATTCAACCTACACTCTAATACCGACCCATTGGGACACGAAGGAAAGTGTCCACATCGAGGCTGACATCTCAATTCCCAAGACATTGAACAGGTTGTGATTTGGCTTGGCATATTAAATAAATGTTCACCGATCTTAAGCGCGCGCTCCACGGACGAATACCTGCCAAACCTGGGCAATAGTTCGCTTACGCTGCCAAGCTGGCTTACATACATGTAAGCGCGGACCGCAAAAAGACGGCATTTGATCCTTAAATCCTTCGATAGATCGCTGGGGTTTGCTGGGGTTTGCTGGGGTTCGATGTTCTAGAATATCTACGATCTATCGGCCACGGTATGAATTTCTCCCGCCCTCTTTATATTAGGTAGGTAGCAGGTGGTCAGCATCAAGTTGCGCCATAGCGGGATAACGTGCCGTGATTCAATTACTTGGAACTTACCATTTTGCCGGATGCGGGAACTTACATGATAGATTGATTTTTGCGCAATCGCACCGAATCTTTCTTTTTGGCCAATAACGTTGCTTTTTCCTGGGTTGTGCTACAATATTTTTTTATACTTTCAGGCTTGAAGCTCGAGCTCGTAAGAGATTGGGGGCCAGTGCCCCAGCTGCCCTCCCCAGGCGAAGGCAGGTCCCGGCGTAGGCGCACATCCCATCCGATGAATATGATGGACCCATTGCAAAACGTCAGGTCCACCCGATCGGGTTGTCAGATGCGCGTGCGCTACTAGATCAGAGTCTATTTGAACCAGAAGGATCTAGCTTGTTTGGAGCTCTGCCAGCACAACACAGGGAACTCGCCAAGTGGCCGCTAATGCCTACCGACTCGTATTCTTATCCCCGATACCCATACGCCTGTAAGGGAGCTGTGAATCAGGACCGATTGACGCCATTTGGGAGAGACGACGATAGTGTCATCGAGTATGCTGGGTCCTGCCAGCAGTTTCCCCAGGGGGTACGTATGCTTTATTTACCTATCTTTAGAATCATATCGATGTTTCCTGGGGCATGGACCTTATTAGGAGGCAGACTTCGCCTCCGGTTAAAGTCCATACCTTACCTATAGACTTCTCTCCTAGCCCGGGAGCGGCGTATGCGGTAGGTCGCTCACCGGCAACCTGCAGCATTGGTACCACGCTGGCACCGTGATGTGATCCTTGCCAACACCGTGCTTTCGTACAGGCGTAGGCATTTTTGACTTAACCGGTTGGCCCACCGTTGTTGCACAGAAGGTCGTAAAACTGGATCTATCCAGATCGAAGACGCAGGATGACCCGGATTGCCAGTTCTCCATCCCACCTAGGGCCATGAGACGCCACACGGCGCTTCGCAGGATTTGGATTTGGACTGTATTGAAAGGTACCTAAGGCACCATCCAAGACCATCAGCCCATGCGTAAGAGGCGCGCTGCATATTTCCCGTCACTGTTTGCTAGGGCAAGATGTACCAATACCAACCTCGTGATGGCCTTTATATGCACAAACACCGGCGGATCCTTCGGTCTCTATATCACCACAAAATCGTAGCCGGTATCCATAACTCCCTGTCTTGTGGAGCAAGTAAACATTATATACTTGCATAAAAGAATCCATCCTTTTGACCGCCTGCAGAGAAGTAAGTTATCTCGAGTCCTTTTGCCGTTTCAGCTAGGTATTCTAGCTGTGGCTCTTCTCTCTCTTTTTTTGCTAAGTGCTCTGGATCCATCGATTTTTGGCCCCTTGTCCAGGAACGCGCGTTGCTGTATCCCGGCTATATTCGCTTGCCTTTGGCTGGAACATAAACAGGACAAGGTTTTTCTAATTAATATACTGTCACTCGGTCCTTTCTCTAGCCTCACGTACATAACTCGGGAAGTCTATTCGTCACCCCACAGCAAACCGGCTCAGAGGACAAAGAGGAGGGGAAGAGGAGCGAGTTTATACAGGGGAAACCCGCGAGATATATCGGCCGGTCCTCGTCGTAAGGTTACCTCGACGTTTGATCTTTCTTCTTGGTCCAGCTCAGGAAACGTTGCAAGAGGTGATCGACACCAGGTGGACAATCTGTTCCCGTTCAGCTCTCCAGCCTTGCATTTCTCAGCTGTGGCCGGATTCAAGGAAGCATTCATTCGCCAAGTCAAATATCAATTTCGACGGTACACAACATTGAAAGCCCCCTCGTATTCCGTCGTCGGCGCCGCCAGGGAAGCTTACAGAAAACGGTTAACTCCGTCGGACCAGAAATTGAGAGAAGCTCTGGATGAATCAATTCGGTAGTTTCATCGAGGAAATTGCAGAATCGTATCAGACAGACAAGTCGTGCCTACCTGTTCGAAACAACAACAGAAAGTCAGTTTATCAGCAGAACACCCTGACTGCGACAGCGACTGCCTCCTCAGCCAAACAGTAAGAGGTACGGACAGGTACCTCCCCCCCCGTCCGGAAAGCTTCAGCTGTGGATGCGCATGCATTGGGTCTAACGCTCCTTTACTGAAACCTCGTTCAATAATCCTCCTTCCTCCTATCCTCCTCCTAGTTCTTCATCATCCCAATATATGAACATTCGTTTTCTCGTCGCCCACCCAGCGTGATTGGATCGCATCATTGATCATTCATTTTCTGCTTTGGATAATCAACTTGGACATTGTTTATCCCAAGCATCTCAAGATGATCAACTTTTTCACCAACTGGGAATTATGGGAGCAGATGACTTTTGTAAGTTGCCTCGCCCTCTCTTAAGCACCATGTCCCCTCTTTGCTCATAGTGAGAAAGGTCCTGGCTGCGGCCATTGTGGTGGTGTTCTTCATAGGACTCCTCAAGCTGTGGTGGTTGAGTAGATACCTGAAGAAGCATACAATACTTGACTTAGAAAAGAGGGCTAGGCTGCTGGAGATGCAAAAGAGCGGTCTTCCTTCTACCAAACGGGTAGACATTCCTTTCGGCGTGCGCGCAATACAGAGCGGTATCGAAGTCGACGGCATCTGGATATCGCGACCAGGTACTCCAGTCGAGGTTGGCGGCATTAGCCCATCGATCGCCTCTTCGTTGACTCTTGAGACTGGGAGCAAGTCGAAAGGAAAGGAAAAGGAACTGGCCACACATGCAACGACAACGATTACCGAAGTCGAGCCAACTCCTGACCAAAGTCCGCAGCCAAGTCCTACTCTCAGCGCCTCGGGACGGCCCATTCCACCTGGAGCCGACCGTACCCGTGTTAAATCGTATCCCTTGGGTGCACAGCCTACCTACCGACCAAAGGGACCATCTCACCGTCTGACGGAGATCACTGCAGACGAGGTCCCCGAGGCCGATGCGCTTTACCGACTCGAACGCCAGCAGGCTAGACCTCAACAGGTCGAAACTTATGTTCCGACAAACTCGTTCTCGAGCATGGAATCTTCTTCAATCTCGTCGCAACAAAGGACGATGGTAGACCGCAGCTCAATTTCGTCGGATGACGCCGCCAATTATTCGGGCTCGCGCTATGTCTCCCACCTTCGACGCTCCACTCTCCCTACGCCTCGAACGTTAATTTCCTATGAGGACCCAGAACATTCAGCATCCAATGTGGACTATTTCTCCAACACACATGCTGAGCAGAGGAGGAATCCCTTCGAAACGTCCTCCTCCGCCGAGTCTCAACCAGTTCCTCGACCTCCGTTAGCCGCAAGTAGACCGACACCCCATCGATCTTACTCGGGCGAATCCCATGCGAATACACAATCTAGAAGAGTTAACGCTGGATTTGAAGTATTACCTGCTGGGACCTTCGGTCGATCCAACAGCCAAAACGACATGGAAGAAGACCAATCGAGAAGACAGAGCAATAATAGAATCCAGAAGAAGCGCGACCGCTCGTCAAAGGAAAGGACAGATACGAGGTGACAAGTTCCTGTACATACAAAACGTAGAATAGAACGGCGATCGTGATTTTGACTTTTGTACGAGTGGTTTTAGAGTGTCGTCGGTTGCTCGAGTACCAGCCGCATATTATACGAAATCATGGTAGAACAGCATTTTGCTCAGGCGAACTTAGGGCAGTTTTGTTTTTGAAGGAAACAAGTGGGCAGGCATCCATTCAAATCGGCATTTGCATGCGGGAAGGGAATGAGACTGGGAGGAATTGAAATCTCGAAGAATAATTAAGCTTAAAATCTTCTGAATACCGGGCGCGGGCGTCGAAAGGGAGAAGGGAAAAAACTCGTTGCTGCAGCAGAGCGTCATGATATTCACTCACATACCTAATAGACTAATAGAAAGCCTTCGATCGTGATGCTGCAACTTCATCGATGCATATGATCTCGTCTCCTGCCTTTCGATGACTGATTTGACTGGCTTGGAGTAGAAAGGAGGTCCCCGAGATGACGCGGCGACTTACGTAGGGATAAGGTGTGCCCCATCCACTTTTCCGTACTCCGCATTCCCGTCGATCGTCCCCGTCGCCCGGCACTTACGGGATTTGCTGTCTATGTAAACCAAGACATCGATAACCCATAATGTTAGGAAGAATGGCGGTATCTCTGCTTTTAACGGATAAGGACAACCGAAGAGACTTGTTCTAGACCAGCTCCCGGTAAGAGTGGCGTCTACTACTAGAGCACTAGCAATGGGCTGGATTCTCATCCCTGTACGATCTACGGCCTATCGGATCACTGGTCCGTGATCGTCCGCTAAGTTGGAGCCTCATACGTATCTGGGCTATAATTAACGATGACTCTTGTGGTACAATACGAGAGTAAAGCCACATTACACCCTTTCGATTTCGAAATGACATGCCACTGAATGTAGAGCAAGGTAGTTATAGAATTGCAAAAAGTACCGAGCATGCGATTAAACCCCCTTACGCCAAAGCCATGCATGCCATTCATGTAGAAAAGCCAGTCATATCCCGTAGTCATTCCATTAGCCGTGTCTGCGCAGTTCGCCTCATTACTCCCCGATAGGTCAGCGCGAGCTATTAATCCTTCTCCATATCCTTCGGTGCCGGATCACCGATGCCATCTTCATTGATGGCAAATAGACAGTCGCTCTCAGGTAAGCAAGGACTGTCGTAGATCTTGGCGATACGTGTCTCACCGCGGCCCTTCTTCAGACTGATTCGCGTCGTGCTGGCATGGGCAATGATGTTGCCACCAATGGGCTTCTTCGGGTCCGGGTTGAACATGGAACTGGGACCACCGTCTACCTGGGCCACGACTTGGTTGGTGATGACGACGGCAATTCCAAATTCATCAGCCAATCGCTGCAGCGTTCGCATGAATTTGGCAAGATGGGTTTGTCTAGAGGACAATTCTCCTCGGCCAAGGAAGTCCGTCCGGTACAGAGACGTGGCACTGTCCACAATGAGGAGGGAGAAACGGGTCTCGCACATCATCGAAGCAGCCTGGTTCAGTAGCTGCAACTGGTGGTCCGAGTTGTAAGCTCTGGCATAGGCAACGTTGTCCAATACTTCCTCGCCCGACAGGCCATATCGATTGGCTACAGCGAGGAGTCGGACTGGTCTGAATGTGCCTTCCGTGTCAATGTATAGGCACTTGCCTTCGCCACCGCCCATGTCAAACGGCAACTGACACGTGACCGCGAGAGTATGGCAGATCTGACTCTTTCCAGTTCGGAATTCGCCGAAGAGCTCTGTCACTGAGCCGGTCTCGATACCACCGGCGAGCAGAGTATCCAGATTCTTCGATCCAGTAGTAATAGAGATCAGTTCGCTTCTTCGTTGGTGCATCTCAGTTGCTGTTGTGAAGCCCATGGGGACTAGCTTAGAGGCTGCTGAGGGTTAGTTTATGTTCGTCATAGGGAATTTATGCAAGGAGGGTTCTGAAATAGATAGGGAACTAACCTTCTGCGAGGATCTTTGCCGCCTTCTGCTCCGATATACCCTTGACCTGCTCCAATGTCCGTCTTGGAGTGTAGGCGACTGATTCAACAGTCTGGTAACCTCCTTCTACTAGCAGCTGACAATCACGCTTGGTCAAGCCTGCAAGGCCCTATTGTCAAAATTGGCAGTTAGTATAATTGGGATTCTACCTTCTTCAGAACAGGTGGCTACGTACCTCTAGAGCGTGGACGGGCGTAGGCGCACCAGGCCCGGTCATTCCACTGTCCTCGCCATTCGTACTCTCCTCATATTCCTCCGCCATTTCTGCAGGATATATGGACTAAACTGTGCGTTGTTGTACAGGAATCAAAAGCAACGGACAAGAGAAAGAGAGCGTGCAGACCTAACTGATGAATTGATGAACGCGTCAAGTCGACGCGGGTGTGGCGGGAAAACAATTGGAATTTAGGCGCGGAAGCACGTGAGCAATGAAATCAATTTAGCTCAGTTGCACCACCGACCTACCTGGCAGCTAGGCAGGCACCAGCTGTGGGCGGCTGACAAACAAGCCCAAAAGCCCACCTTAGCTCATAGCAACCAAAAGTTTATCGATAAGCCCAGCTAAGACAGTTACACCTGCAAGTTGTTTTGGACTGCAGCTTTGGAATTCCCATTGCGCGCGTCCTTCACAGGAAACCTTTAACGACATCAATTCTTCTCGGGGCGTCGCATTCAATATGGCTGCCGTGTGGTATTACTACAAAGAGACGCGCCTGAACTTGGAGCCGTCGTCGAGCTCGTACGTCGTTGATATCGAGCTCCCTACCTTGGTTCAAGCACGAAGCCCGCGAAAGTCCACCAGGTCAGCCAAGGCGGCTGCTACGAACGAAGTCTCCCGAGCCACGACCTCTGCCATTTACTACCGAAAACATCACAGCTTTCCCAAGGGTTTTCTTTGGCGAATATACGACGACGATGCCGTCTTGAGCATTCGAACAGTCGACATCTGTAAACCGAAGAAGGCTTCCGACACAAATCTCATCCTCAACTTCCACTTCCCGCACTCTATTAGACCTACTTGCGTTGCCCTGTGCGACCCTTCCGATCACGATGCGCTTAGCATCTTCGTCCTCGATACCGCCAACCAATTGTACTCGATTTTCCTGAGACCAGATTCTTTCCGCAAGCGTTCGTTTGTTGAAACTGGACTTGGGGATTCGTACAAGGTCTTTCACCCTCATGCTTTCCGCAACTTCAAGCATCCCTACAGGCTCCTTGCAGTCAATAATGATCAGCTGGTTGCGATGCTCTCTGATGGCGGCCATATTCTTTTCGATAAAAATACAGGTCATAACGGTTTGTTTTCCTCCCGTTATTCATAACTTACAAGTCTAATTCGAGAATTTCCAGCCTCACAGTTACCATGGAAGGAAACCTTCCATAATGCGAAGGGCTGGTTCAGAAGTCTCCTCGGAGCTCGAGGCGATCTGGACATCAAAGCCGCAGCGGCGGCAGTTCAAACGGATCTAGGGCTGGACGACGCTTCATTCCTTTTCACAGTCTGCCTCGATCACCGTTTACGAATCTGGAATCTCAAGAACGGGCAGATCCTCGGTGCCTCGGATTTATTAAACGCAGCACGAGACCCCCAAGAGACGGGGAAGTGGCAGCTGGATGCATCACAGACGAACCTAATCCGTATCGTGGGCAACACCGAGGGGAAGCGGCTATGTGTTACTTACTCTCCTGTTGGTCCTGGAGAGTTCAAGTTCTGGATGTTGAAGTCTGACGATGTAAATTCCGTCCAGATGGATGACCTCTTTCCTAATGATCACCTGATACCTACTCCTCCGCTTGGATCAGACGTCTGGACCCTGGCGGATTTCAGTGTGACAGAACGCTCCACAGCACGTGGATTCAGAATGTGGCTCTTATGGAAGAACAATATGGCCTACCGAGTTCAGGAGTTAACATTCCTAACAGAAGAGCTCCCGAATGCTTGGAAGAGCCACTGGCGATCCGTGTTTTCCGACACAGCCATACCGACTGCGCAAGTATCTGGCCCGTCCGATCCTTCCGGCCCTACTGAGAAGTGGCTACAGCTTATTTTCTCCCCGGGAAGATTCCCTAGAGCCACTGTAGAGGCCGCGCTTAACGCCTACGAGGGAGCAATCGGAAAACCTGGCAGCTCGTCGTCTCGCCATAGCCAAGGGCTTGCTGAGGCTATCTGCTCCGCCATTGCTTCAACCTCATCTCTGAACAAGTCATCATCGGGTGAGATGGATCATGAGCAATTCAGAAACTCCAGTGAGATGCAGTGGAGAAAATTCTACCGAATTTTGCTCGAACTTGATAAGCCAAGAGGTGAAGCTCTGGCGCTGTCATACGAGCCGGAGACAGGAATGCCGTGGATCGTCTGCGCCGATGGCATTTCCGCCATCAGAGAGTGTAGCACAGTGGAAAAAATCGTCCATAATCCCCACGCGCCTTTTGAAGGCTCGAACGAAGTCCCAACTCTTGTTGCCGCCGGTGTAAACTTCATTGAATGTTTCTCAGACAGCATGCTCCAGATTTGTCAGTCTGTCCTCCGTCCAGAAATGTTCGAAGAGTCGTCCAAATCAGATCAGGAGCGATTCCAGTTCGTCTCGGACAAAGCAGGATTTTGGCGTCAGATAACTGAAGAAGACGCAGCCCAGGTGACTGATGCCTTGGGTCAGAATTTCAACCTAGTCACCACACGCTTATATGACCGGGTGCTTGGAACGCTGAACGACACCTGGGATTCTCAGTACCCAAGCGAGCTTCCTCTTACGGAGTTTGGCCGGAAGATTATCATTAGGGCGGTTCAGGACTTGGCTGAGCTTCAATGGAACATCTGCTTTAGTCAAATAATCATCCTCGTCCACATGGAATTCGAATTCGATCGCCCCGAAGATGCTCTTCATAACAGAGTCGAAGTCGGCGTTATATATCGCAACTTACTCATAATACTCAAAAGACTGGAACTCGTCCGATGGCTTGCCAGTACTCAGCTAACGATGTCACTCCCTAAGGCGGACAGGTCGAATTCGGTATCTGGTAGCTCCCCCGTGGGCCCGAGACGACAGGTTGAGGAGCATAGAGTGCTTACTGCACTTGAGGCAAATATAGGACATCTTCTCGAGTTGCCTGAAAACAGAGCCATCTCCTCGACCGCGATGCCGAGGCTCATCACAAACATCGTCGCCGATCTCTGTGCCCCCACTGGTAGCGTGCAGTTACAACCTCAATACATTCAATGCGGTCTCCTCGTTAGAGATAGGGCAGACCTCGCCGCCGAGTTGACGCCCTTCTGCGAACAAGATCCTTTCTCAACATATGTGCAAGGGCGTGTGTACCTCGCTCTCAAAGACTTCACGACCGCAGCGACGTACTTCAAGAAGGCAGCTTATGGCATGAGTAAGTTACTCGTGACAGAACTGAATGATCATGACTAACAATAATTTCAGGTGTACCCCAGGCGAACCCTGAGAGACATAGCAGTGGTCTTCTTGACGAGACCGAATGGAACCTACTCTTTGCAGGAATTCCGCGCTATTATGCGCACATAGTGGCTCTCTTTGAGCAGCAGAAGGCTTATTCCTTTGTTATCGACTTTGCCCGCCTTGCACTCCAATTCGTACAGGGCAACATGGAGGATGCGGATAAGGTCCGAACTGAAATCCAGTGCCGCCTCTTTAGTGGTGCTCTAGCCACTTCCCAATTTGAGCTAGCACATGCGACTGTAGTGGCCATGAAAGACCATGCTTTGCAGCACTCTTGTCTACGAGCACTTATCCAGAGGATGTGCGATAACCTCCACAACTCGGAATTGGTCAATCTAACCTTCCCTGGCCTACAAGGTGCCGTTGATGACATCCTTGCGCAACATTGCACAGACACAGTGGACGTCGTCACGGGTGTCCCTTATCACCAGATTCTCTACGCTTGGCGTATCAAGCGAAACGATTACCGCGGCGCTGCCGCAATTCTGCTTGATCGCATCCAGAAGCTGAGGCAGCTCGGAGAGGGCGATCAGGTGACAGGTGATGATATCCTCGACACGGCCGTGACAAGGCAATACTTAATGCTCATCAACGTCCTCAGCTGTGTGGACCCGAAGCAGGCGTGGGTTACTGTGGAGGGGCCTGCCCGCTCAATCAGACAGGGTCCCAGCACGTTGGAGCATCCCACCAAGCGCAAGGTGGTGACTCTTGCTGATATTCGCAAGGAGTACCAGGCTGAATTGGACCGCATTGCCGCCATTCAAAACGACCAATTTGGGTTCACGGCAGACGACGAGATGGAGATCCTGTAAGGTTTAGGTTACTACGGTCAATAGGAATGACCATAATCCACGATGTACAACAAAAGGGAATGTTTACTAGATGATACCTCCTGAGCTAGAATAGACCTCAGGCTTCACTCGCGGTAGGAAAAGGGCGAATTGTTTGTAATGGATTGATTGATTTTTCAATTATAATAACCCTCACGAGTAACGCCTTGGCTCTTCTGACTTGATCACATGCTAATCAACAAGACCACTAAACGCCGTGCCGTCAATGCTCGACCTTGGGTGTAAGATGAATGTACACAAAGAATTGGCCCAACATTGTAGTAGTAGTAGAACAGAAAGAAGAAGAAAAGAAAACCCTTATTCCCAATAGCTCTATGCTTGGGCAGGTAAAGGTGGGCGTGTGGATTCTGGAACGGAGACCACGGTCTGCGGGTCCCCATTTGTGACGGCATCCGGGGCTTGCCGGTAGAGGATGATCTCGGACTGCTTGAAATATCGTCGAGCATCCTCGTCTATTAAAACCAGACTCAGATAGTACCGCGTGGAGAATTTCTTGTTCACGTCACGGAACGTCGGAGTCAGGTCAAAGCCCCCGAGGAAGAGGCGGATGGGTATGGTCTCACCGCGGGAGGGKGAGCCGTCCATTATCTATCATAGTGAATTAGTCTTAGTCTTTGAACTCCTTAGGAACTCCTGAGGACCATGTCACAGAGTAGGACTTACCTCAAAGCGCACAAGAGTCTCGCTCTCGTTATATTGATTTGGCGCCGCACCCGTCGTCTCCCTCCTAATGATGCTAAGCTCCATGTGCTTGATCTTGAGGCGCACCAAGAGGAAGTAGATACGGCCGACAATCACGTCCTTGAGATGGTACTTGCTCTTGCTGTACTCAAACTCAATGTGTAGACAGTCCTCAATACCAACGTCCATCTTGATCGAGCTGTTCATCTCGGGTGGGATGCGATAACTGTAGACCCAGAGGTCCTTCTCGCGGATGACGTCGGCCATGCGGCGGGCGACGGTCACGCGCACGAAGTAGCGTAGTTTGACGTTGATGCCGTTGTACGACTCATATTGCTTCTCGACGTTCTTGAAGTTGAAGTCAAAGGTTTGCGGATGTTGGAGCTCGCCTGGCGCTGCGAGCTCTTGGTTTAGGGATAGGAACTCGTAGTGGTTGCCTCGGTCGAAGAACATCTCTAGGGGTTGCGTCAGCTCTGAGAGTTCATGCATTGGAGAACTTATGCGAATATAGATCTCGTGTAATGGAGGTATTCACGAACCTATCGTGCCGATGAATTGGACCTTGATGCCTGTATGCTCTAAGCGCTTCCCGTCCTTCGGGCGCACCGTGACTTGCCCCTTGACAGACTCCCCGTCCATGTACAGCGGCGCCTTCTCGCGGCGCTGCTTTTCCCTTATATCCACGACCTGGCGCTCATCGCTGTCTTCGAGGACGATATCGATGTCCACCGGGGTAGCGAAGAAATACGACATGTTGGGCGACTCTTTAGCAGGGAGAGAGAATTGGTCGTTGAAGTCGCTCAATGTCGCTCGTTGTTGAAGGCTTCACAAGCCAAGCCGTTATCCTCCTGCCTTGTCTGAGCCCCACATTCAATTGAAGGTCTGATGCTTGGGAACAGCCAAGTGTGGCTGAAGCTGACCTCGAGCTTCAGCCCCCGGAAAATCGGTGTGCCACAATCGAAGAAGCCCAGCCACTCCAGCCACCTGCAAAGGTGAATGCAACCCGCAGCCCCACCGACCCGAAAGCCCTAATGAGAAAACCTTAGGAAGGTACAGTGGTACCACACAATTCCGCGGTTTACCCAATTTTAGCTTAGCGACTGGCCGCACAACGAGGAATTTCCTCAATTGAATTCTCGACTTTGGCAACTGGAGACTTTTTTTCATTCAAGACGACATCACCTTCAGGTACGTTAGCACTCCGCGCCCAATGCACCGCAAGACGGATGCACTGAATTTCTAATTAATTTGCCAATTCTGCATCTGCCGCCTCTCCAACTTCTGTAACTTACTCACATCTTTTCTTCCTTCAGGTCCATTTCTCCCCCGCCATACCCTCGCCTGAACCGTCAAGATGCGATACCTTCACAGTCTCGAGACCTTGGAGATTCCCGAGGGAGGTACGTGCTTCGACCCGAATTTCCCGTATTGGAGGCGCCGCATTTAGGATTAAGGGGTGTTGGCGCTGGCTGCTGGGAGAGACATCGAATTTCACGATAGCATCAGGCGAATACTGACATAAGGTCTACGAAATAGTCAAGGTCCACATCAAGTCTCGCAACGTCACAGTCGAGGGCCCCCGAGGTACGATATTCTCTACTATCAACAGTTACCAAGCCGCTGCTTGGGGGTGCGAAGGAATCAAAGGAATCTAACGGAAGAAACAGGCAAGCTTTCCAAGGACCTGAGCCATATCGCAGTCAACTTTTCGCGGCCGAAGAAGAATGTTATTGGCATTGAGATTCACCACGGATCGCGAAAGGATGTCGCCACGCTCCGAACCGTCCGAACCCTCATCAACAACCTGATCGTCGGTGTCACCAAGGGCTTCAAGTACAAGATGCGCTACGTCTACGCCCATTTCCCCATCAACGTCAACGTCGAGAAGAACGGCGAGACTGGCAACTTCGAGGTTGAGATCCGGTATGTTTGGTCTATTGATTGCACGGGGAGGGGTTTTAGATGGACAGGATAACTGATTGTGGGACCAACAGAAACTTCATCGGAGAGAAGCTCGTCCGAAGAGTCGTCATGCAGCCCGGTGTCGATGTCCAGATCTCCACATCCCAGAAGGATGAGCTGCTCATCCTAGGCAACTCCCTCGAGGACGTCTCCCAAAGCGCCGCCGACATCCAACAGATCTGCCGAGTCCGAAACAAGGATATCCGAAAGGTGCGCTCGACCACTTCTACTAACTTTTCCACTGCGTCTCATACTGACAAACTCACAGTTCTTGGATGGTATGTACGTCTCCGAGAAGGGTAACATTGTGGAGGACGCGTAAACGGGGTGAACAGGATGGTTTCTTTGCTTTCTGGGTCTCAACACGGAGTCGCCGGGGTTCATGTGCATCTCACGTAGCAAGATAGCTACGAAAAATGGAACCGAACATGAGAATACTGAACAAATGCATTCAAAGTCTTCTCCATACCCTTCGTGTGAATCGTCAGCCCACGAGATCCTGATACCACCATAGAAACTTACGGCATTAATGAGAAATAATTGGTCAATGACGTATATTATTTGAGGCGAACAGCATACGGCTAGCTTCAACTTCTGAGACCTCAAGGAAATTTGGGTGTTACCCAGAGATTTAGAACCCCCTACGGCCCATAAACTTAGGTTTATGTAGGTATCATCTCTCATCGAGCATCACCAGGGCTTACATTCTTGCAGTAACTCAGGTTCTCCTTATGAGTTCTGGTTGTCTCTGTTGAGACAGCTTCTATGAGTGCCGATGAAGATCTAAGTAGGATGTCTCAGAGTATTACGAGGACTATACATTTAATACCCCATCTGATTTGACAGGGAGGTGATTTTATCCTATTCAAAACATTGGTTAATTCGCAGCTCATGTCTATCCTTCATATCGAATAATAGAATGATGGGTGAAACAGTAACGATGTTTAATCAACAGTGAATAAGAGAGGTCGCCAATAGGGATGCTTAAGAACAGAGTGAATTCTCAAAAACGAGCATCATCCCCATGATGAAGCGAATGTGGGCAGTAATATATTCCATTAAAAGTAGACATAACATAAGTTCACTATCAAGATTGATCTGCGGCATGCGTCTTTCCTAGGCCACTACGGGGAAATCCCCCGAAGCTCCTTTCCATTCATGATCTATCTACTTAAGGTAGGCATCCACTTCGTCCATGTCATCCATCTTTGATGCCATTCCATTCCGGGGGGAATTAAATTCAATTCGATCCAGTCCCCCCAAATGAAGCTCACCCACTTCCCTCTCGATGTGGTTCTTTTCACTCATTATTATTTTCATATGTACATAGCTTCAGGGTCTCATTTCAGCCCCCAAGTCGTATTTCATCTTCCATACTATTCGTTCGTCGACATAAGCCGATAAGCCGGTTTTCATTTCGTCTTCAGCTCGCGTCGTCGCAAATCTTCGTGAAAGAATCAAGTCTAGTAAGGGAAAAAATCACCGCAATCCGAAACGCCGTTTTTGTGCTGTGCCCTTAGACAGGTATTGTGATATGGTATGTATGCCAGGGTAACCTTATGAAAGAAACGATCTCACGACGAAGGAAATTAGGTATGAACTCAATTTCGGGGTCGGGATCGGGGTCGAGGTCGGGGACCGGGGGATTCGTAAAGTACAGGCAGTGGCCGAGGTGGAGAAATCTCCGGCGTCTGCGTCCGTTCGTGCTTCTAGCTTCGTCTGCTACGCCGGGATGCTCTCGACGCTCTCGTCCCTCTTGATTGCCTAGATCTTCGCGTTCTCCGATCGTCGCTCACACTACCTAAGAAACGAAAATGGTCAGTATACACCCTCTTGGAGTTTATCTTGGGCGGATAAACTCACTAGGGCTGCTCGCAGAATAGTCGTCAGTATAGTACGCACTACTCCATTCACTCCGCGGCGGTTTCTGGCTGCTAGCTCTACGTTTATCCTCCCTCCGAAGGCCGAGAAGAAGAGCTGCTGCTCCTAAGCCGGCAGCTAACCAACCGGCGCCGCTGCTCGAGTGCTTCTCTCTTCTGCTAGCGCCCGATGCGGGTCGGCCTCCGCCGCCGCCGCCACCACCAAACCATGTTCGGTGGGTTGTGCGTCCCCCGCCTGCGCCTGCGCCGGCGCCGGCGCCGTATGCGCTGCCATGTCTGCTTCCGCGTCGGGAATATCGCTCTTCGATGATGTCGATCTCCTCTCTCTGCGTCCTCTTCCGGCCGCCTCCGAAGATACCCGCGAATACATCCCAGAGGCCCCTGACGATGCAACAGAAGCATAATACTAGCAGAAGGACCACACCGGCGATCGTACCAACGACGATACCAGCAATTGCTCCTCCGCTTAGCGAGCCACTTGTGGATGCGACGGGAGCCGGGGCTCCGGTGCTAGTGGATGAAGCGGTCTCACTAGCCATGGTACCGGTAGTAGTAGTAGGAGCCGGAGTCTGTATGATGGTGCTGCCACTCGTGACTCGGTAGGGAGCTGAGTACTGGGTTGTAACGACACCGACGGTGGTCCATTGTGTCCAAGAGCCAACACCGGTGTTCGGTAGGCATTGACCATCGTGAGCGCAGTACTGCCAATTCGCACAGCAGATAGGACCGCAGGCAATCTGCCCCGATCCTTCCGGCGGCACACACTTGCCCCCAGATCCCGCTGCAGCGGTCGAGGGACCCAACATGGAACTGATGGTGCTGGTATATGTTCTTGTCTCAGTCCAGGTAGTGGTGTAGAAGTCGTATCCACCGCCAGCAGCGCAGCTTGCTATGCCGGCTGAAGTGGTGCATGTTTCGCCGTCGGAGCAGCAGAATTGGTTGTCGGCGCCACAGTACGACGCACAGCCGCGGTTCATCAGGTATCCGAAGCCGGCATCTTGGAGGTCGTCGCGCGGGTACGGGTGAGCGACGACGAGGTTGAAGAGTAAGGGGAGAAGAAGGGTTTGACTTTGGCTGCGTCGCATCTTGTCTAAGTTTCGTCCACAGCCGGACTCGACTCGTGGGTACTGGAATGCGACTGAGATAAGTGGCTTGGTAGCCGGGAGAGTGTGAGACAAGCTCTCGATTTGATGACCTCTCTTTTACCTCCTCCAACAACTTTGGAATTTAGTCAGTATGAGATACCAGTTGAGGAATGTGGTTTCTTAAAAATAGCACTTACACTTCCAAAATGTCTTGGATTTTGCTTAGTTCCACCAAAATTGACAATTGGAGCTACGAGGGTTAGTACCGGCGGTGATACGAAAACCACCTGCAGAAAGATGCAAGGGAAAGTGAGAAGTGAGAAAAGATGGGAAAGTAAGAAGAGTAGAAATCAGGGAAGAAGATTTCTCACTTGTTTCCTTAATGCATCTTCTTTACCAGGTGGTGGGTTATAACTTCCCAGCCTCCTTCGGTACGAGGAAGGTGACTGCCAAAAAAATTGGCAGCGGTTAGCAAAATACCGCGGGGCTGGTGGTGCTTGCTCTCTGGTTTGGCGCAAAACGGGAAACTTGAAAACAGAGGGGGTTGGAAGGTGACAGGGGTCACGATCTGATGTCAAATCATGAGCTTTTTCTCAAGAAAGCCGTCAAATGACGTTAGGGGATAGTATTGTTTTCTCTAATATGCAGTATCGCAATTTTCTCTATTTCCAATTGATTCCCATCGACTCGAATCACGCGACTTAAATAAGTTATAGCCTTATGTCCCCAATCCCAATATGCAGGATGACCGAGTCAAAATGCGGTGGTGAGTTGGCAGCGATCCATTCAAGTCCAAGAAGCGCAACTTGTTGACTGTGGCCCGTGCTGTCGTAACAGCGACAATCGATTACGCCCAAGTACCCAACCGGTCTAGCAGAGTAGGCCAGGTACAAGGTCCGATAAGGTCTTCTACCAGGATGTTTTAGCCTATCAGTGAGCTTGGACAAGGAGCTCGGTCTTTCATCACCCCACTTCACCTCGAGTTACCCAAGGTGAGCAGGGATCTTGGACTCTTCCTTTAGTTGGCTGGTTGCTTGTCCACGTTCCTAGATTAGGGAGACTCGGAGACTATACCGAAAGTCTCAAGTCGTATGGAAGCTATCCCATTGCTCCAATAATGGGCATCACTGCCTCGACCCGCCTGGACTTCAGGATACGAAGTAAGGCTACGCTGTTATTACCCACGCTTGACCCCGAACACATCAAGCGCTTCCGTCATTTAAAGTCCGCTGCAGGAGAACAGATGGACTCCATTAAATCAGGACCACAAGACCCCTAATCCTAGGGGCCTAGAAAGCAATCATGATAGATAGGATTAGCAGAGTCTAGTATGAATACCTAAAGTTAAAGAGCCATGAAAACTTCAGGATATCTTGATTCAAAGTAGGTGGCTTCGAGATAGTAGGTGGGTAAGCTTTGGGCATTTTCTTATCGGCCTCAAAAACAACCGTTATCGGTTTTCGGTTGCAACCTTTTTGCTTCGTTTCCGATCTACAGGACCCTGTAGTTCGGTCAATTTCAGCCGCACCTTCGAAAATTCAGGTTCGAGTAATCATCGTCGTTATAGGCGTCAACACCAAAAAAGGAAATGCAGGATACGAGACGACATGGCATCATGGTTCACGGCACCGTCTCGCAAAGGKGATGCATGGTTTAGTGTCGGCCTAGTCTCGTCATTTCCTGATATAACCGAGTCTGGGAGCGCCAGCCTATCCGAACAACGACCTTGTACCGAACAGGATTCGGCTCCAGGGTGTAAGGTCTTTCATGTGCCTGCCACAGACAGTTCCCAAGCTCGTCAAATAGAGGGAGATTCAATATTCCATGACGAGGGAGCGTTGCGAGATCAAGTGCTTGTGTTTAAGTACAAGGGCAAAATTCATGCCATTAATAACGTGAGTCATAGTCTATTAGGATATGTATGAAATGTGTTATAACCAACGACGGGAGTAGCGATGCCCACATTCGTCATATCCTCTGTCCGAGGGCGTCCCCTTTGACATTGAGGATTTCGGTATCGCCTTGAGTGCTGGAATTACTTGCCCGAAACACGGTTGGTCGTTCGATCTATTCTCGGGTAGAGCGGACCGGGCGAACTATAAGTTGGGCGTATGGGAAGTCCAGCTGCGTCCCCGTCCCGGCACGGCAGTTGGGGTAAATAACGGGAAAGACGGAGACGACCAGGAGGTATGGGTACGGAGAAAGCAGAGAATGGGGTAACATACCTGGGTACTCTAAACCAACAAGATTCTATGGTTATCACAGCAAGGGTATATTCGGTGCGAGTGTTTCTTATAAGAGAAAATGCTAGCATCATATAAACAGCTTAAACCCACCAATCAAAGACACTTTGATGCAAGTAAATGCGCTGCATCTCTCCCAAGCCAACTTTGAGTTGAATCTCTTTTGCTCATTCACCCAATGCTTTCCAATCAGTGGTACTCCGAGGTGATTGTGTATTGAAAATTGAACAATGACATATACCTTTGTGGATTAATTTAAGGTAACCGCCTGGTAACAGTAGCTTCCTACATGTATTACTTCTGTGGTAATTGCATATGATGAAAGTTACTATCGCAAGTAAGCCATTCAAGAGAGACAATCCTGCCTTGAGTTGAAAGTCAAATATTAGGCAGGTACGTTGGAGTTCGGAGTTGCATGTGCCTATGACGGCGGGKCCACTTTAAACGGCAGCTTATTGCAACGCTGCAAAAGGCGCATGGGACCTCCAGCTTCAAACGTCCCAAGCTTGGAAGCCTTTGTGTCACACCACCAATCCCAGCGCAGCTTAGGACTGCCTCGTTAACACTTTCAGACTTCCTGCCCCTCCGATAGTTCGGGAATATCCAAACAACAACCGCGCTGCCGCGTCGAGCCCGCTTCAGCTCAAGCATTCTGAGTTCGACAACATAAGCTCCTTACTCCGATCTCCACCGGCCCGTCATGTCGCTCGATCCCCCTCCCTACCTTGGTTCTCTCCAGAACAACATCCGTCAGCGGCCAATTCCTTGGGATGGTGCAGCTAGAGCCGGTACTATCACCGAGGCCCAATTGGCTAAGATCAGGGCTGTTGACAAGGTGAGGAGGGAACAGAGAAAGCAGGTGGTCGAAGGCGATCTTGATGGTTACCGGATACTGTTCATCGGAGAGCCGGGTACACCTGGCGTTCTAGAGTCGGCTAGGCAGCGCTCTGACGTCGTTCAATACATATTGGTGTTACTTGGTGACTTACTCGAAGGTGTGTCTATATCCGGATATGCAGATACGTCCTAGCTTGATCGAGGAGCAGGCAGCTCTCGTCATATCTTCTCATCAACATTGACTGCCTAGGCATACTGACATCACCATAGGCGTCCCTGCTCTAGCGAAAGCACTGTTCAAGGACTCAGACCCATATCAACATTTCCTACCTCTACTCGCGCGATCGAATAACTCTGAAGATCCCATTCCTCTACTTACTTCTAATGTTCTTACAACCCTTATGGCCAACTCGAGAGACGAGTCCAAGGCGACGGAGAACGCTCTACCCCTGGTCCTAAGCTACCTCTGTGGTTTGGTAAAGAACTCGAACGATGCCGGATTACAAGATATTGCTGTTATGCAATACTCTTCCCTCCTATACGGACGATCGTCTCGGCAACTTTTCTGGAAGCAAAGAAGCGAGACTGTTGCTCCATTAATCGACATCCTCCGAAAAGCTGCGGGTATTGGCGGCGAGTCTTCAGCTAGTCTCTGGAGTGGAAATGCCACTACTAGAAGCGGTGGCTTCGAGGGTCTCAGCGGTGGGGTTGGGTTGCAGCTCTTATACCATGTACTTTTGGTACTATGGCAACTAAGTTTTGAAGCAGAAGAAGTTGGCGACGACCTGAATGAGTACGAAACTCCTTCCTAACAATCAAACGATTGGAACTAACGCGGCCATAGTGAATACGATATCATTCTTCTATATACCCAGCTATTACGGCTTTCACCGAAGGAGAAGACAACGCGGCTTCTCCTATCGACGTTGTACAATCTCCTCGAAGCCAATCCGTCCACGCTACTCCCTACAGCAGTTTTGGCCAGACTTCCCGCATTGCTGCAAAATGTTAGCGGCCGCCACCTGACAGATCCGGACTTGTTGGAGGACCTGGACAAGCTCAAGGAGATGCTGGAAGAATATCAAAAGACCAAGACCACCTTCGACGAATATGTCGCTGAGGTTCAATCGGGACATCTAAGATGGTCACCGCCTCATCGCCACCAGATCTTCTGGGCTGAAAACGCACGAAAGATTCTTGAATATGAGAACGGTGAAATCCCTCGGAGACTAGCAGACATCATGAAGAAGCCATGGGAGAATGACAAGGCGGTGCTCGCGATCGCCTGCAACGATATAGGTTGTCTAGTCAGGGAGGTGCCGGAGAAGAGATACCAGCTAGAGAAGTTGGGTTTGAAGGCTCGCATCATGGAGCTCATGCAGGATTCAGATGAGAATGTGCGATGGGAGAGTTTACGAGCTCTCGGTGGTTGGCTTAAGTACAGCTTTGAGAACAACTAAGAAACCGGTGCGCCGGTGTGTGAATATGATTATACTCCTTACTGTATTGTTTCAGTTTTCTTCGGTGTTGCACTACTGGCGTAAGTGCAAGGACAATAGCATTTTGTATCCGGTAGGATAGATACATATGTTGACTCTAGCTAGTCTATGCAGTCGATTAATTGACTTCGAATCTCGTAATCGAGAAACGATACTTGTCAAGTATGATTCTGTTCAAACCGCCACTGAATAACAACTCTCAGCCGGCCTTGGTAATAGGGGCCATGAGTATCAATTTCCGGTCTACATATGACTACCGTGACGAACTACCTACATTACATGTACCTATACCCGGCTCCGCGTAAGCGTAGGTTCTAATATGGGGAGAGTACCTAACATCCACTATAGATAGAGCTACTGGTGCTATAACGTAATTACCCCAGCCTACCCCATTGCCGCCCGGTCCGGTATTCGGGGTCTCGGCTTGCAGCGGCAAGTGCCCACGGTCAGAGCTACCCCTCCTACCCAATGGAAGCGCTTTGTTTAAACCATTGGAGGTCTCGGTAACGGCCACCCGACAGCGCTACCGCTTCCCTTCCGGGATAAAGATACGCTTCGGTGGCTGGCTGTCATCACAGGATTTCTTAAGAAAAGGGTTGTGTTTCTGCTGATTGAGTTGAAATTGAGTTGATATACTGCCTACTTCTTACGAAGGAGGCTTTCGAGTTGTAATCACCATGCACCGTCTCGCCCGCACGCGGAGCATCACTGTCAGCGCCGGCCGCACTGCTTCTCGTCTTACATATTCGACCACCGCCCTATCCTCCCAAACCATCCCCAGAATGGCGTCCCAATCGACGGCAGCGAGACGCATAGCCGCCACGGCACAACATTTACGGCCTATGAGCGCTCTCGCGTCGACGGCTACTAGCTACCCCACGACGCACGAGAAGATCGCCACGCCAGAGGACACGCCGTATTTCATCAATAATGAGTTCGTACCTAGCAAAACGGACAAGTTCATTGAGCTGCGGGATCCCGCCACAAATAATCTGGTCACCCGTGTGCCGCAGATGACGGGCGAGGAGCTAAAAGCGGCGGTTGACAGCGCGCAGAAGGCGTTCCCGGCGTGGAAGAACACCAGCGTGCTTGCACGCCAGCAGATCATGTTCAAGTTCGTGAACCTGATTCGAGAGAATTGGGACAGACTGGCCGCGAGCATCACGCTGGAGCAGGGCAAGACGTTCGCGGATGCTAAGGGTGATGTGCTGAGAGGTCTACAGGTCGCGGAAGCGGCCTGTGGTGCGCCCGAATTGTTGAAGGGTGAGCTGCTGGAGGTGGCGAAGGATATGGAGACAAGGAGCTATAGGGAGCCATTGGGTGTTGTGGCTGCTATTTGCCCCTTTAACTTCCCTGCGATGATTCCTCTATGGTGTATTCCTATTGCCACAGTGACGGGCAACACCATGATTCTAAAGCCCTCCGAGCGGGACCCCGGTGCGGCTATGATCCTAGTCGAATTAGCGAAGAAAGCCGGGTTCCCTGAGGGCGTGATTAACGTCGTTCACGGCGCCCACCGCACCGTGGACTTCATCCTAGACGCACCGGAGATCAAGGCCATCAGCTTTGTTGGAGGCAACAAGGCCGGCGAGTATATCTTTAGCCGGGCCTCGGCCAACGGCAAGAGGGTCCAGGCTAACCTCGGTGCCAAGAACCACGCTGCTGTCATGCCGGACTGCAACAAGAACCACTTCATCAACGCGGTCGTGGGAGCCGCATTCGGCGCTGCGGGGCAGAGATGCATGGCTCTTAGCACGCTGGTCATGGTCGGCGAGACCAAGGAGTGGCTCCCGGAGCTGGCCGAGAGCGCCAAGAAGCTTTCTGTTAACGGTGGTTTCGAAGAGGGTGCGGACTTAGGTCCGGTTATCTCGCCCCAGAGTAAGGAGCGTATCGAGAGCTTGATTGCGAGTGCAGAACAGGAGGGCGCTACGATCTTGTTGGATGGGCGCGGATTCAAGCCCGAGAAGTACCCTAACGGCAACTGGATCGCGCCGACAATCATCACTAATGTGACGCCCAACATGAAGTGCTACAAGGAGGAGATATTCGGACCTGTGCTAGTGTGCCTTAATGTGGACACACTGGACGAGGCGATCGAGTTGATTAACAAGAACGAGTACGGAAACGGCACAGCCATCTTTACGCGCTCAGGTCCCACGGCGGAAACGTTTAGGCGGAACATTGAGGCCGGCCAGGTGGGCATCAATGTGCCCATCCCGGTGCCATTGCCCATGTTCTCGTTCACGGGCAATAAGAAGAGTATTGCGGGAGGTGGTGCGAACACGTTTTACGGAAGACCCGGAGTCAACTTCTACACGCAGCAGAAGACGGTGACGGCGATGTGGAGCAGCGCTGACGCAATCTCGAGGAAAGCGGATGTGGCTATGCCTACACATGGTTAAGCATCATGGAAGATTGTTATCTATCGAGAGGGAGATTGAAGTAAGCGAGGCATCTTGAAAGCTGTATATAGGGCAATAGGGTCATTAGCGGATTAAATGGATGAGTCACGATTCACATTACCATTTCAATGTGAAAGCAACTTTATAAGCTAGTTTGCATTGACTATTCTATTCCATGTTACAATCTATGTGG
Source organism: Hypoxylon sp. E7406B (assembly GCA_000931505.1). Taxonomy (NCBI): domain Eukaryota; kingdom Fungi; phylum Ascomycota; class Sordariomycetes; order Xylariales; family Hypoxylaceae; genus Hypoxylon; species Hypoxylon sp. E7406B. The sequence continues at coordinate 104,477 of JYCQ01000118.1, read as the reverse complement.
TATCCCAATCGAATACCTTGAATACATCATTGCTTCCTTTCGGAATACTCCTTCCTTCAAGGTATCAATACACAGCCTCCTTATGATGCTACATCGATGATTGGGCGGCCGTGTCAATGGCCTTTACAATGGCACAAAGCCCCTTCGCCCACAAAATGGTTGTACATGTATCTCGAATGATATTTGCGATGACTTGGCATCATCCTGTGAAGGGTCAGCACTTCAAACAGACTTATACATATATTATACCTACCTAGGTATGTAGAGCCCGACTTACTTCAGAGGAACTAGTCGCGTCATAGCTATTCCCAGTCATAATTCTTTTAGCTTCTTGATAATATCCGGTTTCTACCACTTTCAACATTTACACGTTGGTCTTCACGTACTGTTTCATCTGAATCCGCGTTCCCGTAAATTGCGGTCAAGGTTATAGCCGGTTTGATACTCCTTCCCCGGTGGGCTTCGCCACATGAACCCGACGTATTACTAAACCAAGACTTCCCCCTCCATTTCACCAAATCAACATCTTTTTTAGAGTAATAAACAATGAGCATAGACAATAGCGCCTGGTCTAGTTCTATCCCCTTTCATACGAAGGGCCATGGTGTTGTCAATATTGATGATAGTAGCAAAGTTGGAGATTTGACAGATCTACCAAATGACCTCTTCCTCCTCATAACCTCCTMCCTCTCCCCGCAGGACTGCGTGCTCTGCCGCCGCGTGAGCCGCGCTTGGTTATCGGCGTTCACCAGCCCGCATACGTCGTGGAATTTCATGCGATGGCACTTCGCCCGCTCGCGCGAGATGCGCCGGGCCGCCGCTAAGGAGCTCGGTCGGAAGCCGGACTGGGCGCGCATCTTCGCTAAGGTAGCGCGGCGGTACTATTACCTGCGGGCCGCGAAACCGCGGCTCGTTGAGAAGGTTGAGGTCGTGCAGGAAACGAGCGGGCTCAAGGGTTCATTTAAAGGCGTGGCGCCGTGGAATAGGTGGCTGAGGTGGAACGACAATACGGCGATCTTCCAGCATAGGGATCCCACTTGGTCTATGGACGATGGATTGTTGGTGTATCAAGAGGCTGTTTCGGAACGGTATGTGGCGTACGATCTGGAGACGAGGGTGAGGTTTGAGGTCCCGTTCGATGCGTCGGATAAGACGGTTCGGCGTTTACGACTTACTTCCGGCGTGTTGGTTATTGAGTGGTGCGAGCGCGAACCGTATCACCAGTTGAATGACCGCGAGACTGTGCATCGTCACTTCGCCACGGCGTTCGACGTACGGCGACAGGCTTCTCCAAGCTACACCTCTTCGTCATCGGAGTTGCAATTTACGTGGGATATCACATTCCGCTCTGAGTGGAAGATCCACTTCCTTGGCCTTCCGCTCAACAACCACGACCGTTTCTTCTCGGCACATACATCTACACACTACGCCCTTTATCTTTGGCAGCCAAACCGTTCACCATGGGGCGAAGAAGATCCCCTGGAGCAACTCACTATATGGGATATTTCCAAACCATCCGCATACCGCCCCTCGCTAGATCCAACGGGCGCTAACAAACCCACCCCTACCGCTGGATCTGAGCATGAAGGTCCAATGGTCATCAAAAGGTTCACGTGGCGCGAACTCGAACTCTTAGGCCTACGGCAGCGGCACACGCCTTCACTAAGGGAAATCCTGCTTGATGAGGCAAATGTGTATATTCACGAAGAAGAGCATAGGTGGCTCGCGGGACAACACTCAAGCTTGTCTCCACCGCGTCATCATCAGGTTCGCTGCACGGGAATCCCGTTTTCGGGCATGGGCCCTCGCTGGTTCGATGAATGCTGTGCTGATGGCGACGTGCACATGAGCTTCTGCCCACGTGCCGGATCGCTGTCGCGCATCCTGGGGAACAACCGACTGGCCGGCTCTGCCGGGGTATGGCCTGGCTGGGCGCCGTGCTGGAGACACGAGGAGTTCCCTTATCTGACCGTGAGCGATGCAGTGGATGCCGGGGCGGGCGTGAGGGTCGTGGCGAGGCAGTGCTTCATGATGGAGGCGCTATCTTCGTTTGTCATGCCTAAGATCAGCGTCCAGGAGGAGCGAGATGGTGGCTCAGAAGAGGAAGAGGATCAGATATCTGAGGTTCAGTTTGCGGACCGGATGTGGTGGGAGTTGCTTGGGAAGGGAAAGATTGCTGGAGATGAGAGATGGGTTGTTGGTGAGGATGGGCTGGGGAGGGTTACTATTGTGAGGTTTTAAGGACGCTGTGGTTAAAGGGGCGGACGTGCTGCTTTTCATGAATACTAGAGTTAGGCATTCATAGACATACATAGATGATATAAATGAATCGAATATATGTTGATCCAACGACCTGGCTGTTACCAAATGTTACGTGATCTAGCCTTCATTTAAGCTGAAGCTGTTCAAGGCGAGTCATTGTAGTATGTACATCGTCGATGTCGTGGAACGTGACCTATCTCTCGCATTTGGGGATAGCTGCAGCAAGCTTCACAGCAAGCATTAGATACCTCAAGCATGCAGAGGACTTAGTAACTCATTTACGACACGTTTCAACCCCCCCTCAATTATCATTATATAATACATTTCCCCTTGATTACCTATACATCATTTCTGCATCAGTAACTAATTAATATTTCATCAACTGATTATCTGGGAATATACTTGTAAGGCGTGAGTAAGTCTCCGATCCAGGTACCAGTCTCTACCAAAATCGGACCCTGCCGGACTGCAGCGGAGATGCAAGAAATTCGCCATCTTTAGCTGTGATTGGCCAATTCAGCGGTGATCGATCCTCTCTTGGCGCAAATCCGAAAAGCTCGGGGCAGGTCAAGACTATCCAACCCATCCAACCCAGGTTGGTAACCCGACTAGGCAGGTCGGTGGAGGAACACAAAGAGGGTGGGTGGAGTGCTTGTTGATATACTACTATGTATTCGCAGGCGATGGAGGCGACCCTACCTAGGTAGCTTGCCGTCCCGTATGCGGCTATCGCCCGCTACCTGGTCTAGCTGTACTGTAACCATGCGACGAGCGGGGCTGATCGCGAGAGGAAACTTTTATTAATACCTGAGTGACTCCTCCCACATGTTTACTTCTTTTCCCAGGACCTTGTTGGATTGCCGCTCTTCTGGTTGAGGGACTTTCAGCCCTACCTCGACACCTACACTAGAAATAGAAAAGTAGGGCAAATAAGGATAACGCCTGGACAATGGAGTTGAAGACGCTTCTGCTCTCGTTGGCAACTATGCCACTCACCAGGGCGGAAACCGTCCTCGGCGTCTACATCTTCCACCGTCATGGTGATCGGACGGCCAAGGCCCTCGCGCCCACGGACCTCACTCCGTTAGGCGCCGACCAGGTCTTCCAGTCGGGCAGCTACTACCGCGCCAAGTATATCGCATCTGACGCCAGCTCACGTATCTACGGGCTAAGTAACGACATTGCGGTCCCCACGCAGCTAAGCGTTGTCTCACCTGCCGACTCCGTACTGCAGAGCTCGGCACTAGCTTTCCTGCAGGGCATCTATCCACCCGCCGGCACCAACGGCGTGACCGTGCTAGCGAACAGGTCCGAAGTGCAAGCTCCCCTAGGAGGATACCAGTACATCCCCGTTTCAACGAGCTCCACGGCATCCTCAAGCTCCAACTCAGAGAACAGCGAGTGGCTCCAGGGCGGCTCGGGGTGCGGAAACGCAATGGTGAGCTCGAACAACTACTTCCTATCATCGGAGTATGTGTCCAAGCTCGACCAGACAAAGGGCTTCTACAGCAACCTACTACCGGTCATCAACAGCACGTTCACCGCCAGCCAGGCGAACTTCAAGAACGCGTACACAATCTTCGACTACGTCAACGTGGGGACGATCCACAACCAGACCATCCCCTCTTCGGACCTCCTCACCAATGACACTCTATTTCAGCTGAGAACGCTGGCCGACAACCACGAGTGGAACCTCGCCTACAACAGCAGCGACCCCATCCGCGCCATCGCGGGCGCCACGCTCGCCGCGCAGATCGTCCAGCAGCTCAACAGCACGCTAACGGGCAAGGGCAAGACGCCCGTCGGCATCCAATTCGGCGCGTACGCATCCTTCATGTCGTTCTTCGGGCTGGCGCAGCTGCAAAAGGTATCCGCGGACTTCACGGGCGTGGTGGACTACGCGTCGTCCATCGTCTTCGAGCTCGTCACCAACGCCAGCACCGTCTCCAGCACGTCGTACCCGAGCGCCGACGACGTCTCCGTGCGCTTCTACCTGGCCAACGGCACCGCGGCGATCCACCCGCCGCAGGTCTACCCCCTGTTCGGCCAGAGTGAGACCACGCTGCCGTGGACCACGTTCGCGAGCGAGATGAACAAGTTCGCGGTTGGCGATACGGCCGCTTGGTGCCAGGCTTGCGGCAACACGACGGGGATCTGCGCTACTGCTGCGTCGACGAGCGGTGACGGAAGTGATGGTAGTGCTGCGGCAGCGTCGACGACGTCTGGAAACGGGATCTCGCTCCCGGTGGCGGGCGTTATCGGTGCGCTGGTCACGCTCGTGGTGATCCTGGGTGTGGAGGGCATAGTGTACGCGCTCGCGGGCCTGAAGCTGGTTAAGAAGTCCACGTTGGCTGCTAGTGCTGCGGCTGGCTCGGGGGKGACGGGKGCTACGGCCGAGGCTGGTGCGAAGGCTTAGGCGGCTAGTAAGCTGTGATGTGATGTTATTATCATGTGCTAGTGGGTACTCAGGGGCAGGGGGATATATGATGAGATGATGATTAATAATGAGGAGCTGCCAGCGACGATACCAAGCAGCGATTTAGATGTGGTCATGTGTTTTTGTGAGATGATAGCTGTGTCAAGTATTACTGTGTGTTCGATATATGTCTATAATATATATACCTAGGTATCTAACGATAAGCGGAATAGGGGATATTCTTCACACATGGGCGTCATCTAGTGAATATGCCATTAACGCCTGTGTATAAAACGGGCAAGCGTGATGTGGCTTCTAATCGTTGCCCAAGGTGACATTATTGAAGAATTAGGTAAGCTTATGGTCAACGTAATTGTGATTTTACAGAAGTTTTCTCATAAATTTCTATGCCGCTGTCTTGGAATATTCTCCCGAGGCAATCACTGGCTGAGATGCTACTCTTCAAGCAGGTAGTATAGATGTCCGCTCCGCTAGTCGGGCATAGGTGGCGGGTGGCGGACACCCTAATCTTCCTACCCCTATATCTCCAACCATAAGTGCCTGCTCAAAGGGGAAAACCTAGAGCGTAGATGATATAGACAAGTATACCTAATATTAAACCGCTCTTATTACAGGTCACGATGATCTAGATCTAAAAGTTGTCTGTTGGCAAGTCGATATAGAAGTCTCCGTCGTGAATGGCTTGAGAATCATCTGCACATGTGTCATACAAGGTCCAACCGGTACCCCTGCATATTGTCCTCTTGCTCACATGCATCAGTACATGGTATAAGTACGAGGGTAAATAAGGAACAGAGATCGGTCATTTACTCTGCGGCGTCTTGTTTTGATTTTCACGAGCGTCTCAGCAATCTGCGGATGAACACCAAAGTAGAGGTCCGGTCCGTACCTGGCCCCCATGTCTGCTAGGTAAATGGTCTAGATTCATCCCTCAAACCTCTTGTATGATCAAAATGCTCCGACAGTTAGAAGAGCGTGTCAGATGAAAAAGAATTAAAAGTCTAACTATAGTGATAATCGACGTGGTTTGGAATCATCCCCAGTCGACATGGGCAGCAAAAGGAAAGGGTAGGATACTTAACGGCGTGGTAGGATGGGGTACCAATGCCTTGATGGCTTCAGCTTCGGAGAATCAGGGATGGGATTATGCCATGGAGATTGTTACACAAAGCAAAGGTCCAGCGTCCAGGTACAGTGCCATGTAGTACTGTATACCCTCGGTTGTGAGCGCCACAGCGCGGAAACGAGCACCACATCCGTTTTCATAGGGCCACCAAGGTACGGGAAATCCGAGAGGAGATATCCTACTACTAATACCAGGGTTGCCTTAATTCTCCATTCCCTAGATTCCGGTTTAATTTAGAGAACCTCTACTTCACTCAGAATATCTATACCCCGATATCAATCGACTCCGGGCTACAGCAATCTCGAAATCGCAGGGAACCCATAAGAMCCCATCCAAGCCGACGGAATCGAAATAATAAACGACCGCGTCAAGTCAGGACCGAAAGAAATCCAAATGCTCCCCCGATACCACGCCCTTCATCCAAGGATGAATACCTACCTAGGTAGATTATTCACCCTCAAAACTACACCCCCAGGGTATCGTCAGACCCAAGCCAACACTATCATCAGCTGCCTCTAGCTTCTTCGACAATATGTGAAACTCATAGGAAAAATATCGGATTACAACATCCGTCACCGCTTTTGTTATCATCGCGGCACAATTGGTAGTGCGGTGGGAGGTCGTTTCGCCCAGCAAAACAACTAGGCATCAAGTTCTGCATTCCTCTTACATCTTACCACTTGTTATTCGAATGCTAACATTAATAACGCTTTGGCATATATTACTATAATATCCTCTTACCGTTGTCCGACCCCTATCTCTCCTATTCTCGACACAAGACATGCACGTCAAAGGATAAAAACGTTGATTTTGTACAGCCCCTTGGATCTATTATCGAGTGCCAATCCCTGTGTAAGGATCAGGCTAGCGTTTGAGATGATGATGCCTTCAATGGACTCTACTCGATATTTAATCTATTCTCACCTTTTTCATGATAGTACCGGAGTCCCCAAACTCTTGCTGTCTTCATCCCTGAACCCGGTGCCGACGCGCTCACGGTCGGACAGTTATGTTTAAATAACACAAACGACAAGTCATGGCCAAGCATCTGGCAAGGTATGGCAATACATAATGGCTCATTGTTTGATGCTGTCCCAGGAGCAAGCAGAAGGGATGTACGCTTGTATATTGGGGGTATGAATGGAATTATGAAGCAATACCCACAAAGTATCGAGATAAATATGTTGGGAAACGCAGCTAGTCAGTTCAACCATCCATCCMCCCCTTCAAGCCAAAGTGTATGGCCTTTCAGATGTTCCTAACAACAGAAACTAGGTACCTACCTAGAAACTTCCTTCAACTTAGCTCCCAATACGTCCCTCCATGTCACAATAGAAGACAATCGAAGCTATTGTATAGACCTTACCCTCCCTCGACGCGCACAGAATAGCATACAAGCCATCGTTACGCATATCATCCTGTCTGCCTCCACTGATGGCAAGAATCTAATAATAGTGCTGTGGGGTTATCCGAGTTCAAGATACAAAGCCGTATTAAGACCTTGCAATTGTCGGATCGTACATACCTGGATCTTGCCATAGAATCAGTAAGCAACCTAAAATTCGTTAACAATAATGTTCATTATGATGAAAACAACGGTCCATAGATTAAAGGGTGGCAGACTTCTACGAGTGGGGACTAGTATAACGGGCTCTGTCGTCGCTATCAGTGATTTATAGTCTCTCTTGAATGTCTTCTTCACGAGGCCTCCGTCCGTGGCGTGGTTAATGATAGGTCAATGCCAGTATTCTATCTAATGTCAGATGCCCAAACCACAATAACCCAAACCTAATTGGTACCTACCTAGCAGTTGTGGGATAGATCCATAGTAAGGGACTTGTATATGGTGAACTACTCGCCTACCACAAATAAATATTAACAGCAGAACCTCCCCGAACAATCTGAAGGGGTAGAGGCTGAATCTACCTAGACAAACTCGATCTATATGGGAACATAGTCTCGCCTTGAGATAGTTGCTTATACCAGCTAACTTTCGTAAATATTAAGTTGGGAATAGCTTCAATATTAGGCCAACCAACCAGCAGCGTGTAGTAAATATGTGTAAACCAGAAAAGTTTGTACTTTATGTACCTACCTACATATGTAGAACAAGCGACTTATAATACAGCCATCAGTAAGCCTGCTTAGGTCGGTCGTTCGGTTTCCTCTTGGAGTGGTATTTGTACAACCTCTAGCAGACCAATGCAACAGCTACTCCCATTTGATAAAATGCTGTGTATGCAACCAGTTGCGTCCGTTATTGCCGAAATTTCTCAAACTCGCCCCCCCCTGACTTTTCCTGTGTGGGTTTCGACAAAACCGAATCCTTGCGGGCAGACACTCAGTGAAACGGATCCCTGTACTGCATGCTGAGCACTCCGTAGGAAAGGGATATGGTACCGACCCAGCCAGCCCTTGAGTATCCTCTAATCCATTACGCCGTTCCATATGTCTCTTTGAGGGTAAACTCAAATCGATCAACATATTGCAACATAGTAGAAAAGGAGTCGGCGCCAGTCTCTGATCAGAAAGAAAACGAATTATTCTCGTTTCTTTTCAAATAAGATATCATATCTAATCATCAACAGCCTTAGCCACTTGTCGGGAAACTTTGCACTAGCATCTCAAAGACTGCAGAGCTCGTTTTGTAGGTAGTCAACCGCCGTTATAGAATCCTTTTGTAGGCATCATACGCTTGCGGTTCCGTTGTTTTGAAGTGCGTTCTGTTCAAAAAGCTAGTCGTATTTTCTTGTAGTTGCCTCCTAATACTCGCGATTGTATGTGAGCGTGCTATATCCGGTGACGTATGAGAACTGGCCCGTCATAGAGTAGGGAGTTCATCTCGTCGGTTCTCAACATTGTTGATAGACTGTCATCATCGCCATGGTCTCGTGGTCTATCATCCATTACCAATTCTTGTCTGGTACATACCTGGTAATATATTCGTATTCTTGCGGCGCAATAGAATTTCGGTCAAATCAGTTCGATGAAATTCGCCCAGTATGATCGTGAATCGAGCTGCAACATCATATCCTATCTTTTCCATTCTCAAGGCCATCAAACCGTCATAAGTCGTAAAGAATATCCAGATACCTCTCCCACCAAGTCGCATAGACTAATGATCCAGAGAGCCCCGGGTGGCCGCTTCAATACAGTATGGACGTCATTGGCCTAGCAATTAGTCCAGATCCGAACTTGGTAATTTGCGTCTGCATCTTTCGGGTATTGATCCAATTGCCCAACATAGTTGGCTTTTCCGTCAAGGTAAATGGTCAAGAATTAATCTTTCGGCATCGTTGTATGACCCCCTGTGTGCGAGATAAGTACGGCCCGAGCACGTTGATGTCCTCCATCTCGCTAACCACGCAGTCGACCACATCGCCTGTTTCATTTCTCATTCGCTCATCCTCGAGTACGATGTTTCCACCTCGGTTCGGTGTTAATGTTGAAATGACCTTCAAATTCGGACCCAATACCGGTTTCCCTTGTTCAGCTCTTGTCATTGTTGACTCCGGCTTTCAATAAGTCCCCATCGAGTGTGCGTCTATCGAGATTTGGTAGAAGTTACTGCGAGTCTCCTTGAGTCGACAGTTGGCCCTCGGTTGGCCACACAACTCTAACATTGACCATGATCGAATTCGAAGATCCAGTGAAGCCGTTCCATTGGCCGACCAGAGTGTTTAAACTAAGATTCTGCAAGCCCAATTGTCGGCTGAGTAGCGTTCGTGAGTATCGACAACTTGGTACTTCTGATTCTCGTCGTTGTCACCCAGATCATAGGCCTATCTCGGAAATGATGAGTAGGGGTCGGGTTAGCAGATAAAGGTGACTGTACGAGCACGACGACGGCTACTACCCAGCAGTATATTCAAACTTCAAGTAGCCACTGTTCTGGATTCTGAAAGTTAGCGAGCAGTGTGCATTGGTAAGGAGCCCTGATTCATGGAATTAGGTCGACTTAGACTAGAGAAGACTGAGTTTTCACTAGTACAAATAGAAGAGTTAGCCTATTAAGATCGCTTTCTTCGGAATCGTGTATGATCAATGTTGCCGTTGCAACAGTCGTGATTCATCTTATCGGATGGKCTGATTGCCGTGCTGTGCTTCCTGAGAAGTAGTGTGTCGCTTAAGTCGTCTAAATGAGAAAGAAGTATGTCTATTATGGGTCTGTATCCCTATAATATGACCTGGAGTCCTGTCTCTGATTCTGTAAAATTGGCTGTCGATTTGTTACGAGACGACGGTCGTTGAAGAGGGTATTGTTATCGAGTAGTCGATCAAGTTTAGGGTTAGTTCAATCCGTCTTTTCTTGACAATGCGTTTATGAGAAGGTAAAGAGACGAGATTTTCTGGTTATTGGCTTCTTGGGTGCCTTCTGTATCTTGGTATGTGCCTATAGAGTGTCGGCGGAGCGCTGGAGTACGGTATAGCGGCTGCTAAACCCTTCGGTAGGCAATTAGATATGTTCCTCGTGAACTTCAGCGATCTACAAGGTCCTAGTCCTAAACGTCTGGCTTTTACATGTTGCGAGATTGTCCCTTTGGATGCTTCAGCTTGTCGTCAACTCGTCGTCAATGTCGTCGTTCCGGAGAAAAATTTTCAACCCCTGGCAAGATGGAAAGATGGGGAAAGCGTCTGCCGCATTCAGACATGTCCATATCCATGATACTGATAGAAGTAGATAATGTCGACAATGGGGGCCTCATTGACGTGGAATTTGGCAATTTTTACGAATACTTGGGATTGTTGTGAAACTGGAAAAGGCTGCCGTATAGTCGACTAATTGTGTAGTTGTCCTCTTCGTCTCCTGAGAAGGAAAAGGGGCAGCCGAGATCCACTAAGTGAATAAATTCAGGTGGCTAGGTGTCCATTCAGTCTGTGTGGTTGCATATACCAGCATTCTAAATATGGCGATTACGTTAGCTATTATGATTGAGAGAGATTCGGCTACCGGGTAACAGACGGATCGGCCTCTCTGTTCTATTATTACGGTAGGKATTCTAAGTATCGGTCGCTCCTGTAGGGCTGGCACAGGTTCAGGGACACGTTGTTACCAGGTTAGAAGGTTGGCCACCCCTTATTGGTTTACTGCATATGGGACCAATCGCTGCGTGCTGTCACTTCTCGTACGAGCCAATTGGAGGCTGGGGGGTTATAGCAAAAAGGAAGGTATGTATACAATACTTCCCAACGGAACCCTGTTGGTTGAAACCTCGCGAGATCTTGGTTATGAGGTGGATCCGAGCACCCGAATCCATGTGGTGACGATTGTCGTAATGTACAATATGTCGCGAGAGTGGGCGATAGCCGCGAGACGCAAGTAATGGATTTCATAATGAGATCTCTCGGCTGTACCCATACCGACAGGGTTCTCCAGGAGGACGGCGTGCCGTGCTGAGCTGGTCCTTTTAGATAACGAGCTAAAACGTTTCCAGCATTAGGCACAGCGTTAGGCGACGGGACGGCTGCATAGGTCTCCGGGTAGTCACCGGAATAAATACTCTTAACCTAGTCCCGTCAATCCTAGACCGTGGCGGCTCAGTGCCGATTGGCGAGGAGACAAATCATATCAGAACAGAATTAGGTATCCCGTCCGGTGATCATGCGGTGTATTTCTTGATTTATAACTGCCCGGCTTGCCACTATGAGCAAAATACCTACCTAGTCAGTAAAATGTTTATCAATGTGTACAGAGGGAAAATCTTTTGCGTTGTAGGTGACGGATGAGTAAGACGCTGTTAATACATAGGCTATTTCTGCTAAAACGGTGTCCAGCCATGGATTTTCGAGTCGCGGAAATCCTTTTTGGATTAGATAGTAACAGATCGGAGCCAGAACGATGAGGCTTACGGAGTGACTTCCGGGTGTAGTCGCCGGGGTATGGTGAATCGATCCCGGACCGGGAGAGTTGTGGTAGGAATATGCAAGTGATAGTTGCGGATGTCACAGTGCGGACAGGTTTTAAGGGGGACAAGGGCAGAAGGGCAGACGGGCAGACGGGCAGACCCCTAAGTTTGTAGCTGTGTAACTTTGTACCTACCGGACAACCCTAAGCTAGCCTAATTCAATGTACCTTAGCGAATCACGTCCGGTCGTAGGCCTACGCACGGGCCATTATATAGCAGGAGTATAGCAGGTACAATGGGTTTAATGGCTATAATGGGTATGATGGGCATAATAGGTATAGCGGGCTATAGCAGGAACCTTGGAAGCAGCTTTGGCTGTTCCGGGGCTGGTTTTTTCCGTGGTAACTTCTGCTCAAATCTCAGTGGCTGGGATGTTACACCATCTCTCTCTTTGACACTAACCGCAGCGTTGGTCAAGGGTATGAAGCAGAAAAATGTCCGTCCATATCTCAGAATTGACATATTACCAACTGTGTCTGGTTAGCCTGCTCGTCATCGGGGAGCAGGAGGAGTAAGAGCATATGTGGCCTTTTCCATGGTTACCCGCAGAGTTACCCGCAGTAGGCTCTCGTAGGCCGGCGAATGAACAGGAAGAGTCTCTGCGATTCTGCGATTCTGCGACTCTGCTACGCTTTTGTTATTTTACCGGCAGTCTGTCTATTTCTGCGCCTTGCATAATGAAACAGATATCTTGCAGCACCCTGTGTCGAGCCATCAGGTTTCGAGATCTCTGTCGGCTTATTAGTGAGCACTGCACGTTTTCGGAGTGCGACATCTACATGCGCGCCATGGTCTCCATCTCTCCATGTCGCCATGTCGCCATGTCGTAGCGAGGTCCGTCCGCACCGGCTCGCTACCAGAATGAGAAGGGCCTGCCTTACTTCAGGACGGGACGGGATGTAAGGCCTGGGGTTCCAGTTACAAGTCCTGACCCTCTCTTTTCTAACTATGGCGTCCTGCCTGTCGGTTGCCGTTGTCTTACCGAATCCGGTTGACGGCTCATCATGGCGTGCATTAGCCTGGTGCATTTTGTCCTCCGAACTAGCGTAGCGAAGAGGCGTGCGTGCGTGTGTGTGTGTATGTGTATGCGTGTATGAGGTAGGTATGTATATGTGTACATCGTATGTGTCGTCTCTACGCCATGATCGATGTCAGGGATTTTTCAACTCACATTCTCAACCACAGCATGACTGACATTCCCCGCATCTTCCCTCTTGCTGGGTGTTTTCATGTTCGACGCTAAGGCTGATGGAGGTCATAAGGAAATGCGGTGATTCGGCGCCTGCAGCCGTCCTGTATGTGTTACGTCCTATGCCTGTTGGGTGGCTTGAGCATCTGGAGCCTACCTACCTTGTCTGCTTATCTCGCAGCTACTGTGGATGGGCCTTCGACGATGATCAACAAGATGTATCATGCAAGTCATGTTGCTCCCGAGAGCACCTTCATCATGCCTTGATGACTCGTCGAGACGTCATCAACCTCCCCATCCAGCCGCGATATCCGTAAAACATCTCTTATCCATCGCAGGTTAATGGCATTGCATTTTTCTAGCTTAGAGATATGTTGCTAAGATTATCTCCCTGCCTCCCCACACGTCTCTTAGGAGTGTCGGCCCCAGAGAGCCTCTAGCAGACCCAGGCGCTCGTCTCCCGCCACCGCCCTTAGGGATTAACAGCGCTACGAGCTCCACATCCCGTTAAGGTCGCCGACACGGGAAAGATAGCCTCGCAGTCTAGCCGGACATGTGGAACCCAGGACTCAGTAACCCATCTTTTGTGCAGGGTTAGTTGGTGTGGTAGCGCAAGGTCGAGTCCGTGGCCTACCATCCAGAAATGGATCCTGCTCGCCACACGGGCGTCAGTACCACGTTTTCTCTGGAATGGAAAGGGTGGGGAGTTATTCCAGTAGGCTATGGACGTGCAGCTGACGAAGAGAAATACCTCGTCCTTTTGTATCTAGTGCCTTGCGTTTCCTCAATATCGACAACTCCTACGGACTACATGTAGGCCGTTACGCGTGTTCATAACTTGGAAAGCCCATTCCAATCTCTCTATCCCTTACCTCCGCCGCCGAGAGCGGCGTAAACACCTCGTGCTTCATGTTAAGCTACGGCTTGGCCCGAGAAGCAAGGAAGAAGGTCATGGCGCTTCGGCATTTTTATTGACGGCTCCATCGAGCTAGATTGGCGAAGAGGATGCCTTAGATGGCCGCTGTTATACCTGGCCGCAGCTGGAGCGGGCTACTTATATAAAGTGCCCTATAGCCTGCCTACGAGATCTACCGTCCCCATGTTTCGAGAGTGGTCATTGGGTCGGGGCCGGTGTATTGCACTGGCMAAGCCGTAATCAGGGGTATAATTGTGCCCTGATATACGCACAGTCGCGAGCCGTATTTGTAAACCTCACCTCTTCTAGTCAATGATGACAGGTCATGTGAGTCAACGGATAACCTCACTCCACCCTCTTGATATTAAGTAGGCTCTAGATGCATGAGGAGACAAACCCGCAGTAACAGCGAGCGGGCGTCGTAGACTGCTCATCCGCTGAGATGTAGGCAAAAAGGGTAAGAGTACATCGTGGTCGTTGGAACGCACCCTTTAGGACTTCTCCGTCCCCTTATCTTCGAGCTGACATGCACCTAATGACCGCCGATGTTACCGAGTACTGATCATGAGGATGGGATGTATGAGCGTATATACATATAATTGTTTTATGGTACTTATATGATATGTACCGGCGAGGCCATCGCCAGTGAGGCGTCCCGCCAGATGTAACTAAATCCGGTCCTTCTCCCCGAACGCCGCCTGGTATGAATGTGATGAGTAGAGATCAGTCCGTAGTACGCGGTCCCGCAGAAGTAATGCTGTATATCTTACTACCAATGGTACCTCAAGTGTCGTTATGTCCGTCTTCAAGTGTTACCCAGCTATAATTGAAACTCCTAATAACCCTTACGCCGCATAGTAATCTTTCGCCAAGATAATGATGCGACTCTCCCTCCAATGAATGGGCTAACATCTGCAGAGCTCGCTTGTGTCGTGCTCTTTCATCCGGGTGCGCCTCTAGCCCCGTCGTCTCTGCGGACCGAGCCCGCCCCTCCCTTTTCAAGTTGGCGCCATCTGCTCCCCCTAGTACCATATTTACGGTGATCGGGCCCTAGTATTACTCAGGAAGCATATGCCGAAAGCTCTTTCGTCGTTGTAACCGAACAGCCCGCCCACTCAAACCCAAGAGATCCTGAAAAATTGGGGCTGCCACCCCTTTTCCTTTAACACCATGCCATGATGACCGGATCGAGTTGATAAAAACAAAGGCGGGGAACCCAAGGTGTGGAGGKGGAGGAGAGGAGTTGGTTGAGATAGGGGAAATTACGCATTACAGTGCCCACGACGACTGCTGATACAGTGATGTCCGACTTGAAATGTGGTTGTTGGCGGGGGTGGTGGCCTAGTGAATGTGAGGACGCCTCAAGCCCTGGATTCGTAATCGTGGAGAAGGCAACGAATGCCGCGATCTAGTCCTCATCCACACAATGGACATTGTCCTGGCTGTACGATATAGCGCTCATGCGGGCCTCTGGGGCAAGCGTGTTTCCGGCTGCCATCCATAGACGTTCGGAAAAAGTGTGCGCCTGGGTCCAGACATGATGTGTAGATGTAGTAGTTTTTGGTGAAGTCACACATGATTATGATTAGATGTGATATACAATGGATTTTTGCGAGTGGTATATGTGCCTATGACAGCACCTGGGTGGACCTTCATCAGCATCAGTAAGTGGGCCAGCTCACAGTAATATGCTAA
Organism: Hypoxylon sp. E7406B; assembly: GCA_000931505.1. Lineage (NCBI taxonomy): Eukaryota > Fungi > Ascomycota > Sordariomycetes > Xylariales > Hypoxylaceae > Hypoxylon > Hypoxylon sp. E7406B. Next base: position 88,946 of record JYCQ01000118.1, on the reverse strand, counting down.
TAACTTTGTACATACCTCTCAATTTCCTTCACTCTTATTAGATGAGATGGTATGATATGCTCTCGAGGAAGGTTTTCAGAGACGATAGTAGGTTTGAGTCAACGTGGTCTAAGGTTTGAGGCTGGGAGTTGTGGCAATAGAGATCTAGGACGGACCCGGAGAAAGATCGTGACAGCATGCCTAGGTTACTTATATATATCTGGAGGGTGGAGATGTGTCAAGACCAAGCTGCTCCCAGAAGCACCAAGTCGCACAAGCTACCTTGCAAGTATGTTATAAGAGATCAATAAATAGCATTTAATATTAAGGTGTGGTCAGCCTGGCCTGGTCCCTGTGTGTGCGTGCACGCGCGCGTGAGAGGTATTATTATTTATGTATGAGTGTAAGAGAGAGTGTGGGTGTGGATGAATGTGGGTGTAAGTCATAAATTAGGCATATGGTGAAGCAGGCTCAACACCACATTCAGTGGGACGGAGCAGTAACGAACACGGTACAAGAGAGTGAATATAAAAAATCTGGAGCCCGGGAGGACCTTACAAGAGAGGAAGACATGGGTTGGACAAAAAAGAGAGATTATCCATGTCTGAGAGCACTGACGGACGGCGCTTGCACAATACGTCTCAACAACCCAGGTCGATTATCGACGGTCAAGGTGAGTACGTACATCCAGCCATAGGAGAGAGACTGGACATACCGAAGGCATAGGTTAGGGAGTTGCGTGTATGTATGTGTGTACCATAGTATATGTGTGTGACAAACGGGGTCTAAGCAAATCTGGCTCCATCAGACGATCGATGAAGCATGGTCGGACTCTGACCAGGGCCAAGAACAGAAAGCTTGGAGTGAGATAGCATCCCTGAAGGGAGAAAAGAGTGGTCCAGGACTTCGAGAGGGGGGCCGAAAGAGGGGAGCGGGGGACATGGGCGTGGAGAATTCAGGAATAGTGAGTAAGTCCGTTTAATAACAAGAGGTTTGACCATACACATATTGCATTCCGTATAGGCCTGGAATATGCCTGGAATATGCCTGGTATATGCCTGGCATACGACGAGAAGGGAAAGGAAAGTAAAAAATACGTTACAAGGGAAAGGAGAGATCCTCAAGGTTCTCCGATCGAGTAGGCAAGAGGACAGGGGTAGCTGTACGCTGTACCAGTGTACACGCCTACGGTGCACTAATGTAGCAATGCGGCAGCAGGCATGATGCAAGGTAAATCCATTTTCGGTACCCATGGCTGGCTCTGTTTGGTGTGTTTGGTGGTGTGTTGTAGTGTAAGGTAGCGTAGTGTCAACATACCTACATGTAGGTACATTATGTACATTATGTACATTATGTACATGTAGGACGTAGCAGGTTCCCACTGTGCGTGTATGTACATCCATAATAGTGAGACGACGTTGGGACCTGGGAGAGGGCGACAGAGGGCTAGACGGCGAGGCGGTTGTTCTGTTAATTTATTAAGCGAGTTTACGAAAAAAACATTAAATTGCGGATACTCGAGCTGTGAGGTATCCTGTACATGTACGATGCGCCCAGTGTTTATTCAGCGGTCACTAATGACGACGGTAGGCGCGGGAAAACGGGACTAAAAATATTATAGTTCTGAGGTACCGAGGTACGCCGCTACATAGGCACGTTTCGATACTTTAACGTTCGGTTACATGTCGGTAACCCAATCTAGATGAGAAGTCGGATGCTACATTAACCTACGCACGAGACGAGTGAGGAATATAGTAGGGGTATGGTAGACGAAGCCGTGTTATGTAATCACTTTTATATCATAGTCTGAGGAACTTTGTCGCCTCGGTTTGCCCTCATCAAGTGCATCAACTACAGTGCCCAGGACTTCTCAGTTACATGTACAAAAGCCTAGCTGCAGCTCCAAGTACCAAAGCCTCGGCATTCACTAAGCGGGCCAACCAGGAGGGCCGATCTAACATACTAGCAGTAGCGCCACGAGGCCACGTATAAAAATCCGGAGATCTACAGCTTGGAGTCTGTCTCATTGCTTTTATCACCTCAAATCTCCGAAAAGCCTTGTCTCAAGTCTTCAGCAGAAACGACATCTCGCGCAACAACCTGCGACAGTATAGAGTATCGCGATATAAACTCGTCTCTCGGCTTGGCTTCATGCAGAGGKGATACCCCGGATCAGCTGAGCAATGTCCATCTTGGGCATATCAGGTGTGTGATATCGATTTTGGGTGGGCGAGCACCCAGCTGCTGTAGTAGCGACAGCGGAACGATTCCCGGTATGTTATACATTATAGCACTCGACACTTCGCATTGTGATGGTTCTTCATACATTGGGTCCACAGTGATCTGAACATCGTAAGAGTCCGGATCGCAATAAGGTGATGGGGGAAAAAAAATTCGATGAAAAGCGAAAAAAGCAAACTCCCATAGCTATATTAAATTGTACAAAGTACACATGGGATCCGTGCGCCAGCCAAGCGGCGTACCCCTGGCCTGACGAATATTGAAGCTCTCTGGCCGAGAACTGGGGAGCATAAGCTGCTAAGGTACTTCATACATGCAGCCCGAGCCGCTACTGCGTTTGAAGACGTAAGCCGCGGCCCAGCGACCTGGAGAAGCTGCATCAACGTCGGAGATTGTCTAGATGATTGAGGGTCTGTTTGCTCCTGTTATATAATCTAGACCAAACGTTTCCAACGGCCGAATGATAGGTATTAATCGGCTTGAGCTGAGGACCCTGAATAACGACATTGTATTGTGACGGTTGCTAGATTGTGCCGGGATTATCTCCAACAAAGCTCTTCTGTTGTAGTCCAACTCGACATTGAACAGTGCGCCCCTTCATACCTTGTAGACTGTCAGATCGCTTTGACGGCAACAACGACAATCTCCAGATCCATTGGCTTGAATGGTACAACGATAATAACGCTAGAGTTGCTAGACCGTTGTATTCGTATGTGACGTTGCCGAATTTCTTGTCCTCGATTTCTTGATTGGCCAATGTACAACGGGGACCCCTTCCCTTATCCCTGTGATCTAGTCTATATCAGATGCTTTGAACCTCAAAGCACAAAACGTGACGACCCAAAATGCCTCAAAGGCGGTCCAGTGGTTTGCAGTCGTGTGGGGCTGGACGCAGCAGTTCGTCCACTATCCTACTCGTTTAATATCACATGCGGTCCAACTCGGGCGATAGAMCCCCCCACGAGCCATACTCCCTAGATCCACCGGATGAGTGTCGTCATGCGCCGACCCAGATGTGAACAGAAATGGTAGAGCAGTCGTAAGTGAGTAAAATACGGAGGCAGGTGCGTCAATGCCTTTCGAAGCCGATTACGAGGCTACCGTGGTACGTCAAGACCAAGGCGGCTTCTTCTGCCGGAACTTCCTCAGTGTGATGGAGTACTAGGGAATAAGGAGCTACGCTATCCATCACATTCCCCAGATCCGATCATGTTTCAAGGCGGTAGAAACAGCGATCGACTAGCGGTATGATTATGGCTTGCAAGGCTGAAATGCAAGCTGGTAGGCTTGGTAGGATATAAGCCAAACGAGCTAGGGAGTTTGAAGTTAAGACACGAAAGACGGAGAAAAAAAGTGAGGCGCCGAAACTGTGGCTTCTCGCTTCTTTTGCCCGGCATCCGAGTCGATCTACCGAGCAGGCTGCATTCGTGGCCGCCGATCCTTTGCTGGGGGTTCAACAGCGGTATCGTTGCACCAGCATAGGCGAGTGCTCCGGACCGCTGTTAACGGCATTTCTATAGATCTCGGGAAATATACGAGTCGAATGCTGACAGGAATTAGTTACATAAGGTATGTTTTACCTAACTAGTCTCACATATCGGATTTTCGGAAGCGCCAAGACGCACTGTCAACTCTGATGGTCACTCGAAATGTAACATACGCACGTTTGACTCGCATTGAAGATATTCTACCTGGGAAATTTGACTTGCCGGATAGATTCGACTGCACCAACATGGAGCGAAAAGTAACATTGGATATTATTGCAAAGAAACCTGGTACGACGTAGGTGGACAGATCCGGAGACGCCATCAACTCTCACACACACACAGGGGCCTCTGGAAAGATTAGCGATGCGCCCCAAGTACAAAAACCCGGTTGAATGAGTTGGGTCGGGCCGCGAGTTGGCTTGGTGTTCAGTAATAGTCATGGCAAGTAAAGGTCCTGAAACCAAGGAACCATTTAGACGATCTTGGGCTGCATAAAACAGCTGCATAAACCAGTCATACAATCGGATAGGGACAAAAAGAAATGCAGTTTCTATGTCGTTACCGAAATGCGCCTGCATGAAACACTGGGAAAGTGGGTTACTCAACGGGCGAACTACTGCAGCATTGTGGGTGTGTGTCCGTCCAGTCGGCGTCGGAGCTTGAATAATGTATGTCTGTACATCAATGTATATAGGTAAGCAAGTGTATGTACCCGCGTTACCGGAGCACCGTCCCGAATTAAGGGAATTGACGAGGAGCATCGTTGTTCAGACTTTTTTGACTGTGGGGGGGAATCCTTCTCGAAGCAAATTGCCAAGGCATCAAGCAGGACCCCTTTTGAATCGTACCATGAACAGTGAACGTATGTTTTCTCTTCTTCCAAGGTTGTTTCTGATGGGAAAAGAGGAAAGAGCTAGGTACATAATGTACATGTATGTATGTATGTCATGTAGAGCTTCATTAGGTTGAAACAGCCATGCGGGGCCAGAAGGGAACTAATATCTTACATGGATGGAAGGCGGATTACATAAACCTAAGGCAGGCAGGCAGCTGCTAACATCAAGGTATGGCATGTAGGTTCAGTAGCACCGCACCGCACCGCACTACATACTACCACAGTAAGAGAGAGCATTCACGTTACATATAGGAGGTATGTAGATAGCGTATCGTACCTACCTGGTTACTTACAGGCAGACAATATGCACCAACCGAGATCTACTAGGGGTACATACATCTGGATTTTCTGGGATTTTGTGTCCGACGCGCGCTTAGACACTTATCGATCTCATTATGGGACCCCCGAAATGGCCGAGGGTTATGCGTCAAAGCGCAAATTGGGTTTCGTCCAAGTCAAAGCGCTCGTCTGATCTCTCTTCATGTAGTTATATTTTGCCTTATTATTAACTCCAGCGCTCCAGGCCCAGCCCAGAAACCGCACACTGTCAACCTTCTACACTAGCGGTGATGCCTCTCGTTGCCCTCGTTCGCTGCCCGATGTCAGATACATTTCGTTATTATATGTAGGCTACGATATAGCATCCACAATAGCGCCGCAAGGTACACGAGTAGGCGCGTGCAATGCCCTTCAATAAAATACCCTAATAAAAGTCCGACAGAAGCCTCAATGCAGTGCAACGCTCCCTACCCGCTTCTTCTGGTTCGAGTCCTAGGCGATTCTGACAGGTCATAGCCAAGACAACCGTTCTTCCACGCGCTTCCCGATGGCCGTCATTTTATGACTTGCCGAACATTCATGCTCGGACGTCTMCCCMCCCGCCGTTGGCTCTCTTGGTAGCCGTCTTTTTTGACAAATAGTCTTCGCGAACCGCTCGGGTGCTTAAACCCGATTGGGTTTATGTACCAAACGCTGTTCAACACCATCAACTGACGCCATATCCGTCAGCCTAAGTTAAAAAGGAGGCTCATGGAGCAACCTCCCACAGCCTGACCATGGAATACAGAAATATACCCCCCGTCTCCACCCAAAAGTTCTCCATCTGTATCGAGTGAATGGATCTTACAATAAAATCAGCTAGTAAACATTCCTAACCTAGATTATTCTACATATCATGACCCGTTCTATATCACACTGTTCGCTATAGGTCGGCGAAGGCACGGTTCACCCTACATCMCCCTTCATTTCTTCCCCGGACGAACTCCAATCCACTCGGAGAACTTGGGGTTCTTGCAGAGCTAACTCGAGTAGGGGATTTCTCTGCATGTCGGTGGACTGGGCGGCCGACAGACCGCCGCTAGACCGCTATTTGGCGCTGTACGAAGCTTGGAAGATGAGACAAGCCCTTCCCCACGTGGGCTTCAGCCCAGCAAGGTTGAAGACTGTTTCCGTTCTAGCTGAAGGTAAATTTAGATCCTCCTACTGTGGCGGTCGAGGTTCACCTCTGGCTGGCCTGTCTAGGTACAATAGGGGCTGAAGCGGACCACGAGATCATCACCCGAGTCTGCGGGGTTCCAGGATCACCTGGAGGGGCAGCCTTCGGCTTCACCGACGGTGTGCACTGAGGCATCATCGCAAAAAAGCCTCCGATCTTACTGCCTGCTGCATATTGAAACGAACAAGTCCATTATTGCAGCTGTGGAAACTTGGCTGTCGGAGTGTAGGCTTGGGGCTGAGTTTCCAAAGACCGGGGCGACTAGTAGTTGGAGTCACTCCCTCCCGTGTAGTGCTGTTGGGGAAGGTACCAAAGACGTCGACGGCAACGATACTAATATGCCGCATTACGCTTCAATACATACCTAATTTTACCCCCAAAAGCAAGGCACTCGTGGTAGCAAGGCGGACGATCTCGGTGTGATTTTTTACGGGTGCGCAAGTCAACTAAATGTAGTCACCGATCGCGACCTGGCTGTTTTCCTGTCTTGCCAACACTGTCCGATAAGTACCTAATCCATGAATGCTTGTATCTGGACTCTAGAAAGGCGCGTGAGTTGTCGGTACTGGAGCTATCATTGGGGAGATTCCATATTAGCAGAACCAATCAGCGAATATCTCCCGTATATCACCTGACGCTCGAATTATATTCCAAAGCGTTGGATGGCGGCGAAGTCGTCTACGCTTGCGTCACTCGGGAGACTAGTAACTGCAAGAGTCAGCACGAGACGGACGCCTTTAAGTTGTTGGGACAGTCCGGAACATGTCATGGCTATTCCCGTCTACGCGTATTTCTAAATCCCGACATCGGTACACTCCAATTGACGTAGCTGATGGCCACGGAAACTTGGTCTACTGTAAATGCTTTCGAAAAAAACCAGACAGCCTTTGATCCTTCGCCTTCGCCCAGCAATGCAGATATCTCGCCACCCCATACATACTCTCTGTTGGTAGGAATTTCTCACATAGATCCGCAAGCCTCCCCAGCGCCAGTGATCCTCGCTGAATATGATGGTATGCCTCCCTAAATAGTACTTGTACTTGCTCCACTCGTACTCGGTTGTAATTGTAGTAGGCCGCCCCGTACGTCGTTCGCTTGTTCCAAACTGCTGCTGCTATATGTCCCGTGATATAATTCAAGGAGACCCGTTCACACAAAGGAGATGGGCTTTGTCGAGGTCGAGAGGTGATTTGTCGGGTCACGTGTCGTCCCCTAGCGAGTAGATGCCCTTCAGAATCTCCCAGCACCATAGAGCAGTTGCATCCGTGTCTTTCAAGTCCCGTATCCAGTCAATGCACAGCATGACTGTCTCATTGGCATCCTGGTCGAACTTAGTTCCCATCAAAGTCGCTCGTATCCGCACCAAGATCGGCACCTGTTGCGTCAGGTGCAAGATCAGAAGTATTCCGAGGAGGTTTTGCGACCAGAAGAATAAACATGGGATGAGCCTCTTGTGGAAGCACGTCGGCGACATCGTGATAGGCCATTTCAACATAGCCTTGAGGCACTCCGCCACACCCTCGGCGTCGTCTCGCGTCACCTGCTCCGGGTGGTGGAGAGCTTTGAAAATGAATGGCCGGTAGATGATATATTTAACGTAGTAGTATCGGGTCCTGAGAGAAGCTGCCTGTATGTCTACGGCGTAAGGATATGTCACGGGTGGATTGTCCAGTTCTGCTGAAAACATAAAGTGTGTATGGAGATCGGGAACTGGAGGTGGATACATCGATTGGTCGTCGTATAACTCTTCGGTCGGACTCGAGAATCCCCCCGGGTTTTCTTCCTCCCAACGTAGATAGGCAGGCAGTAGCCCTCTCCACTGGTCCAGCTGCGCTGCCATCTGCTTTATCGTTACGGCAACTGGGGGGATTGGTGTTTCGACTGGGAGGTTCGTGGGACCGAAAGCTTCACGGGCCTCGTTAGTCACTTTTTGTACGAGGGTTGGATGATATGTGCATGGAAGCAGTGTACGCCCCGTACTCCCTTCGTCCTTCACTCGTTGGAGCACCAATTCCGCCCAAAATCTAAAAGGGGTCAAAGGGGTAGAGGACGTAACTTACCATTAGTCAGCGTAGTATGAAACTCCACGGAGAGTCGCCGAAGCACTATTTGCGAGGCGAAATGCTCTTGGAAGTGAGAAGCTTGGTTACCAATGTAATCTTCCTCGCAGAATGGCCCGCTGAAGTCTGGTAATCCTACTAGGGAGTCTAGTTTGTCTAACCCAGTTCGAGGAATATTCAGCTCCATATTCAGACACCTGGATCCCGTCAGTTTGAATGCCAACAGGGCTGAGCGTAGGTAAGGGCGTACGTCTCCATTATAGAACAATGCCAGAAGGCCCTTCGTACCAAATCGCCTCGATGAGTCGTCAATACCTCCGGGTTACTAGAGGCTATGTTAACATAACATCAATCTATGTATTTCTGTGATACGCACCTTGTCAACAAAGCCTGACATGCCAATGACGCCGATGTCGTCATACGCCAGAATTCCTGTACCAATTAGCATATGAGGCTGAAGACAATCTCGCGTGGGTTATGGTTACCAAATAATGACAACATGTCCCGTAATATATACTAAACAACAGAAAATTATGAGTGGCAATACAGATTTCAGCCAGTGAAGTACTTACGCTGCTAATGCAAACATCTGAACATTCTCCAGACTGCAATCAGTCAGATTAAACCCCATTCGCTTCCTAGCCTCGTTGAAGAAGAGGAGACCAGGTGGCCTTTCCACAGTGCCTCCCCTGATGCCGCTCGGGCGGCCCTTGTGTGTCTGGAAACATCAGATTAGCAGCTCTTCTATCTTCCCATAAAGCAAGGTGGGTGTTTTCGGGATATTCTGGATGCTATACAATGCATCTAAAGGACTGCGATCCAGGAGAATTAAACATGAAGTGATCAAACCTACCCTGATGGGGGAGCCCTGAATGGCGCCTATGGCGACTTCACCTAGTGCGAATACCAAGCATGCTAATGTCGAAGAGCTACTCTCGTCGAAGCCATTACTCGCAACAGCGGGTAAAACTTCGGATTGGAAGACTTGTCGGTCCATGATCGGGTATATTAAGTTAACTGTGTCGAAATATGACTTGGTGAGTCGCTGCATCGTTTCCCAGTTCATGTTCAGGCCTCCTATTTGCATCTCATCAACTTGGCCCGCGGTAGGAACTTGCATGGAAAGAGACGCTCCCTCGGTTCCAATATGGTGAGGTTCGTAAAGGTTGGTTGGTAGAGACGTAACTCGGCCCTGTAAGCCTAACAACATGGCCGCCCCGTCCTTTTCTAGATTTGCCAGGTCGAGATTCGGGACCTTGTTCTCAAGGACTTGCTGTACGAAAGGCCAAGAGAGCATTTTATGAGTAGCGGAGACATACTGCACATCTCGAGGCGATGCCGGCGAGATTGCTTGAGGTTGGATATGAACATTTGTGGCGGGCCATGCACTTGACCGACTAGCATCTATCGTCGTAGGGGGAGGGTTGGGTTGGATAGGGCCATAAATAGATAGGGGAAGGGTGCCTCGAACATTGAGGCTATCGACTTTCCCATCCAGATTTTTCAGACCTCCTTCAAGGCTCTTCAGTCGCTCCAATATCTCAACAAGGGTCTTGTCTTTTCTGTAAAGAGTCAGTGTATCCGCCAGGTAACTGTGCAACACCATTCGGCTTAGGGCTTCTGTCGAATGCATTCGATGTTGATATAAACTGCATTCGGACGTACGTACTTGGTCGGTTGAGGCTCTCGATATTTGCACTCCAGCTAATGGGATTAGTAAAGCAAGGGGAGAGGCGAAGAGGATCCATCCTTACATTCATTCGCTGTTCCACACTCCGGAGTTAGTCAACTCTACCCTGCGGTTCGACAGTCACTAGGAGCAGAGCCAAGGAGCAGGCGACAGCCGGTACAACCTCAACGCCATTTTCTCCGCAGGCACCCTCGGACAGAATCGAGTAGTTATGAAAAGACTTCGATTACTGACCTGACAAGTAGCGCATTTTGGTCTTTCTTCGCTACATCTTTGTTTACGTTGTCTGCAAGACTCACAGGCCTGGGTTGGTTGTTAAAAGCTAGTTTAGGTATAGAAGACAGGAAGGATGGAATACCTGGGCTGCTATAGCACCCCGCTCCTTTCTGCTGTTGGTGGGCGTCGCGGGACCAGCGGAACTTGAATTATTCGAGTTACTCTCGGGATTCATGTCTAAGAACAAAAAGCAAGTGGGAAGGGTATAGAGGTGAGGATCGAGGTCGATCGAGAAAGCCTTCTATCGACCGGGGACATGACAGACGACAAAGACTTTAGTGCTACGGTAGTGCCCAGACACGACCATCCCTAAAAAGAAGCGCGAATCTGAAAGTGTGAGTCGATGCAGATCAGGCGCGGTATACTTTCCGTCTGGGGACTGAAGGGGCGGTCGCCGGGCCGGACCGCAACGCGTTGAACGGTGGTAGTATAAACTCGGATATCTAGGGGACCCTAGGTAGACTGGGATGGTGGCTATGGGCCGGCCTGGATCAAAAATCCTGCTCTACCAACAGGTGTCATGCAATAGGGGGTCTTCAGAATGGCACGAGGGCAAAAGGCTGATTGAGATTTTGTAATTTTTGGAGACTTTTGGGCTAAAGCAAGCAAAAACAGAATGTTTTGATGACTGTGGAGGGCGGTTCTCACGGAGGAAATGCCCGACTCCGCTGGCCGCCTCACCAAAGAAAGGGAATACAGGGCTCTGTTTTTAACGGGCGCTCATCGTTGAGAGGGCGCTCTCTCTCGTCGGGCCAAGTATCAATTTACAGCACGGCCAGCGCAGTGAAGCTCGTTTTGCCAGATCGCGATACACATGACCCCTTCGATCCTCGAGGGAGCTCTGAAATTTTTATGGTGGTTGATGCCACGATACCGGCTGGAGACGAGAGAACAATTGAGCGTGGCTACAGCACTTGCGAAGGAATCCAAGAGGATACCTCAAGTAAAGTGGACAAAAACATCAGGGGCTGAAAGGCGGCTACAAGCTCGGAGGTAGGGAATATCGAGGCTTCAACCCGCCCAGCCATTGCGAATTGTACCTACCATACCTAACCTTTTTTACCTCGTTCGTTAACCTACCACGTGTGCATTCTAATATGTGAGAAACTCTAGGAACCACGCTTTTTGCGCGCAGTCTGCTAGGTTCTCCAGTAGCAATTCTGTGCCGATTCCATGAAGTCCATGGTCTTATACGAACCTTGGGCCTGGGAGTTGAAAGCGTCTTGCGGTTGTGTCGGATGCGAGAGCTTGTCGCCCGGCCCACAGGTGTTGAACTGGACTTAGCAGCGCCCAGTTAGGGGCCATCGTCAAGGAGGCGTCAAAAAGGGTTAGGTCTTGACGATGGGCAATAGGGCTTGGCTGCCGAAAAAGAGCTAAGCTCGACGTCATGCCGCACCTTACCGGTGATTTATAAGATATCAGATGGAGACGGCATTAGGGCGGCATAAACGGGAAAAAAAATTATAACTGATGCCTGTCAAACCATCTGCTCGAGATCGGTCAGCGTCCAGGTAGCTAATTAGCTGAAGGAAGGTCTGTGACGAGAGGTCTGATTGGGGGCAGCGTATGTCAGGAGGTCACAGGGAGAAACAAAATACGCGTGTCTGTATGCAGCACAGCTGTGAAGTGGATACCAGAATCGGAAGAAAAGGTCAATCAAAAAATTAGATTAAAATGGGAAAAAGAAAAGAAAGTCATTGCGAAAGCAGAGGAGAAGGGACTGGCGAAACAGAAAAAGGAAAAGCCCGATTATCTCCATAATTCTGAGTGTCGCGTATCCAATTGGTGATGAGACACTGGGCCGACAAATCATATGCTGCCCGACATGCTTACATGCGATGTACATCCATAGCAGCGTTGAATCATGTAGATAGTCCAGTACCTTCGGGTACCTGGAACCGAGCATTTTGCTAGCCCTAGCAGCACCTAACATAATAGAGCTACCGGTTAGCGGGAAGGTGGGGGACCATCTAGAGCTAGAGCGCTAACGATTCCGAGTAACGCGTACCTGGTAAATGATGGGAAGCCCATGTGGGGGATGGACGGGGAACCGCGAGGGACCCCGGTGTGCACCTCACCGAGAAAGAGGGACCGAATTCGCTATTCCTCAAAAGCATGTTTTTGTTATACGAACCGTTGGAGATTCCTTCCCCTTTCTCTCACAGCATATTTTATCTAGATTTTGTGCCAGCTCAAGCCCATGAGAGACACAGGACGTTGGAGGTTATGACAGAGGTATTACGTAGTTCTGACGGGCGCCGCTAGATGGGCCTAGACCGCCCCCTGAGTTATCTATCACAATATTCATTCGCGTCTCGCCGGCCCAGGTCTATGCAACCAGGCCCTCAGCTGAGGCTCTCTTAGATACGTTATTGGAGAATGCAGTCCTCGAGTAACAGATGATCTATCGATGATCTTCACCTTTTTCAGCAACCCTCGCTTGAGCCGCAGCCGAGTCCGGGCGACGACATTCCGACTACATGTCTATTTGACTAAACAGCCAGACCGCTTATCCCACGTGGTTTACCTACTAACTTGAAGTTCATAAACCAACCACTTATATGGGCGGTGTGGCCCCCTCTTTCTCTTTGCCGATGATCGCTACGATGGGTTTCCTAGCCCTACTGGTCTCATGTCTCTTCACAACTGTTTCTGGCCTATCACCGTCATTACCTACCTAGTCTCGCTTACTCCGAACTCACGAATGCAATACGACTTTATCAAGAATGAAACGCGCCAAGGATAGAACCAATCGAGAAAAGACTGGCAATCTATTTCTAGGAGCACTTGGTCTAATCCTGGGACTTCTCCAGACTCGTGATCCCACTCAGAGTATCCATACCCCCCTTATCCATACGCATTCTACACATCATAATTTCACGGATCGACATCATCTCCAAATCAACTTAACACTTTCCCAATCTGGAAGTTACCTCGCAATAAACATGATACCAATACATGTGAAGAATGATTGAATGCACCTAACTTGGAGTCAAGATACGATGAGAACCTGGCGCGGAATGAAAACCGCTTCCGAAATATGATGCGTCGCATTAGATGGCTTCGTACCACCACCAATGACTCGAAAGATGTAATTATAGAAGCCATAGGGGAATGACTGTCTTCGATTGGATGTGCAAAGAGGTATGCTAATCCTCTTTGGAGGATCGTGGGTTGGACTCTCAGGATTCGATTTAGCGGACCGGTGAGCCATGGCTTCAAATCCGCAGAACCCCCTGGGGGTATGGCACCGGCAGCCAGGCTACTGGTACGTGGCACAGCCCTTAGTATTGCTTCGATGGGGTCAAATCCGATTGGGTCTAGCTACTAGGTCCTTCGTGATATCGATGAAGGAATAACCATCTCCATAGGTACCCAATATAGGAACGCAACACGTGCCGAGGCGAATGTGACTCTTTCGCATTTGTATATGGAAGTTCACGACTTTTTTTTTATACCACCCAAAGGGTTAATTAAGCGTGAGAGGCGGTCCTAGATTTACTATGGACCTAGGATAGGGAATCTCTGGTTGTCAGCCAAACTCTGGCTTCAGCACCTGTGGTAGGAGTATGTCATATGATACAGAGGTAAAAAGGTCATGTTTCATATACGAGGCGGAGACCCATCCGTACCTATCATGTGCCAGAGAGCCCGGTAGCTATCTCAAGCTTCATTCTGACCTAAGGATGCGTGGCAGACTTCGGAATTGTTCCTCACTTCCCCCAGGAAAGGCTTCATGCCTTATGCGACAGAGCAATGCAGCTAAACCGCAGGTCCTTACCTCCAGCCTCTTGCTCGAGCCGAATAACCCTTCTGAGTCCCAGGTCAAGCGCCTTTGGGCTCAACACGTCCTCATCGTCCCCCAACACACCCCGATCTAACGGGCCCTTCCTCGATCCTTCCAGTTCCCAGAGCCTCCCGCTGGCTTTGACGAACGCCACGAAGTGCTGTCCTAAGTGCTCTTCGCTAACTGGAGCCGTGTCTCCTAGGGGAACACACGACTTGTGGGCTTCCTCGAAAGGGACGCTGTTGTAAAGTAAGTTGGCCCGGTCTTCCATCTTGAGGGGAATGGCATCGCGACGGATCTTGTCCAGATCAGAATCAGGTTTGATGTACTCGGCGGCAGGGCCATTGATGGCGCAGTGTAGCAACCCGATGGATCCGCAGGCGTTGCCGATGGTTTGCTTGAACCAGATCACAGGCTCGTCGGGKCCGCTGCCTTCGTAGTCACCCATTCCAGCGTCCTCGGCTTGGCGGTCCTTGTCCCACGCAGGAGTAAAGGGTAAGATGACCAGTAGAGCTAAGGCTGGACGAGGGATATGGGCCAGTAGTTCAGGTTCGTCAAGTGACCAGACGTCGTAGAAAGACAAGTCGGAGGACAGTCCTAGCTTCCCCGCCAACTGGTTCATCACCTCGGGATGGTTCTCTGTTATTCAGATTAGAGAAGCTGCCTCATCCCAATAGTCAATATGCTGAACGGTTCAATACCTAGCATAACCCACTTCTTCCGCTCCATGGTGTTGGTTTGGTTGCGACACAAGGCTCTAATCAAATAGTTGGTGAGGCGTTTGTCTAGACAAACGGTCGATTTCGCATCGATGGCATGAACATTCACATAAGCCGACCCTTTAGGCAAGTGGGCAGCAATTAGGTGCTCACATGTAAGGCTCCAGCAGGCAACCAGGACGACGTCACGGGAATCTATGTACATGTACCTAAGTACCTCCCTTAGCAATGTTGTATGTTCCTGGATAACCCGGGCCTACCCCACACTATATTTGAATTGGCCATGTGGGGGTCCATTAGCTCCCACCCTACCGGGAGCGCTAGTCTAGACCCTTTCTAGATTGTAAGCTTCAACTTCGTCCTTTTAATATGTTCAATCAGCCAACATCAAATAGGTACAAATTCTACCAATATGTCACCTTTAGCGAAGTGTTAAAACTTATTAGAGCTCAGGGTAGAGACTTACCTAACTCGGCACTAAGTTACCTAAGGTTAGAGAATCAGCGAGCTCCACAATAAATTGTTAGTACTGCGCAAAGTAACTTCACGGCGAATGCATTGCGCGCTATACCCTCCTACGAGAAGCAACTAATTTTAATTGATATATGCTTAGATAAATATCAGCGACAGCTCAGAATGCTTATCATTGTTTATTCTGACTAGGGCTAAATAGTAAAAATTGATATATACGATCCCACTTCACATTACAATTTCTTCCAGACGCAATACGTTATGCAAGTCTTTCACGCCCCTTAACTGTACCTATGCTGTAAGCTGATACTTGCATTACCTACCCTCCAGCAGGCATATAATTTGCCAGAGACCATACACGTACCATGTCTACATAATACGCATGTGTAAAAATTAGTTCAGCCCTATGGAACACCAAGCCCCACCACAAAACGTGGGGGTTCAGTCAGATGAACCAGCAAACCTTCCGATCTATCTCACTCGCAAGAAGTTTCCCTGGTAGAAATACAGTTGGTTCATTAAGCTCACTAACCGTTAGCTTACCGAGAAACCAACCCGTCGGTTCCAGGGCAGGAATGTCGTGCATAACGGGAAGTAAGGGGCGCGACGGAAGGTTCCGCCGGCTGTCGTGTAACCTCAACTGACGTTGTACAACTTGGCATTACTCCATGGAAAAGTTTTTTTTTATTGCTTTTTCGGTGATTGAACCAACACGCGGGAGATCTTGGTACGTTTAAACGCGCAGCAGAGGCACCCGTTGAGTTTATTTCGACCGAACACAAGAGCGGGTTCAAACTCCCTTGAGGACACGCAAACCACGAGAAAGGGGAGAGGAGGTGGTACAATGTTTATGAAAACAAAATGTGGTGGCTTAATTATAGTAAGTTAGGATTCCAGGAGCAATCAAATCGTCACTTTGAACACAAGCTTCACGTCAAACTAGCCTTTCGGGAATCCACAAATAGTTCAAGGACCCGTTGGCCGTGTTGTGATTAGGGGGCAAGCAACTCCTACGGGGAGAGTTGATCCGTGGACTATATTGGTTCGCTAAATGCCTCAAAAAAATACTTTGATTAGAAGGCATGAAATTAAAGAACTGTGATTAGATCAACACACAACATGGGAATGCAATGGCATGTCGTTGCTCTCGTGGAAAAAGGAGTCCTCCCTAGCATGAGACCAGCGGCTCTTATGGATATGTGTAATGTTTCAGGGACGCGTCACAACAGCTACCCGCGACGTATACTACTAATAGGCGACGGGTGTGTCTTGAACAGCATCTTAGCGTATTTCGGCGTATCACTTACCCTGCCGACAAGGTCTAGTATGTCGTGGTTCTAACAGATATTGACTTCATCTCAGCTACAATCGACTGCTATGCGGTTATAACAAAAGAACCCGTCTAAGATACATATACCTAGTTGGTTAACCTGCTGGTGTTGCTAGTAAGACAGCTGCTCATGGGTCTCCATGAGATAGCCACCCGCTCCCTCATGCAGCCCTGGCTTTGCACCCGAAATAGCACTGAGCTTTACGTGTAACCCCTTCGTATGGGGTTTGCATAACACCGCATACCCTAGGTTTGCACTATTGCATCACAGCGGGAAGCCATGTGTTGATGAGGTCTATTAGGAATAGTTTATTGGCTATATATCGGGGTGCCAGTATATACAGCCCCTTAATCATGGTAGTTCACCATTTAACCCTTACGATTCGGCCATCAACATCCACAAGCCACCTCGGCTGACCCCTCGTGGTTTGTCGCACGACCTAGGTTTTCGAACAACAACTATTCCTAACACTGAATTCTAGATGGGCCTCTAGGGAGACTTGTATTACAGCGGCAGCAACTGCCGTATTAAGGAATTGGCAGAAGGAATGTCACCTCCTATTTCCTGTGCATAGGTAGTTCACTAAAAAGGGGGACGAAGCTAACCGATGATTCTAGGCCATCGGCGTATACCTTGTGGCTATCGCCCTTACATGTCTAGCCGGCGTTGTTTGCTTCCAACATGCAGGGTGCATGTCTCGGTACTGTTCGTCTTGTGACCGACGCGTCAAGTGCATTATCCGAAGGCGGTCATAATTGTAGTCAATCCCTCTATGCTCTAACTAGAGCCTTGAAATTTTCTGAAGTGCGAGATATTGTTATGCAAAACACCAAAGATGTCGTTACGTTGGAAATCACAAACTATTTTATCAGGGATTATCCCCTGAAGCCCCAATTTCATACAGAACTAGAAGAGCACCTATGTGATAAGTTTAGAATACGCATCGCAAATTTTAAACGAGAAAGATGGCACCCCAAGAGTTCAAGAGCGTTAGGAAGGGTATCGCTCCCCCATGGAAATGATGGCTGTTTACCAAATAAAAATAACGGGGTTAGGATATCGCGTCCTCCATGTCAACGAATGAACCTCGACCACAACCACACAGCCCAGGTGCTCGAATATTCTAGGTATAGTTACAGCATCAATAATCTCGCAGAAAGTGACAATATTCCACATGAAATTCGTAATATTTCGGAGGTATCATAATGCAATTAAATAAGTACATATAAACGAGCGGCGAACTCCTGCGTCACCGACTCGAATATTTTTTCCATTTTATGTAGGTGAACAAGGTCTAGGTCTAAACACATGACCGATATATCCGCGCTTCCCCTCTAGCAAGCATGCGACTCACTGCTGCCTGACCATAATGACGGAGTAAAAGGATCTTAGACCTTCTCCTCGATGGTGTCTCCGACGAGGGCCTTGTTGTCCTCGACGTGGTGCATCTCGGCAGCGAAGGTGTGGCTGGGCTTCCATCCGGCCGAGCGGCGAGGGCTGACTTCCTGCATACACATGTCGGCTTGCTCGAGAGACAAGCCCTTGAGTTCGGGGACGAGGAAGTAGGCGAAGGTCAGGGACAGGCAGCAGAGCGAACCCCACAGGAAGAACACCTTGGGACCAAGGTTGGCTTCGTCAGCACCGACGAGGTAAGGGGTGATAACAGCAATAATGGTGTTCCAGAACCAGTTGGAGGCGGTGGAGATACCAACACCACGGGACCGGATGGGGAGCGGGAAGACTTCACCGACGACGACCCAGGCGGTGGGACCCCAGGTAGTAGCGAAGAAGGCAATGTTGATGCAGATGAAAGCAATCATGGCCTGAACGGCAGCGTTGTTGTGAACCTCCTCTCGTCCCTGAGTGACGCCGACAGCACCAACGATGAACTGCGAGATGATCATACCGGTCGCACCAGTCAACAGCAAAGCACGACGACCGAATTTTTCAATAGCGTAGAAGGAGATGGGGGTCGACAAAACGTTGACAAGGGTCGTGACCAAGGAGATGAGGAAGGGGTTGGAGATGGTTCCAAGCTGCTTGAAGAAGGGAGGGCCGAAGTAGAAGACGAAGTTGATACCAGTGCACTGTTGCATGCATTGGAGACCAGCACCGAGAATGGTTCGTCGAAGACTGCTGTTACCGTGGGATAGAGAGCCCTTGAAACACGCAGTCCAAGACCCAACGTAGGAGGTCTGAGGAATGTGTTGCAGTTCATATTCGTTGTTAGCGACAATTTCGGCCAATTCGTCCTTGATGTAGTCGGATTCCAGAGGCTGGCCACGGACAAAAGCGAGAGCCTTAGCAGCTTCTTCTATCCTTCCCTTCTTGACGTAGTAACGAGGAGACTCGGGGAGGATGAAGAGACCAACACCAAGAATGATGGCCCACAGGAACTGAACACCAATGGGGATTCTGTAAGAGCCGGAATCGGCGCGCTTTTGGGTGGCAAAGACGACACAGTTGGCCAAGAGGATACCAATGGTGATACAGAATTGGTAGCCGGAAACCATAGCACCACGAACCTTCTTTGGTGCAATCTCGGACATGTACAGAATGACCACAGCAGAGATGAAACCGACACCACCGCCGGCAATTAGACGGCCGAATACGAACAGAACTTCCTGGTTGCTGCTGGAGATCTGCATGATGCAACCAGCAGCGAAAACGAAGCACCCAACGATAATAGTAGGACGACGGCCGATGAAGTCGGCGATATCACCACCCACAAGAGCGCCGAAGAAGGTACCGCATGACAGGATCGAGGTGAACAGGGACTGCATCGAAGAGGGTAGCACAAAGTCAGCCTTGTTAACACCGATAGGGCCATCATTTGCGTAATCGTAGGGGATCCCGGTGTACAGAGAGATGAAGTATGGCATGGCAAGCACACCACCCATCCAACCTATACACATATTATTAGAGCCTGAGAACATAGCTATGTTAGACACTCGGGACTTCAAACTTACCGGTATCATATCCGAAGAAGATACCGCCGAAGGCGGCGAAGGCACAGATTAGATAGGCCTTGAAAGTGACGGGCGCCTCGACGCGGCCCACGTCGGCGGTGCCTGTAACGACAACGCCCCCAGCCATTTGGTTATTGTTCTTTCTCCCCGTGTATATTGAAAAAGGKGAAGTTGTCACGATCCAAGGCTTGCGTCACCGGCTGAAGTAATGGCAAAGGACGGCGCGTCTGAGACGAGGATAGCAAGGGGAAGGGAATATAGAGACGGTAGGATTGGGGAGTACAGCCAGATATTTTATAGCTATACCATCTCGTAGGACGGGAAGCAACCCATGGACTGCATGCTACGAGATGAATACACCCCCCTGCAGATTCAACCTGGTTGACGGTGGACCCATGATCCCAGTCCGGGGGAAACGTGGTACTCCAGCGGACAGGTAAGAGCTCAGCAGACTTGTCGAGGCGTGTATGGAATCATTGTGCTGTCCTTTGTTGTAGTAAACTGTTACACGCCACATGCTGCATGTATTCCGCACTTCTTTGTTACCAGTACTAGGCTTATTTGGGGGTGGATCATTAGCGAGCAGATTCGGGGCCTCCTGTCGGGTCTAGACTGAAAAGGGTCCGCACCTTCGAACCAGTTGCGGTTGATGGGCCAGCGGTGATTGGGTTGCTGCACGAGGACGGCCAGGGTACCGGCTTATAGACAAGGGTGTAAAAGGGCCGTCTCAAGCTTGGAGGGAAATCGACTCCTGCTTGGTTTCGCCGACATGCAGCTTGGATCTGACCCACAAAGCTGCAAAGATCCCTTGCCCTCCAGAATCCCCAACCTGGAGATTTGGGGAAGATGGAGATGGAGAGAATAGACAATGGGGAAGGCGTATTAGTCTAAAATTATTCCAGCTAGCGGACATTGAACTGAGCTGGGTTACTCCTAGGTGATTGGGTACGAGCAAACAGCCAATGGAGTATTGCTGGGATCCTACTCCAAAAAAAAAATCCCAATAGGCCATGATTCGATATTAGGGGACTTTCCAGGCTGATTGTATGGTGCTTAATACGAATTAGAAGGAGGTGTGACTCCGGCCTGGTGGGATATAATGTTTGTTGCATAGGAATCCCTTACTCTCGTATACGTATTTGAAACTCATCCGTCACTCGATAGATTGCCATAACTTTATGATGTATGTATAATGTAGATCTTAAATTGTTGAGATAGATCCCATGTAGATGCGTATGCACAAAATTATGACCCCGACAGCTAGTGTGGGTATCCGGATTGCAACCTATGATAGAATACTGTAGGCGAGCAGTGCTGCGCTGAAAATCCCCCCATGCAGGCTGCAAAGTCATCAATTTCTGTGATATTGGTGCAATTAGGGAGAATGTGCAAGAGCAGGGGTCGGCCGACCAATTGCTCGATTGGTACTTTCGTACATCTTAGGCTGGTTGGCTCGGCTGGATGCTCAAACGCGTTGAAATAGCAGATACGCCGGCGGCTGAGCGTGAAAGATGTGGGACGGATGAAACAGATTGGGGGGTAGAAGGATTCCTTTGTCATTCCCTATCGAGGATCATGATCGAAGAAGTTTTTGCTCGCGTGGTAACCTAGGACATAATATTGGCTTTGTTGGCAGCTTGTCAGGATGCTGACTTCGTAAACCAAATTCCTAGACATGTCAATATTTCGAAGGCTTAGAATACCTAAGCGATCAAAGAAGTCTCCTTTTGGTGGTAGTCCGGAACGCGACGTTACATGCTCCCTAACGGAATGCGGACTAAACGAGTACAGGCTCACAGCCCGAGACCAGGATTCTGCCCATCATACTGACCCAACCTGCTTAGGGACTAGAATTAGCATTATTATTGCTTCTCCATAACGGCCTTTTTTCCTTTCCTTTCTGCAGTCAAAAGGCTCCCCATATCCTGTTAGCATTGTGCGGGATAGCCCAATCCCGTTCACTAGAAGGTCCCAGCGACGTGGCGTTGCGACAAGCATCAGCTAGTGTGCGGCGTGACGGTACGGCGTCTAGTCTTTTGGGCAGGACGACAAACAGTTGCTGCAGGCTTATCATTACCGGGAGACTGATCCCAGTGTAACGCTAACGTATAGGTCCTTGACTTTAGGCCTTGGCCGGTGCTGTCTAAATAGACGTTATTTCAAATAAGATGCGCTAGAATCAAGCTAACAAATACGCGGATGAATGTCGCCTCGAATGGCAATGCTCGCCGCTAGACGACTCTTTAAATGTTGTAGATTGGCGTGGTGTTACTGACATCATGACCTGTCCGTCCATGATCTGGAGGTACATAGAAGAAGTGATGGGCTTGCTTGATCCACTCGGTCCAGCATTGGTATGAGAAATGATGATCAAACGGTCGAGAAGCCTCGCCTATCTCGTCTCATAGATCCCCATTGCAAATCTTGACAGATCAGATCTCTAAGTGCTGACAGTTGGCCGTCTCGGCAAGGTTGATCAACGCGACGCAGAAAAGGAACAATTCTAGAATGAGCATGGCACGATGGAAAACCAAAGCAGGAGAAAGCGCCGATAGGATTCTGGCGATAATCTGGTTCCAACGGTGCAGCAGTTGCGGTCGTGTAAAAAGGACCACCCCAGTACGGATTAGGCATAGTCTAAAGCTAGTAATATGGAAACTCCTGTTAGTAAGTTGGCGGGGCCCCATTTGGGAAAGGGGAGGAAGAGAAAAGCGAAGCTGGAGCCCCGCGTGCTTGCCCGTGCCCTGCCCGCACCCCTAAATCCCCTAAATCCCCTAAATTCTTCTAAAGAAGCTGATCGGCCCGAATACTTAGCGACAATTTCAACCTACTCGAAGCTATTCAACGACTCTAATCTCACCAAACGGTCGTCGTATCACACTCCCTTATAACTTTAACCTTATTAGAACTTAGCTCTTCTTGAGAGGCTCCCAGCCCTACTAGTCCTGGCGACGTATTCCAAAAGCAGCCGCATCCCGTGATAGCCCAACTAAATAAAGTATCGACTGCGTCGAGATAGCTTCTTTGTATTCGGCGTAAATGCGGGCGCTTTCGGGCAACACAGACTTCGAATAAACACCAAAGACCAAGTCAGCGGTGTATAGCTTAGGCGCCCGCCAATTACCAGTCCGCTTGTTTACCGCCAGCTCCTTCTAGCCCTTGGCGCAGCATGTGTTGGTGCCCCAGGTTTCAGTCGCACCCAAACCCGCAGCGTCTTCCCCCGGCTCCAGTTAATAAGGAGATGTTAGTGTGGGAAGACGTTTGAAACCTAATGGGACCACATGTTCCAGTGGATGGTGAATTCCAGGTTCCCAGGCTCCAGAGCCGCCTAGACACACGCTAGGAATGGAAAATGGAAATCTGACTTGCATCGACCACGAGGTGATCGACCTCCAGGGTGTCTCCAAATGTGCTGTCTTTACGTTACGTCTTTGGATTATTCCGCTCCCGAAGCTCTGGAACCTACCGGCCCAACCCGGTCCATGAACTGCATCAGCGATGCCTGATTCCGTACCACCCACTCACTAGGAGGCTTATACGCTCAAGTTTGTCAGTTATTTTTCACCCCAATTTAGCGATGCATTTGCTTGTGGATCAGTTTCCTATTCGTGGCATTTCTCTGCCGAGGCTCGATAGAAGCTACCCCTGTCCAAGTGGGATATTTAGCCTTCACCTGCTCACGCCAAGCTAAATTCTTAATATGGGAGCTTGACCTCGGTGGTTTAGGTAGCTTTGCAAAGTACCTACATGTAAGTGACCGAATTCTAGCAATAAGCAATTTCCAGAATTAAACTTTATTACATTTTGAGGCCCGTCGCCACGGAACGCCTGCTGTTATTAGACAGTATCCGATCTTAGCCAGACCATGCAATGTTTTCGTAACTCTACAAACACCAAAGCTTGCCTAGTCGCCCCTTATTAGCGGAGAAAATAGAGATTGTAATCATGGCTTCAACTGACCTCACATGAGCGCACCACATACTGAAGGGCTGAGATACACACGTGAATTCGGGTTCTTCCAAGACAGAGTATCATTACCGCCTACTACCCTCATTCACCGTCTTTATCGCCGTTCGTAATTCCGCTGACTACGCAGGCTACTCCGAGGGTCTGGTGTCCATCTAACCCAATAAACCCGAACCGACGGCATTCATTCTGTGGCGCTGAAACCATGTTCCACACCGGCAGCACGTCCACACCAGGACCGGCTGACCGCCTTACCAAGTATTTAAAACGGAGGAATCGGGGATCAGTTGAATGAATGCGCCGCATACCACATCATAAGCGGGCTGTCGTTGACTGTGCTCACATGACACACACGACACCCCGTGATCGGCTCTTTTCAGCTCGCGGCGTTAACCTCATGGCTCTCGGCGGCTTTTATTATATTGGCGAAGGCGAGAGACCCTCAACTACACCGGTTAACTCTCACCGCATGCGTGAGAGGTCAAGCCGAGGCCATCGTCTTGCCTCAGCTCTCTCGTATCTCGGCGCTCGCGAAATGACGTACTTGTCCCATTAGGTACTTAGCTTATATTACCGTCAATTTCTAACTAGACCTAGCAAGACTGGGCCCATTATCGTTATTGATGAGAGTTATCGCGTAGCCCAATCAGGACTCACCGCTAGAATGTGTGCTGCAAATGCGGCTCGTCCCGTGCGAGATCCTCGTACAACAGACCGTTGCGACAACTCCGCGGTCAAAACAGCTCGTGACCTAGGTGAGTACGGTCAAGAATGGAGAGCCATATATTGTTCAAGTACGGTTTTGTGGTGGCTTGATACAGCTATTTGATTGCTGTACCTCATGTAGGTACCTACATGAGTTGCTAGCACCCCCACTACACCCTCGCAGAGGCCACTTCGCTTGGTATGAGTTTAATCGACTTTCTCATATTGGAGGAGATATATTTCCAGGTATACTATCTTGTCGGTATAGTGGAGGAAGCCTTGATCTTGCATGAATTTGCTTCTACTCCTGCGTCGCAGGACGTTGCATTCTTAGGCGGAGATGGTTGTCGATCAAGGCGTTACCGCCTGATTATCATACGGAGCTTAAGAAAGATAATCCAAAGAGTGGTCGCCTGCGGTTCTACCACCATCGCTTTTCTAGGGAGCCTAACATGTGGACTGAGAACCGCTTCTTAAAGACGGCGGCTTCTCTTCTAGTAGCTGTCTTCAAGGGCTAAGCCTTTCACACCCTGCCTCTACCTCACGTATAAATGCAAATATTCCTTATTCTCAACACCCAGTACCCAAGCCAACTTTACTCATTTTTCAAGAACACCTATCCAGGTCACTACCTCCTATAACTGCTACTACATAAAGTTATATTTTTACAGTCTTGTCTTAACTCGAGGGGAGATAGGACGCAAAACTAGCAATGCTAGAATTCCTCTCTTGTGGAGTCGACATAGCTGAGATTTGATCTTTCCTCTCACTAACCGATGTGAGTATGAACTTTATCACTGGTTACGAATGGCAGGTAAGAGGTTACATAGGCCCCTTGAACTGCAATGTGCCTCAAGACCCCCCATCATGATGTTCTTGTATGCTCGGAAAATACTAACACGTAGTCGTGACATTCAAATAAAGCGAGTTTAGCATTTCATATGGAAACTTCACTAGACCTCCTCACCATCTCGCTGTTTCTTCTTCCACTGCTAGATAGAAAAGGGTAAACATTACTACAGGTATACAGCTACTCAAGTCAACCTACCCAGCGGTGGACCCAGGCCACCCTTGTCTTCAACTCCAAGAGGCCAGCTCTTCTAAAACAAGGCTCCAAGTCTTGACCAAGTTGAGTTTGTCTGTCTTTATATTGAATATCTTGCCGTCTCTGGACTACCTACATACATGTAGGCAGTAAGTGTGACCATAGAGCCGTGACCACGCAATAGCAGCAGTACGCAAACTCCCCGCCCTCTCCATTCCGATGTATGCAGGCATTTGCACAACTAGAAAACAAAAAAAACATGTCGCGTCGTGGTCCTGTTCTCATAACCCATTTGCAAGTGGTTTCGTCACACCAAGCCTCCTTCTGCCATAGGTCCCTGCTCCGTAAACACGACCAACCCCCCAAAGGTCCAATTGCCAAAAAGGGGGAGACCGGTCGTGTATACTCATGTACGAGGAGTAAATTCCATTACGAGGAACCCGCCCATTAAGGCTCGAACAGAGCCGTGTCGCATCCAAGCAGAAGAATGGGGTTAGGGGAAACAAGGAGCTGACGTGGGGGTATAATCCTCTACCTGTACCGTCGAAAGAAACAGAAGCATCTCGCGTGTCCTCTAGAGCATGAATGAAAATCCTAAACAGTCTAGCATCGTCCGGCTGCTTCGTGGTCACCGTTGCATTTCATCATTTCTACCTCCGCACCTACTTCTGGAAGAACCAGCTGCTTCTCTTACCGGAACTGCCTTCATTCTGTAGGTTGGCGATAGTTGGAACCTGGGCCGGGGCGTCACCGGCGCCACCTCCACCGCGGAGCGGCTTTGCGATGCGGCTGCCCGCGCTGGCAAAACTAAAGCCGCCGCCGGACGCCGAGTTGAGGCCGCGTGTAGAGCCAGCCTTGGCTGCCTCAAGGCGCTCCTTGACAGCAGTAAGTTGAGACTCGAACCTATTACGGAGTGTTAGTAGAGAGTCTGTTAGGGTGGGGAATAGGGATGACAAACCTGTGGTTCGCGGCCGTTAGCTTCTCTTGGCTATCTTGCAACAAGCTCTCTAAACTAGAGATGCGCTCATTTCTCGCGATGAGTTTCCTCTCAGCGATGGCCACCTCCTTCTTCAGGCTGCTATTTTGTTCAACCAGTTGGCGTTGGACTTGCGTCAATTGCTCCAGATTGCGCTCGAGGAACGCCATCTTCTTTTGCTGAGCGCGGTTGTTAGAGGAACGTAGCACGTTGTTGTACTGTTCTCGCGTCTCATCGAGTGAGATCTCGAGCTCGACTACCCTCTCACACCTGTTTTGCAAGTCTCGCATCAGACTCTTCTTCATGACATCAAACTCGGCAATCTGCTGTTGCATCGTCTTGCCATTGGCTAGACCCGGCACACCACTGTGTAGGGATAGTTCTGCTTGTCGAACGATTCCTTGCGTCTCTATCAACTTCGCCTTAAGTTCTTGTAAGTCATCTGGCGGAATAGGGTCTCCTGATGAGCTCATTTCGTAAAGCGCCTCGACCTGTTGGATGGCGTTGGCAATCGACTGTTCATTGGCGCTGAACACTTCTCCACCTAAGTCGAATCCAGCCATCATCTTCGCCATCTTCTCGGCCTTCTTCTTCTCCTTGTCGTCTAGAACAGCACTTGTTTCCTTCGCGCTCATCTTGATGTCTAGGAGTTGCTGCTTAACCTCATCGAGTTCGGTCGTGAGTTCTGCATTTGCTTCCTTCAACGCGTCCATCGTGATCTGGGCCTCTTTACTTTCGAAGGTCAGGCGCTCGAGTTGCATCTTAGCCTCGTTGACTTCAGTTGTTAATTTTTCGTTCTCTTTGCCCAACTTGCTGTCGTGCTCCTTCAAGAAGGATAGCTCCTCCTTAGACTCCTGGAGTGACTTCTCAGCTGCTGCGACGGCTGACTCTTTCTCCGCTAATTGATCTTGAAGTTCATTCTCTCTTCGGAGGAACTCTTCTCTCTCATCCTTATCCAGAGGGAGGCTTGGAGTCCCCGAACGCTCCGTTAGCGCAGGCGTTTCAGCACGACTCTCGGGTATAAGTCGGGAAGGAGTTGAAGGTCGGTGAGCTTTTGCGTCTGCTCTTGTACTGACGACACCGTCCGCTGCCATTGATGGAACCCATCTTTCCTTGGGGACGGTTTCACCACCACGCCATAACTGAAGCTCTCCTTCCAAGTTCGAGATATATGTCTCGAAGGTCGTGATATTGGCTTTGGCTTTGGCAAGCATAGCCTTGAGCTCTGCGGGACTGAGTTCGGCATTGACCTTCGCCTTGTTCTTAATCGATTTCGCTCTCATACCAAATCGCAGCGTGCTCAGCGTCTCGGCATCGTTGTAACTACTCGGCGAGCAGTTTATAATGAGCGTTGTCCTACTGTTTCCACCGAGAGACTCTTGTAGAATTCTCGTTAATTTAGAGTCTCGATAAGGGATGTGAGAGGATTTGCCGTCGGTAAGCGCATTGATAACCATTCCCAAGGCACTCAAACTCTTGTTGATCTTCTTCGCTTCCTCAAGAGTCTGACCACTAGCACCGGTCTTGCCGACCTTTTCACTACCAGCCAAATCAACTAAGAATAGCTGACCGCTCTTCATCGAACCGGTTTCGAGGTTCTTCTGAGATATGGTAATAACGAAAATGGAGTGCGAACGCGAGGATTCCTGGTTCATGTTGGTGGCCGCAACAGCTCTTGCGTTTCCACCTCTCTTCATAACCTCGAACACCTCCTCTACACTCGAGACATATATCTCAAGGAGACCCTTGACATACACGCCCCTGTTCTTCTCTTCGTGCACCGGTAGGTTGTCGTTCTGTGGCGCTAGCAGATCGCGGATACGCTCCATGTAGATTTCCATATAGCTGACTCGGACGGTGTATTCGATGGTCGGTGGGCTGGACATGATACTACTAAAGATCTGTTCCACGATGCGGGGGGTGATACCCTTGCCTTCTTCGTCCTCTATACTCGTTCCCATCATTGTATAGGACTTTCCCGCACCGGTCTGACCGTATGCAAACACTGTTCCATTGTAACCGTTGAGAATGTCGTCGACGGTGGGCTTGATGGAGTATTCGAAAATGTCCTTTTGTTTGCCTTGCATGTCAAACACTCGATCGAATGTGAAGCTACCCGCGGCTTCTGCCGACTAGACTCGGGGATAACATCGTTAGCATGAGCAACAGTAAAGTGGGAGATGGGGGGATGGGGAACTTTAGCGGGTAGACGCACATTCAAGGTACAGGTATCGGGGCCATCGAAAGAGACAATAGGTTCTCCGCCTGATGCTAACTCGACCTTGTTTTGCGGCCGAAAACGGGCAACGACCTTGATACTATTTGCGCTCGCCATGATGACGTTTGGCGTTTGAAGACGGGTACGCGCAGGTGAAATATGTATGAAGGGGAGGTCTATTTCATATTAGGAGGGTAGGTTCTTAAACGATAGACACAGCTCGGCCGACAGAACGGCGAACAGGTCAAGGAATGTCGAATGGGTAACAATAGGACTAGGACTCGTCGCTATGTCGTGTTGGACTGGGCTATGTTGGACGGACCTGGTATGGTGGTGGGAAAGGTCGCGTCAATTTTGGAGTCGGCGTTTGTATTGGGAGAAAACAGGCCTTCACCTTTTCGGTAGGTTTCGGCCGTGCCTGAAGTTCGAGAGCACCTAATCCAGGGGAACTGCCAGGTGCAACCTGCAAGGAAGTGAAACGCCACAATTTTTTGGCGGCACCAAGCACGTACTGTATTCGTACCCTTATGTGACAGTAAACTAAGGTTTTACTTCACCTAAGGGTTTAGTGGCATTTATTTGCTTAAATAAAAACGGTGCACAAAGGTATTTATTATGTACACAAAGCCATACATGTACTTGTTAGAAGAGGTACGTACATCATAAATCTTTTTATTTTGAACATTTGAATGTCACCGTAGTAAATTCAATTATCTTCATCCCACCTTTCAGATGCACGCATTGCAGGATGGATACAACCCCTTGGTTAATATTTCCAAAGTCAATAAAGAACGTGTACCTGTTTGTCCATGTGTGTAGGAAGTGTCTACAGTGCCTATGAATCATGATACACGGTGTTGCCTCACAAATACATAGCCAAGGACCCGGTTTGAATTTTATTAGACATGCGGGCTTCTATGCAACTGCCCGAAATACCGGTTCATGCATTCGTTTAAGTGGCTAGAAGCCCCTCTTCCCCCAAGACCAATTTTTGATACGGAAGGCTAGGTGAACACTACGCAGGTTTTATTATCATTTTCTATTCCTCTCAACTACCATCGCAAACTGATTAACTAGGGACTAACCACTCCTGACATCCCCAAGTAAAGAACAAAGCGAGAACGCCGGGGCTGATGCGGGGATCTGGGAAATGACTCCTGGGAAAAGTAGTGTTGCATGTGTGTAAAGTGATCATCCAGCCGTTAAGGAAGAGAGAATTCTCCTGAGTACCACAAGAGTCTGAAATACGATAGCCCTTCCTGTTCGACGCCTGCCAAAACGCCGAGCCCTGTCACCCCTCGCAGATGATTCTGATCGTAAAACCGAAACGGCATCGTTCCATTATGTCCGTGCCAATTATCATGCCCTTTAGACTCGCAGCTTCATAAGCAAACGTAAATCTTCGTCGAGTCGAGTCGTGTATCATGAACCTTGAGGCTCCTCGTTTCCATGGACAAAACCATGGGACGAGTTTAATCTTCCCAACTCTTCTCCACGGTCTCGCGGACTCGCTTAGTGTACTCCTTGCGGTTGTCCTTGTAGAGGTTGGAGGCTTCCACATTCGCAGGAGAGCCGGTGTTGGGGTCGTTGAGCAGGCTGATCCAAAAAGGTTAGTATTTAAGATCTGAGTAATAGTGAATCTAATGCAATATTTTCTCACCTTTGAATGCTGGTCAGGATGGCTGCGACATCGTACGTAGGACTCCATCGGTTCTGTAGGATATCCAAACACAGCTCCCCGGTAGCGTAGACATTGGGGTGGAACATCTGGCTGATGAACTTGACGGCGGGKGGCTTGTTGGGATACTGCTCCTCGAAGTGCATCACGAGACGGAACGTTCCATCTTCGAACGGGGTGTCGGCGGGKCCAATGATGACGGCATTCCTGTGTGGACCTAATGTTAGTTACATACTGCGATGAGAACTGAGTGGCCATTCGCAAGCTTACCAAGTCATGACGTTGTCGGGAACGGGAGATGCAGATACGCCAGCAGGGGGGTCTGTCTGCATGCGCTACATGGTCTTGTTAGTACACCATCTGTATATGTTGAAAATCAATATGTATCTAACCTTGAAGTCTCGCATCAAACGGCGACGGGCAGCGGTCGACATTTTGGACTATGTCGGGATGAGATTCTTAGGGTGGTGGAAAGGGCGATCTGGCGATGTTCGTAGGTGAAGATATCTGTAAACAAGTTGGAGCTTGTTTAGAGGATCGAAGGATTGGTTCGTACGGACGAAGGAGAGACGGAGACGTCCTTTGGCAGAGGAGGCAAAAGAAGCTGACTAATACGTGTAAATATGAGATTGTCTTTGGGCGGCGATTGTTCCAACGCAAGATCGGAGGAAGGAATTGATGTGATAAGGGACGGTACTTAGGTACTTGCCGATGCTATCAATGAACGACTTCCGCAAAGGCGTTACACACGTGACAAATCCAACCCAGTCATCTGTCACACTAAGACGGAGCTTGCATGTGGTCAGTGCATACAAGTTCGTTCTTTCTACCTTGCTACCTGTGTTACCACGTAGGTACTTCTAGAAGTTCCCATCTCCTACTACAATAGTAAGCAGACTGATCGTTAGAATGTACCTAAGGTGTTATTTTGCTAGCCCAGTGATCCCAGCCCAATTGCGTCACTCTACGCAAACAAAGGCAAGCAGCACAGTCTGAATATAGCAAACGTGAAATTACTTAGCCGGATACACGACAAAGGGTAGGCTCTATAAGGTTGCCCGGAAATGCATGTGGAAGAAACGGCTACAGACTGGCAGGCAGCTTCCCCGGATTGTCCAAGGATCGGGATCTTCGGTTGTGGTTGGTGGAGGGGKAAAACGCTGGAGGAAGCAACGTGCCGCCCAGCCCGCTACAAGCCGAGGTGCTAATAAGCTTCAATGGATAACGGCGGACCTTAACCTCTTCACCATTTCTCGATAACAAAACGGTCATGACATCAGATTTCTATTTTCTTTCTTAACTTTAATAATTCAAATACAATTTTCTGGTCCCCGCTCCTGAATTCGCCATTTTATGTTTTTTGAGAGCACCAAAATGGCATTACGGCCAGGCGTAGTTGGATCAGCTGCCAAAAGCTTGTCTCTTCGGGCGGGGAGTCGAGCCTTCGGAGCACCGCGCTACTTCTCAGTGCAGACCGCCCGGCGACAGGAGATTCGGGACGCATATATTCTAAGTGCTTCTAGGACACCTACCGCGAAGGTAATCTTCATTTGCGACTCGACGTCGAAACTTCTGCAGCTAACAAAGACAATAGTTCAATGGCTCTTTTCTCACGGCATCTGCCCCACAGCTCGGCGCCGTCGCTATTAAGTCTGCCCTCGAAAAGTCCAAAGTCCCCGTTGAGAAGGTGACAGATGTATATATGGGAAATGTTTTGCAAGGCAATATTGGCCAGGCACCTGCCAGACAAGCTGCCATTTTTGCCGGTCTCCCCAAGAGCGTCGAAGCGATTACCATCAATAAGGTTTGCGCCTCAGGGTTGAAAGCCGTGGTTTTTGCAGCACAAAATATCCAACTAGGTCTAAGTGAGGCGCAAATAGCCGGCGGCATGGAGAATATGTCGCAAGTTCCATATTATGTCCCTCGTGCGAGCTCCTTACCCCCGTTCGGGCACGTTAAGATGGAGGATGGCCTTATCAAAGACGGATTGACGGACGTATATGATCAGTTTCATATGGGAGTTTGCGCAGAAACAACCGCTAAGAAATACGAGATCTCTCGGGAAGCACAAGACGAATATGCTATCCGATCGTACGAACGAGCACAAGCTGCCTGGAAGAACAAGGCCTTTGGGGATGAAATTGCCCCCGTAACTGTAAAAGGTCGGAAGGGTGATACGGTGATTGACACTGATGAGGGTTATTTGGATGTTAAATTGGAAAAGGTTCCCACGTTGAAACCGGCGTTCATTCGTGACGGGACGGGTACCGTCACCGCAGCAAACTCGTCTACACTCAACGATGGCGCCAGTGCACTAGTCTTGGGTAGCAGAGATATCGCTAAGGAATTCGGAGCTGGCTCAAGGGTTTTGGCGAGAATATGCGGATCCGCCGATGCTGCGGTCGACCCCGTGGATTTCCCCATCGCTCCGGCCAAAGCTGTGCCAATAGCTCTCGAGCGCGCAGGCATTACAAAAGACCAGGTCGCAATCTGGGAATTCAATGAGGCCTTTGCTGCTGTTATCAAGGCCAACGAGAAGGTAAGGACTCAAAACCAAGGTTTGAACCATTCAAATACTGACAAGGGATATTAGATCCTTGGCCTTGAAAATGCGAAGGTCAACCCACTTGGCGGTGCGATTTCTTTGGGCCACGCGCTAGGCAGCTCAGGGTCCCGAATCCTCACGACGCTGCTACATCAACTCAAGCCAGGGGAGTATGGTGTTGCTGCTATTTGCAATGGAGGCGGCGCGGCTACTGCCATTGTCGTTCAGCGTATCGAGTCTGTATGATTAGAATGTCACATGGAAGGAAAACCATATACCCATTGTTTCAAATGGAGCCATAGAGTAGGGACTCTAGTCCGTAAGCTTCAGGGCTGTCTCTATACAAGCTCAACACGATATAATGTGAAAGGGTACTACCTCACAAGCAATGGCCGTTTAGAATTGTCACATGTACATAATGTTGTACTTCTCTATTTAGCGTAAGATGATGTCACATATATCCATCCATGGATGCTTAAAGTGCGGGCCTGGATTAGCGTTTGCAGGTCCCCGAAATTCAATTGGCTTACAGTGTTACGCGTTCAGTCTCGTACAGCAGCTCCACAATTTTACCCAGAACGTCTTCCAACGTTGAAGCTACAAGAGCTCGCGTTGACAGGCCAAGAGCTCCAACATCCGCGCAATACACCGTCGAAGACTCCTCCAAGATTCAGCCCATCATACGTCTCTACTTCGACAACTCGACCCGATTTCGAAGACCACGCCGTCTGCCTGCCGATTGCGCAATCACAGCAAGTGCAATGACCTGAACGAAGACAGCCGTCTCCAATCCCGAAGCTCTACATCTCCCTGCGACTTTCCACAATGTCTGTAACAATTCAATTCCTCGCGGGCATTCGCAAAATCCTTAAGACTCTCGATGGAGAAGCGCTGCGCGATTGGCTAAAGGTAGAGCCGCCTTTACCGCAGGAGTATTATAACCTTGCAGCTGAGCTCAAGGACGGCTATCAAAACGAAGACGCTCTCTTGAAGCTCGTCGAATCGAGCCTACCAGAAGAAGATGATGTTCCGGAGGGCCAGGGCACGTCATGGCCTGGATTCATTTCCTTCATGAAAGACTATCTGGAGTACTGGAGAGACGTGGACTTCGATAGCCTCCTATCCGCCCATCAACTACTCACCGCGCTGGCCAAGTATGATAACCCAACCGCCCGAATCTAATGTCGCACACACCTAACAAAAGTAGTTCATGTGCAACGGCACTCAACAATCCCACCTATGGAACGGTAATGCTGCAAACAGGCATATCGATCTGCAGCTCTTTTACGACGCTGTCTTTGACGCTAAATAAACGCCCAGATCTCACAGCGATGCTGGCAGCTTTCAACACCGGCGATGAGGAACAGAAGACAGTTATCGAAACCACAGCAGAGATCATGCAAAAGTTCTTCACTGCATGTCTCACGGACCGGTCAAGCCCCCGATATGCACAGCCTACGGGCAAGAAACTTGGCATCTACATCTTCGCCAATAAGACCTTGAAACTCCTCGTGATGGTATGCTATACTGCGCATCTCTAGCTCTGGCCAGTTTGCTCTGACACTAAACCTTCCGACGCTTAGAATAATAAGTCATACCTGGCAACTCAACTTTTGACGAATATCATGGCAAAGTCGCCGCCATTGTCGTACTACCCAGCTTCTCAAAGAGTAACATTCCTGTATTTCTTGGGTCGCTATCACTTCAACCACGATCTATACTGGCGCGCGGCCCAGTGTTTCCAGGAAGCCTACATGCAAACACCACCGCGCTTTCAGAAGCACCGCCGGATTATACTCACATATTGGATAGCATCCAATTTCACTATGGGTATCCTGCCCTCTCAAGCTCTCCTACAGCGGCCCGAAGCCCAGTCCATGGCCCCATGCTACTCTCAGATCTCGGCAGCGGTTAGGAAAGGCAACTACGTCGCCTATCAGCATGTCATCAAGCAGCACGAAGAATGGCTACGAAGCAAGGGGTTCCCCCTATTCACTACCCTCCAGTGGCGGATACGGCCCATGATTTGGCGAACGCTCGCGCGGCGCACGTTTCTCCTAACATACACTCCACCCGCCGAGGACGAATCGCGCAAAGCCGCGGTTCTGAAACTCGCAGACTTTAAAACGGCACTGAAATTCGTCCAGAAACGGCTTGAGGGGTACGTGCCCGCCAATCCAGCGCGCAAGGGCCCACAGGCAAACGTCAACACTTATCTTCTAAAAGCTGTCTCCAACAGCGCCGGCCGTCGCTCTCGAAAATCGACGCTTGTACCTCCGCCTGACGGACCCAAGAAGCTACTGGCCAGCGAGGGTGTGCTGACGGGAAACATGCCCATCACGGACCACCACGTCGAAAGCATGGTCATGTCGCTCATCGGCCAGGACATGCTGCACGGGTACATCGCGCACACCCAAGGCGTCTTCGCCATAATGGGCACGAAGAACAAGGGCAGCCCTGTGGTTGCTGGGTGGCCGCCTGTCGCGGAGGTTATTTTGCGGAGGTCCGTCGAGCCGTTTGTGCCTGGGTGGGTCAAGGACGAGGCGTAGTAGAGCGCGCTCTTCGCATCGAGGGGAAAGGGGGTGACTCTAGGAAAGGGGAAATGGCAAACAAGGGCAAAAATATAAAACCGCCTTTGGATACAACCGCATCTACGCAGCGTTGGCCATAGAACAGGGATGGTTGATAGATGGCCCAGATGTAACGATGTTACGAATGATACCCCGTACGTGCTGGCTTGTTTATCGGGTTGGAATTGTTTGTATATATACTGACGTTAAATCATTGACGTGCCCAATTAATGGATACTTTGTATCTGCCTTAGGTATTATAGATAATCATGATCTTTTTCAAGCTTTTAGTTCTATAATGACTGTCGGCGTAAAAGTTTGTCCCAGGATGTAATGACTGGTTCCTGAATCTCGAGTAAATAATTAACTAGCTGGTTGTCCTACGTGGACTTTCATGTCCATTGCTCACTTAGTAATTAATGATGTCGAAGTTCTCTGGATCTATCACGGTCGCCAGCGAAAAAAAAAAACATCTTTTAAATTATACAGAAAAGCCAACTGTGATCGTAAGGTCTCAAAATATGCCTTAGAAGCTTGGGAATTACATCATGTTACACGAGCCATATAACTTGCCGTCAGGAGATTCAACAGTGATCTCTATTACGCGAGCATGGATTTATGATGATGACATTCTAGAGGGAGTGTAGATCTCTCGAACTATGTGTAAGATGGTCAAATACAACCAAGAGGCTTCATCGCAGCCGAATGGGGATACTAAGGGCCAGGCGGGCATTTAGGAGTGGTAGGCTTGGAAGGGGAAAAGGAGAAGGCAAAATAAAAAGAATATCAAGGCAAAAAAAAGGTTGGCACGCAGCAGACTCGAACCCGGAACCTCTGGAACATTGAAAAAAAAAATTAACCCCGGGTACTTCTAGGCCCAGCCTCCGGATCTTAGCGCCCGGAGCTACTGCGCCCGCTCACCATCTGCGCCCCGCGGAGCCCTCATCAATCGCCTCCCTTTTTGTTTACGGGGTCGGGATGGCGTTGCGTCGGGCCCTGCGAGCATGTGGC
Source organism: Hypoxylon sp. E7406B (assembly GCA_000931505.1). Classification (NCBI taxonomy): domain Eukaryota; kingdom Fungi; phylum Ascomycota; class Sordariomycetes; order Xylariales; family Hypoxylaceae; genus Hypoxylon; species Hypoxylon sp. E7406B. The sequence goes on along the minus strand of JYCQ01000118.1, from coordinate 52,832 downwards.
AGGATCAATGCGTATTTGTTTGCGGATTCGAACCCTCGGCTGGGCTTGAGACTCACCCAGCGTCATTGGATCCGAACCGTGTCTGAGGCCTCGTACCACTAAACCAGAGAGGGGGCCAATCCTCTCGGCTCGGTGGCACATCGGTCGGCCGCTATGGAAATCTCTTGTTTACTTGACCTTATCTGCTTTACTTCGGCTCCCAGGTGCAGGTGCGGGAGGTGTGCACAGTGGTGTGTGACACCTGGCGGACTGGGTCACCTGCACAACAGGCACTTGCTGCCCACTTCATCTGCCCGCAGTTGCCTGGGAGGCCTTGCAGACCTGAACCTTCGATAAATAGCAACTGGACATTATTCCTGTGGCTACCCCTAATACGTATGCGCCTTCGAGTGGTATTACTTGGCCACACATCGAGAGGCCCTTTTCCCTTTCCTGCCCCCCTATCGCTACCTACTTGATAGATACCTTGTTCATATTTAAACTTCCTTTTATGCCCGTTTCACGCGTAAACCTTTCTAAATTTCTACTGCTTCAACATTGCTTGAGATAATGTTATCAATAGCTAGCTACATGGTAATTAAGGGGTTAGGGTACGAAGACGAGCCTGACTTTGGTTAGATGAGTACGATACAGCTTGAAAGGGGAATTGTCAAAATATGTTCCGCATAAAATTACTTTAGATATTCGTCTCTAAGTCTATCATGTTCTGGAACTCTTTTAGCTTCTTGGTCATTTGCTACTACACGCTCCTCATGAAAGGACAATGCTCGAACTAACCCTTGTCCAAGTCGTCATGAGCAACCAATTCCCTCTAAACCTCAATTATCAAGTCTCACCTCACCCAGGAAATAACACGAAATGTACTTTATGAGTTGGTTAAGCAAATATATGGATAAGTGACTCCTCCGACTGAAAAGGGGTCTAAGGTGTCACGTGATCTAGTAAAGGGGTAGATAGATAGATAATTCTCTAACGAATTAACTTTGAGGCATCGGCTTTTCGGTGCCTACATGTAAGGCATGTTCTCGCAGGGATGAGGTATCCAATTCATTGATGTAGGACGAAGCCTTATGAAACCCGGTTAGTGGATGTCAAGTGTGTTGGCTGACCTTGCGTACTTCCATCCCTTACTAATACCAGCGGCTTGGTTGCAAATTTAAACAAGTATCACATTTATTATCACAGGGATTTCAGAGTCCATAGCAATCAACTTCAACCAACAAATCTCATTTAACGCTATCAAAAGTGCCATAATCAGCAGCAGGCACATCGCGGCAGAAGGTATAAAGCGTATCCACAAGAAACGGGAGACCTAGATCTCTACCGTATCAACCAAAATATATCCCTATATATCTACCAACCCTTCAATATTGTTTTCCTTTGATCCAAAGACTCCCTGGCCGCGGCGCCCCAAACTCAGATATTTCATGAATAAAGTGCAAATCTGATTCGCGTCTCGTCTTGGTCGTGCATCTCTCTTGGCTCCAAACCTCACTCCTTCTCTTTCTCTTAGCAAAGCTTAATCCGTCGAGAACATTCGATTCCACTTGCTCCGGACGGGATTCGACATATCGCTCTCTCGGAAAGAAGAATAACAAAGCTCCAAACCGTTCCGTCGCAGGCGCTCTCCGCAAAATGGGGTATATTGAGAAGACAAAAACGTATGTAGCTCAATGCGAGCAAGAAGGATATCCAAGAAGGTACGTGATAACTCCGGAGATTACCAGTCGCTAGGAAAAATAGATAATAAACACTACTGACTAAATGGTTCGTTATATGCAACCAGCTCCGAGTGGAGACATAAAAGCCCACCAGGCTGTTATATATACGTAAATAGGGCGCGCATCGCCACGGCGAGATGGCAACATAGATATCGACAATGCCGGCAGCGATAAAGGCCTAAGTGTCATGGCAAGAGGGGGTCATCACCCCCCATTAGCCGTGACCAAAACGTGCCAGAGCGCCCGTGCTCAATATTCAGGCGAATAAGAAAGTTCGCGTTTGCGTATCCGCTACAATTAGCGGCTCAACTGCCTTAAAGTAAGTAGCTGGCAGCCACGAAAGCAACAATGAGGCCTGCGATAGCAGCGCCGCCTTGTCGTTGACCTGCGCCTTCGTTCTTGTTTGAGTCACTCGAAGTGGATTCATCCCCGCCAGTGGAGGCGGGAACGGGTCCGGCTGTGGAGGACGGGCTGACCCAAGAGAAGGTGGTGCTGACCGTTCCATTCTCTTGGAAGACACCACCCAGGAAAGGAGTGGCGCTAGCGCTAGTTGATTGAGTTGAAGATGGCGAATGGTCGCTGCTAGTAGAGGTGCTGCTAACTGCTGACGAGCTAGTTGCCGCCGATGAACTTGACGTAGAACTGCTCTTTGAGGAAGTTGACGTCGTCGACGCAACAGAGCTTGACGTGGGGGTGCTTGATGTACTGGAAGCCTCGGTTGAAGAAGATGAGGATGACGAAGAGCTCGATGAGTCATCATCCCCTCCAGAGCCGTCCAACGTATAAACGACAATGTTAGCCTTGCCTCCCTTCGGAACTGTAACAACGCAGAAGTCCGAGCCACCAGCACCAGATGCTTTGTTGTCACTCTTGACACCATCCCCATCAACCGAGCATTTGGCACCGTTACAGTTACCGGCGGGGCATTCGACCCTTAAGCCGAAGTTTGGTTTCGTATTGTAAAGCGAAGAAGCTTGCCACACCGGATTTATCCCAAGCTTGACGTAAGTCGAGCCGTCTCCGACAGTGTTCGCTCCAGCAACGTATGGGGACCAATTGCCGATCGGCTTCGATTCATCTCCCCAGTGGCATCCCTGCGATGAATCAACTCCAGGCGCATTGATATAGTAACTAGACGTGTTAACTAAGAATAACAGGTTCATTTGAAGTCATAAATACTTACTGAGCTGCAGTCGAGTCCCAATAAGACATATCCGGAACAGCCAGGGTAGCGGTATCCTGCACATCGGTAGGGATGATCATATCTTCGTATCCCGGCAGACAAGTTTGGCAGAAAGACACAACTTTTCCTGCTTTATTCACAGCTTCTACTGTGCCGGTGCCGTCGACACACCACGGCTTGTTCTTAAACGGAACCTCGATTTCACCATCGTCGTTGCAGTACACGCCACCATACTATAGCTAAGTTAGCTTCTCGTCGCGTCAATTTAAAGATAGTCAACTACTGACAGTCGATTCGGGATACGTATAAGTTGTACCAGGTTTCCATTGCGCCATAACTTGGCCAGACGGACAGGCGAAGGGGCACCAAGTACCCGCTCCACATTCTTGGTCGGGAGCCATCGCCCAACCGCCATTCATTCCGTCTGGAGTTACGGCAAACAGGCCCTTATCTGTTGGGAATTTGCATGTCTTCTTTCCGTCTCGCGACACAAGCGCCGAGCTATTTCTATCACTGTACTTTGGATTATAGGCATCCTGCTGAATCCGAGTATGAACATGACTATGGCTATGTTTCTTATGAAGATGGTGGTGCCGATGCTGAGCAGTAGCGGCGCACGGTTGCGCATTCAAAAGAAGGATTGCCGACCCTATGGCGGCTTGTATCGTTGTGATCTTCATGATGTTCGCGAGGATGATTTTCGTGTCAAACGAGTGTATACTCCGATTTAGTGAAGCTAAAGGCGCATGCCCCTCGACTAGTGTAGAGAGTGATCAACAGCAAGATCAACACTGAAGGCGACGATCGATCGATGTTGTAGTAGTTTAGTTGCTGGGATGGGCGCAGCTGAGCTTAGCTTCTCGACGGACTTTCGACAACTTCCTCGAACGAGTGTGATATTTACTCCAAATGAGTGGCAGGGAGAGGGTTCTCCACGATAAAGACTGACAATTTACAAACAAGAGAAAACGAGTGAAGGGGAAAGTTAAAAGAGKGAGGGATTTGGGGCCGCGATGCTCGACAGGACGGGCGGCTCCAGCAAAGGAGAAGGAGACAGCGGAGACCCGGTGGATAAGAGCAAAACTAGGAGACGGGGCTACTAGGGATCGCGCATTGGGCATTTTCTCCAGGGGCGTCTTGGCGGGTTAGCCCCGATCCACCGTTGTTACCATTGGCCGCTACTGATGAAGCTTACTGAAATTTGTTGAAAATTGGCCAATGAGACGCCTTGGATAAATGAGCTAAAAGCAAGTACGGGTCCTACTTCCCAAACAGGTCAAGCGAGAAGGCGCAACTACCGGAATAACCTGTGTCAAATTTCCCATTTCTGCAATCCCACATTTCACCAAACTTCCCCAAGATCACCTCAGTAGAAAGCTAATGCAGGAACCAAAGCGCAACAGACGGCGCGATATTTGATCGACATGAACCCACCGTCAAATTTTCGACAGCACACCAATGCGATGGTCATGGTTTTTTTTTCGAGGCGTGTCCCAATAGGCTATGTTGATGTTGACCAGAAATGAAGAAAACAACCTTCGGCAGTAGACCATCCGTCGTGAATATTGAACGTGTTCTTCGAAATCCAAGTCCACGTATAATGCCAGCACATAAGGTTCTTTGGATGTCACGTCGCGCGCATCGAACGCGTTTTGACGTGACCTTAGGCACCTAGCTGGTAGTAGGGCTCCTATGAGCTGGATGATCCGAATGGAGGTATAGGTGGTAGGGCGGGAGCAGGCTTCCTATTTATATTGCAACGCTGCGGTGCATATTGATGCATATTGGATTGGCTCGCAAATCAGGGTTCGGGATACTCCCGGTTGACTTGGCAAAAGTACAAATATCACATGCATCTCATTACAGAAGGCAGTATAGCACGGCATCCTGCACGCGACGGGCACACGGCATGAAGCTACATATGACATAGTTTAACCAGGTGATTGGTTGTTTTCATACGAGCTAAAATTGATCAGACGGATCTGGGAGTTACCTGAGCCGGGTCATGATTACCTAATTCGATTGTTACACAGGTCGACAGTTGCTTTTTCCATCTCCAACTTCGAAGCTATAAGCGGGGGATTCAGCGTTAGCAAGGTATAATAAGCCAGGAACCAAAGATATACGAGGTTCCTAGGTCACGGAAGTAGCGACATCAAGCCGCATTGTTCAGCCGGTATAATTAGTAGGTATGTCATCTGCAAATGACTAGTCGATTCTTGTTGTTGTGCTTAACTAGTTGGCAGCTAACGCTCAACTTCCCAGCTTGTGTTGCACGCGTCGCTCACTCAAGTCAGTCAAGCCTCACAATTCACAATGAAGAGTCTATTATCAAAGATAGCTGACTCGGGCTTTGAACGACGGCAAACTACCATATTACCTAAGTTCGGGGGTATTCTGATGTGTGAGATCTAGAACATTTGGTAAGTCTTATGCGAAGATTATGCGAAGATAATGCGCATCCGCACTAAAGGCATCTGAGTCAGCTGAAAAAGTCCCGAGTTCGACCCGTGCGGCTATGCGTGGAGGAGCAAGAATTCAGCTTTATCAACTTGTCTTATCATTGGCCGGGTCTAGGGATCCTTTACCTAATACTGCCCATGCTTGTCTACATAGCCAGCGATTCGGGAATTAACACAAGTCCCCTCCAGAGCTTGGAAACAAAGCATTTGCAGCTTTTACCGAATAGCCTCTCAATACCCGTATCTCTAGATATGGGGTACAGTCGAGTATCCTAAATGCGTAAGCTCCGTGGCTCATGGCTCGTCGCCCGGCGTTATTGTTTATCAGTAACTTGATACCAAGGCTCCTTACATTCAAATCACGAGAGCCAAGGGGCCTTGCATGCATCGTAGACGTATCATGGCGTCGATACTAGGAGATGGGCGGCGGCACGGCCATCTCCCGGTTGGATTTTACTTTAACATCAAAACGTTGTTACCCACCCGTTTTCAACTCGAATACGTCTTTGTTTAGAATTAACTCGTGGCTACGTAGCATCGCGTGAACGCGCTAAACAGACGTAGCTAGCATCTTAGGTGAGCACCAAATCGCAAAGGAAGCGCAGCCACCTCTATGATTGGCTCATTCGAACTAACGGTCTGCTAGTGTAGCTCTGCTTCTACTGTGACTGAGCCAACCGACGGCGTCGATATTTTTATCGCACCATTACGCCATCATGGCTGGTCCGGAGACCCATCGCCCACGTTGCGTCCATGCAGCTGGCTGCGGTATACGTCCAATCAGCTGTCCCCCCAATTGCCTATCAGCGACCCGGGAAATCGGTAGCCGTTATTGCTCAGCCCTGCGGAATTCTTGCGTTCCATCAAAGAAGCTTTCTCGTCAGCCACGACGGGGCCGGGGAAGATGGCTATTGGCTTCCTCGCTTATACGCCTATACGGCTGTCCGTGAGGACTCCGGAAGGGATATATAAGACTCGGGCGCAACTTATGATGAATATCTCCATTTTCCATCATCACCATCAACCAAAACAACAAAACTAAAGTTTCTCTATTTCTTCTCATTTCCTTATCTATTTCCTTAGGTCTTTTCCTTATTTCCTAAAGTCTCAATTATCCTTCGCTTTCTCATCAACGCAGTCGTTCTTTCAGACCGATCTCCTTTTCACAGCCAAATCATCTAATTCATCTAATACCATCACAATGCTCAAGACCGGTACCGTCGCTGCTATCCTGGCCTTCTGCGCCATTTCCTCAGCTGCCCCAGCCAACAACAAGCAGGAGAGAGGAAACTTGTCCTCCTGGACGACTTCGACCATTCTCGGAACTGCTACTGGCTGGGCGCCCCAGTCGACCGCTGACAGCTCGGACTACTCGAGCTCGCTGAGCTACGCTCATGGTGGTAGCTACAGCACACAGGGAGCTGACTCGACTGCCACCGGCACCGCTGCCGTGTCTACGGGCTCCAACTCCGGTGCCTCCGCATCAAACACCGGCGCCGCTGCTCCTGCTACACCAACAGGCTGGAGCAAGGTTCAGCAAATCTTGCTTTCTGACACTCGCGCCGATGCTGTCAACAACGTGCTCAAGGACAACTCTGACTTCGTCTTCGACTTCAACAAGGCACGCAAGTTCGGCCCAGGCAAGGGCGGCGAGGTCGTCCTCGCGAACCGCAAGGCCTTCCCCGCTTTGACCGGAACCGACATCGCTATGGCGGTCACCTTCCTGGGCCCCTGTGGCTTCAACACTCCCCACGTCCACAACCGCGCCACCGAGTTCCTTATCGTGACCAAGGGCAAGGTCATGTCTGAGATGGTCATCGAGAACGGCGTCGGAGCCAAACCCCGCGACATCATGAACACGATCGAGGAGCTACAAGCTACACCTTACTTCATGGGCTCCCTGCACACCCAGTTCAACCCCACTTGTGACGACGCCGTTTTCGTCGCTCCCCTCTCTGACGAGGACCCCGGTACCAACACCATGGCGCAGGCTTACTTCGCTCTGAACGACGACACCATCAGGGCTGCTGCCGGTAACGCCATCGACGGCGCCGACGTCGACAAGTTCCGCGGACTTCTCAGCACCAGCGTCGCTCTCGGTATCGAGCAGTGCCTCAAGCAGTGCAACATCTCCAAGCGCAAGTAAACATTTACCACTCGAGATGAGGATTACGATTTGAAGGACTTCTACGTACATATTTGACGAGGATTTACATAGACGGGCTGGAGGGGATGTGGTGCATATGACGGATAGACAGCGTACGAGCGATGGGATGGTTTAGAGGCATTTGGCATCGGTCTGGAGTTTTAATTGCATTGATTTACATTTTAGCTACTTACTTTTGAATTCTCAACTACATACCTTATAACAGTACAAAATCAACCAGCTTTTGAATATATACGTTCCTTCTGGTCATTTTTGAGTCTATGTTCAATCAACTATAGTCATTGATCGAGTGCTTAAACAATAGCCATAATAGTCAGAATTTCATACAGCCATATACTCAGGTGGCTATCTATGACCCATTTCGTGTGCGCCGCCAGAATTTCTTTGTGATTATGGCACTAGTAATTACCCCCCATAAAGCAGTGGCCGCGTGCCCCAAAATTCGGACCCCTATAGCACAAAGACTATAGCGATGGAGGTCTTAAGACACCTTTACTATAGGGCGCAATTGTTGCTATAAATAGGTTTCCGGGCTAATTTCTATTTGTGGCACCTGGCTCTAAAGTCACGCCCGGCACTTCGGATATGTTCGTCATTTGACAAGGAGATACCCAACCAGTATAGTACAACACATCAACCGAAGCAGTTTTGGACCCCCGATTATTCCCGTGAGCGTTAAATCTGCGGACCAACCGAATGCCTACATTTAAATCGATGCGGTGATATATCCGCACTCAAGCGCAGACCGCTCTCATGCATCGACAGTAAGGGGTTGAGTATCAGTAGTAATTGCTGATCAATAACACCGACTAAGAGTTTATAGCTTATTAGTCCGGGTAGAATCACATCCGACTATTAAAATTAAACGTAGATATAGAGTCCAATCATGTGTAGATGAATTGCAATACAAGCCAGACATATGGGCTATAATTCACTATATACTAATTGGATAGTAATTGCCGCGGCACCACGATGCTATTCTTGAGGACGACCTGCACAGCCCAACCTTCGCAAACCTCTATTTTGGAACGGTTTCCCTCTTTCACTTAGATTGGCTGCTTTCCTCTATACATGTAGTGACGTTGACTCCTCTGGTACCCAGGACTCTACCACGATGGGACGGAAATCTTAACGTTACCTCTTTCTCCAACAGTCTCCTAAGCCCCTACTTAAGAGCTAGCGCCTTACGGGGCGTGTAGACTAACATGATCTAAGCTAAGGCACAGAAGGCGAAAAGTTGTCTTTGTCACGATACAAACCTTAAAGGGGTGGTGACGACGCTATCACGCGAGCAGACCTAAATTTATCTGCCAAGTTGCGGTATGCATACAAGCAATGATTCTTTGTTTACAATGTCCCAGGTCATATCTAACAGGCTATGGAGTCTGTGGCAGTCTTAAAATAGATGTACTCCAAACTCTATTAGAAAATCCACCGGGACCGATGGGCTATTGCACCCATTCGCGTACCTGGACGGTGATTCTCGCCATTATTAGTGACACCCATMCCAGCCACTCCATATACTCAGGTAACCAGAGACCACTTCACCGTTTTTTTACTGCATCCGCAAGCACTACTGTTGCGTCACTCGGGATATTGCTTCAAGTCCCGGAGCTTTTCACTATGATGTGGTATCATCTTCACATGCTAGTCCACCTGTTCCTTTAGATGGGTATTAGAAGGAGGTAGGTATCGAATCGTTGTGATCGAATATTCAGGACTAGCTTTTGGAATTTCGAACAGCCGTGACGCCCCTCCGCCTTCAAATTTCGTAGCCAACTTGCTGACCAACATAGAAACGCCGACCTATGATGGTAGTAGAAGGCCGGTGGTCTCATTCCCGTATTTGAAATTCACAGGCCAAGTCTCTTTCAATGTGTTCTCTGTGCCCATGCTAGAATCTTGTTAGTCAAGCTTCTAAATACCCGAGGTAAGTATGATTTTGCTTTCATTGTTGTAAATCGCTCGGGCAAAATCCCGTACTCTAGCCCCGATCGTAAAATTCCGGTTCGCCCGCGCAAGCACGCCCTTGGTATCAGATTCGTGGAGAATAGCGGTACGAGCTGGTCTGAAGAAATCTTGAAAATAAAACCTGCCCAGACGACTGAACGGAGAACCCTCATCGCAAATGGGTTAGAATTACACTGCAAGTGACGTAACCAGACTTCTAGTAAGCACGTGTACCTCACGTGTTTCCCAGCTGACGCGGCCCGAGGTGGAACTGTTCGGGATGCGGTTCGGGTACATATCGGGTGGCTGCAAAGGGGGTCTCGGGTTCGGGTTTCAATGTTCTTTTATTCTGTCGTGTAACGCAATACTGAGTGAGCCAACACTCAGAGATTGGTACCCCTAGAGATGCCTTCTCCCTGCCCCTTGCCTCCCCCGTCTCCCCACTCCACGCTTTCTATCTCTCTAACTTCGATCATTGGGAACTGGACATAGTCTTAATCAAAATTAAGAAAATGGCTTCAAAAAAACAGACCATGTTTTCACCCGGGACTCTCTGGATAATAGCCGGTAGGTACCTTTCTAGTGCTCTTATACTCATATCTCTAGATACTCGTCACGAAGCGCTATTTGGATTATGGGGACGATAAACTAACAGAATTCTGAACAAATATAGCATCAACTTGATGCACCATTTCTGGGCGAAGCTGTTTGAGTATCTCATCCACCCAAAAATTCCCGACTGAGAACTCCAGTCTATGAGTAGCAGATGTTGGTGCGGGTACGGGGTTAGTACAATTCGGCTTCGCCTTCCGGTGTGATAGATTTGACAAGTGGTTGGCTAAGACGCGGTATCTGGCTCCACGATGTCGGTGAGCAGCCCGGAGATTGGGCGTTACTTGCAGCTTGACACCAACATTCATGTCGACACTTAGAACCTGTCTACGGGTAAGCATCCGGTGTGAGGAAGCTAACAAACGAGAGAATATATGAAACTTCTCAGCCCGTTGTGAGCAATGAGGTCAAGGGATTACACGGGTTGAAAAGGAAATTCTGTGAATTTAAAGTGGCAGCTAGTACAACGACAATCCGAGATTAGGAAAAATGACATAGCTCTTGTATCCTGAATCATAAGATTGATAGGGTAATAGTAAAATACTCAATAATAAGGGTTAAGGGGGAATATCCCACAGCCTCCTCTTCACGAATATCCCATCTTCCTGACCCTCCTCGTAACCCATTCCTCAAACTCATCCACACCTCCCTGCAGCACACTCATTTGCCCAAGCCTAAGTTTGTACACTATTCTCCTCMCCCCCTTCGAGCTCCCTGCCCTCTCATCCTCATCATCGGTGTTCTCGCCGTCATCCAGCCCCTCCACCACTCCACGCATAAACCACCGATCGTGACTTACTAGCACCACCGCGCCCTCCCATTCACGTAGGGCCTCGCGTAGCGCCGCCACGGTCTCGTAGTCGAGATGCGTGGTCGCTTCATCCAAGACAAGGCAATGCGGGCGCTTCCACAGAATCCTCGCCATTTCTAGGCGCACGAGCTGTCCACCCGATAGCTTGCGCACCGGCACATCCGACGCTAACCGTCCCGGCAGACCTAACTGGCCCAGCATGCCGCGGATTTCGCCTTCGTCCAGCTCGCCTTCCACTTCCTTCATCAGCAGGCCCAGCGCTGTAAGTTCCGGCTCCGTTCTCCCCCTTTTCTGCAGCTCCTCAACGGCGTGCTGTGCATAGTACCCCAACTTCAACCTTGGATGCTTCGCCAGCGTCCCAACCGTCGGCCTCGTCTCCTCGACGAGCAACTTGATCAACGTGGACTTGCCACTCCCATTCAACCCCAGTATCCCTATCCGGTCGCCCATATTAACACTTAGACTCACATCCTTCAGTACCGTCTCCGTCTTCGGACTCGTCGGGTACCTAAACGCGACCTTCTCAAGCGATATCAACGCCCCGGGGAACCGGAGCTCAGGGGGGTCGGGTAGGACGAAGCTAACGGGCCTCTCGTCCTGAGGGATGTCTATTTCGGCTCGGCTGGTGAGGTGGTATCCCACGAGGTCCCTGTTGAGTTTGAAGCGGCCACCTTTGGCGCTGACCTCGAGACCCCACCTGTCATCGAGCTTTTTCTGCCTTGACTTGGCCTGGCGGATCTTGTTCTGGTCGTCTTTCGCTTTGCCCTCGCGCATGTTGCGTTGGATGGTCTGCTGGATGTGTTCCTTCTGCTTGTCCTGTGCTTCCTTCATCTTGGTCATGTACGCCTTCTTCTCGGCGCGCGACGACTCGTAAGCCGGTAGGTCGCCATGAAAATATGTGAGGTCCTTGTCCTTGATGATGAGCAGATCAGTGCAGAGTGATATGAAGTCACGGTCATGGGATACTAGGATTAGGGTTGGTGGGTTGAGCGACTCAGCCAACGCCGTGAGGTGCCGCTGGAGCCAAACGATTCCCATGAGGTCAAGAAAGTTCGTTGGTTCGTCGAGGATCAGTATGTCTGTGTCCTGTAATAATGCAGCTGCCAACGCCGTTCGCATCTTCCAACCCCCTGACAGGGTTGATACGGGTTGTGCCATGCGAGATTCAGTGAAACCAAGACCTGTAAGAATCATCTTCGCTTTGGACTCAATTTCTGCGAGTTTTGACGGCTCGACTTGTAGCTGGAGGTCGGCGAGCATATCTGCGGCTTCACTTGTCTCCTTCGCCAGTACCTCTGAGGGGATTTCTTCATCTTTCTGTTCATACCTGATTCTTTTATTAGTATTGACCATCAAAGCCATACGCGGAGGAATAATAGGAACGTACTGAGATTGAAATTCAGCAACTTTCTTCTCCGTTGCGATCAATGCTTTTCTAGCCTGCATGCCTCTGGCGCCGCTACGAAGCCTCGCATCCTTGTCTTTCAGAAATAGCTCTTTCTGCAGGCGTCCGTACTGGATCTTTCGAAAGGCCCTTAGAGCACCCAATGAATCACCGCTGTCGACGCCCCGGGATAGAACTATATATGACTTAATTAATAACAGAAGGAGGATGACCAATGACGGTCTACTGACTTTCGATCTCTTGTTGCACCTCCTGCTTGGAAGTTGCTCGCTCGATGACCTCTTCTAATACCGCTGGACCCTGGCCCTTGCTAGGCTTCGGAACCGGGCCCTCGTCAGTATTGACATCTCCAGCATCCGTCTGTTGCAGGATAACTATGCGCGTCTCCTCTGGTATACCGGGAATGAGCTTCTCGGCGATTGCTTTCAACAGAGCTATGATAACTCATGAGTTACGGGTTTTCATGTTCGATTAGGGTGAATCAAGGCTCACTTGACTTTCCAGTGCCATTCCTTCCGATCAGCGCATACCGCTGGCCGGCTTTTAATCTCAACTTGGCATTGTTGAGAATCTCAGTGCCTTCGCTCTTTGCCTTGCCCTTGCCTTTGGTACCTGTTTTGGCTCCTGAAGTGACAGTAATGTTCAGTCCTTCAATATCTAACTGTATTTTCCTTGGTTAGAATTCGTAAGGATAAATGGATCGAACAATTGTAGTATTAATACCTCTCGATAGTTAGGAGTTGCGATATTAAATCGGGTTTGTTTGGAAGTACACAGAATGGTTGTGGCGCTCTCGGCTTCCATGGACGTCATGTTCGCAGTGGTATGCGCGAGTTGTCTGGCTACGAATGAGCAGCGTGAACTGAATTGCCCAATGTTGAAGAGGAGGGAGCTTCTGATATATGGCCTTCATCTTGCAACACATTGTTATAGTTATTATTGCCCTCAAGTACATAGAAGTTTGAGCTGCGTTACATACGTCCTCACCTTCAATTGCTAAGTCTAATATGTCCCCATCTAAAGATCGCGCCTATCTGATGTACCTGTACTAGGTACCAACACGATCTATCCGATAGCGTCGGAATGCATGCTGGGCTGCAGTAGCGCGGATGATTCATTCTGGTTCATGGTTACAGCTCCCGTGATTGGTCAATCTAGGGAGTATAGTGAGTCACGCCGTTCAGTACGTATTTCCCGGATATGATCTAGTAGTCGTCTCTTGTTATTCTATGAGCTACAGTCTATAAACCGTCGAGTTAATTCTTTGGACCGTTAGACGAAGTAAGAAACATGATGTAGACATTAGAGACAGCGTCTTGCATCTCGTCTTGTAGTGATGGTGACGAATGCCCCGAGATTCAGCTCTATGCAGCCACTGACCGATCAACCAAAACCTGCAGGCGTGGCTTGTCCTCCGTCTTGACCGTCATGACACCACCCTGAGGCAACTCTACAATCGTGCCATCGATACAGACCTTCCTCCATCTAGCATCTTCTTCCAGCGTAGTGACCTTAATCACATCAAACTCATCATATCCAACCCCTTCCTCCTTGCCATCCTCGCCAGTCCACTTCATGTCGACGTGCTTTCCGCCGTCATACGCCGCCATCATGATCTCCATGGTTTTCTCCCCGTTGACCGCCCCAAAATGTACCAGTCTCAATTTGCTGTCTAATGGCTTGGTGGACGGTGAAATCGTAAATGTCTTCTCCAGATTGGAGACCGCTGCAACTAATATGTATGCGTGGCGGTCCCGGTCGAGCTTGTGTAACTGCGAACCGTCTTTTCCGGAAAGCTCGACGGTGGCGTTATACGCGTGGCTCTCCTTGAGAAGCTCTTGCGCAGCCATGCCAAACCGTTTGGCACCGTGCTTTCGGTACTCCGGCGTATCGCTCTCCCAGACCAGCTGGCTGTGGAAACCGTAACTCGCAACAACGGCGCCGTGTAGATGTGTTACTAGATTAGTCCAACTCTCAGATCCATTCTCGGACCTTTCGGTGCCGACAATATGGGATCCAGGTGGAAATTCCGCTTTGAAGGAAGGCAGCGGTGCCGCCTTGCCGGTGAATAAGGTGCGCAAGCCCTGGACTAGGCTAGAGGGCTCTGGAGATCCAGCCTTCGGGCACACTGACTTGTGAGATGAGTGAAAAAGTGCATTCCCCGTGCCCAATGGTAATACAGCGACCAAAGGTAACCTGGGTTGGGTGTCAGATCCTTCCACCGGTGATCTACCGTTGAGCAGCTCGATAACGCCTCCATCGCCACTGAGTAGTACAACAGTGTGCTGCACGTCGGAATCTTGGTCGGTACTACCAAGGTCTCGAGCAAACTCTCTTACACTGTCGGCGTTCTGTGTGATATGAAGAGTATAAGTATTCGGTATCGATCGTCTCCTTACCTCGGCGGACGGATCCAATGCGACCATGCCCCAAATCTCCAGGAGAGGCTGGAGAACCGCATTGTAAAACTTCAAGGCAAGACCTGTCCCGGAACCAGTCGACACAAGAACATGGACATGCCGCGACGGTCCGCTTTGCAGGTATTCCGGAACTTCTTCAATCATGAATTCGTCTAGCAAAGACTGCAACACGCCCGGGACATTCGCTTGCAATAAGGTAAAGAATGTCTCGTTTTCCTCCGTCTTCTCCTTCAAACTGACTACGTCGTATGAATCGGGTTTATTTGACCCTGGTGACCGTTTAAAGATGAAGACGACTTCCTCCCGTCTGAGGGCACTAGGATCGTCGCTTTGCACGAAGGCGCCATCGGGCTTGTTAGCAGACATCTTTCGTTTCTGGGTAGGCAATTATCTGCTGTGCTATTACAAGAGCCAGATATTACGTTTCATTAGCGTTGATGAGGCTGCCTATCGTCAAGTGGATATGCTAACGGGACCGACCTTCGATTAGTAATAAGGAGCGGGCTGTGAATGCGAATAATGTTAAGCATCCTACGGGCGTATAAGTGTTACACGAAATAAGCAACCGGGATCTCGAGCCTGCATGATGTGCTGGATTGACCTCATTGCATAATCTTAGGTCATAGGGCGCTGTGTGCGAACTCCAGCAGGGTGGTTAGGTGCCTGATTGGTACGGCGGTGTCGGGTTGCATAGTGGGGGTTCTGGACCCTCCTATTTTCCCCATATTCACTTTCACCACAAGAATCAGAACAAAGTATGGGTGGAAAACAGAGAAGGGGTATCATTGACCATCCTAAAATTGACCATCGCATTCAAGAATCAGGCCTGCCTTCGGACTCCTAATCCCTATAAGCTGAGCTACTTTCGCGCAAAACTAGTGTGCCCTTGCCCTGCTCTGCGGGCCCCAATTCTCTCTTGGGTTGGTCTGATATCTGATGAGGCCTTTCTTGGACGTGTCTCGTCCGAGTTTCTTGTCGAAGACAACTTCCAGCTTATCGACCTCGTCGCGTTCTGCGTCCTTTGTAGTCTCATCTTTCACACTCTCATCTTTCGTGGCTTCTTCCTTCTTACTTAATCTGAGCAAGGTGTATGCTGGAGTATTCTCCTTGATGTTCTCAAGGTTGACAGGTGCTTTTTGACGAACCCATTCTCGCATGATATGCCAAATGACCGACCAGGGTGCATTTGTCTTCAGACTACCGGGCTTGCAATGACTACGAGTAACTTCATAGCCGAGATGGCGTAGAGCACCCCTAAAACTATCCTCGTCGGGGCAGATGCAATGTATCACACGAGCGAGGCCTGTCGGGTGGAAGAAGAACGGGTATGGGTCAACTGCGGCAAATTCATCTTCCTTGGAGCTCTGTAAGTCGTCTTCTGGGGGTGGAAGGAACTCTTCGAGCGCCGTTTGCAGCATCCCTTCTATCCGCGGTTTCGTACCATACACATCATCGGGGACGTTGGGCAGGTCATCCAGAATCTTCTTGATGAACTCGGTATCATGCAGCGGCCCGCCATACATCGGCCCGGCTAGGTGCATCTTGGTACCACACTCCTTACAGAATCGATCGGCAGTGGGTGCCATTGCTAGTCCATGCTTGTAGAACACGCCTTTCCCGGACTTGTTGGGTGTCTTCTTGTTGCGAAGTAGGAATTGAGTCTCCCAGGCCCCGCACCCATGGTCGCAATTATAAACGACCATGGTCTTTCCTGCGAGAAACTTGACCTGCGCGGGAGACTTTCTGACCTTGACAAAAATTCGAGTATAGTAGTCGATTGAGAGACTTAGGAGTGGCTCTATAGCCAATCCATACCTTGCCGCTGTCGAGGCAAGGCTATGGATTATCAAGCGCAGCCCAGCCTCATGTGAATGGAATCCCTTTACGGGAACACCGCCGTAAAGAGCGAACGTCTTCTCCGGGTATCCGTTAGACGCCCACACGCCAGAATCCGTACACGTTACACACAATAGACCACCATCATCTCGTATGGCATTAAGTGCAGCGTCGAAGAAGGTTGCGGCGGTTCCGTAAGGATCTAAGTCGATTACATCATATTTGTTCGGCTTGGGGCTGCCTCTCTTCTGATGCTTGTTTTTTGCACCGTCATCTGCAACTTCTTGAGTTAAAAGGGAGTACATGTGCACACGGGCATCACCCGACGTAGCATTCACTTTAGATTCGACACCATTATGTTCAGCATTGCGCTTAATAGCCTCCACAGCTGACGGGCTGAGATCATTTGCGGTGACTGACGTTACGAATGGCAGCTCTTGTGCGTATCGTAGCGCTCGGAGTCCCGTAGCTGACAGCGCGTCAAGGATAGTAAATCTAGGCCCATGGGTTGGACCATCTCGCTTCGCGTCGGTAGGCTTTGGCCCTCCTTTAGTTGGTTGCGCGCCTTCGGTAGATTCATCGACATTAGGTGCGCCCTCCGTACTGCCCTCAGTGTTCTCTGAAGGCCGTTCTTGAGATGCCTTTTCTTGTCCATTTTGCGTATCCGAGGGAGCTATATCGATTTCGCCTGGTTGAGCTCCATTGTCCTTGGGCGCGTCAGCTGCGGATGCAGCCCCATTTGCCGGCTCTATCTTCTCTTGTTTCTTCGGCCTACCAGCACCGGTATCTGACTTATCGCGCTTCCTCTTAGCTACCTTATCCGCATTCGCAGGGCGTCTCTTGGCTAATACCTCCTGGCCGTAGGCTTTGATCGCGAGAACAGTCAGGTCGCGGTTGAACTGTTGTATGGGATTGTAAAAGACTTTTTGCTGTTCCTCGACGTCAATCGGCTTTTTGCTTGCCGCATCATTCGCTGAGAAAGGAACGAGGATTCGAGCTAGTCCCTCCTTGACTTCCGTAAAATCTTGCCCATCTCTCGTAATCGTTTGGATCTCGGTGGTCGCCGCCGATGCGCCGTTCTTAGTTTCTTTCGCCATGGTGTGCGCAGCTCGAAGGCACGGTTTGGCGAGATGTCTATTCACATTCCTGAGAAGCAATCGCGAGGATATGAACGAAATCGAGAAAAGCATACAATTGGATCCCAAGATCAACACATTGGCAAGTTTGAACAGGAGAACAGAGGTTGCGCACAATCAGAGGCGGGTTTGCGATTAGCTCTGTATCTTTTTTTCTTCTTTTCTTTCTAAGGTGGGGTGCCGGATGCTCTAGCTCTCGTTCTGCCGGGCGGTCAAAGAAGCTCTACAGCTAATCCGGGGTAGCCACTGGGGACTTGCTTGCCCGCTAGCTTAAATGATGGATGCAGCTTTCCCAACCTCAACCCTAAGGTAGCGACCGTTAATTGAGAAATAACGAAGAGGGAGGGAGAAGAAAGTGCTGTTACTACATGTTTCAAGTCCCTTGGTTATCCTCGCGCCAGACTGAATTATCTGGCCTCGGTACCTAGGTATGTATCTACTAAAATAAACTGATGACTTCCCACATGATTTAGACCTCTAAAAGCAACCTTGGAAGTGCCAGGTCTTGAATTGAAATCTCAAAATGAAGCATTTCCATTTCTATAAATTGCTAGCATATACATGTACCTACCTACAGATGTACGTGAATACCTACATAA
Organism: Hypoxylon sp. E7406B; assembly: GCA_000931505.1. Lineage (NCBI taxonomy): Eukaryota > Fungi > Ascomycota > Sordariomycetes > Xylariales > Hypoxylaceae > Hypoxylon > Hypoxylon sp. E7406B. The sequence continues at coordinate 34,530 of JYCQ01000118.1, read as the reverse complement.
TATAAAATATCAGAAAGCACCTGCTACCTCTCCTCGACGTTCACATGCTTACTGTCCTTTCGATGGGGGCTGCTTCTCCTAAAGTCGCACTTAAAAATGGCAGTATCAATACTGCCATCGGAAGGAAGTCTCCTTCCAACGTATAACCACACGCAAATAGGCAGGCCAGTAGTTACCGTTTTCCTTCTTTCAGTCCAACCCAACTTCAGTCATCATACAACTACGACGAGCAACCCTGAAGGCCACTTCCTCGAGTACCTGTACGGAGAGAAGTCGTAACATTGATTGTATCCTCTAAATGGAAGTAGTTCCAGTCGGCAATGGCACTCCCCCCTTGGGACCATCTATCTCTGGGATCTCGCTCTCCTTTCTTCTCGTCTCTTTTCTGAAAATCAACTTCACCTCATCTAGGTAGAGTCTGGGGATGGCGACTACAATCTATCCAGCTAAGAACTCCAACCCCAATCCTCACCGTTCTCATTCTTCTATTCCACGACTCAACATTGACACAGCAATGGCCTCTCAGCCACTGCCAACACCMCCCTCATCCTCCCCTAAACCACACAATGGCAATGGTCATCATAACCATGTTATTGGAAATGGAGGTGGCACCCCTAAGAAACCCGGTGATCCCGACAAGGTGGCTTACCGGCTCCTCTCTCACGCAGAGTGGGTTCAGTTCTGTCGGGGCATAGGCGTGTTTAGAGATGATGAGAGTGAAGAGATCATCCGTCCAACCAGTCGATGGTGGCCGCCAAAGGGATTCAGAGATGGCCTGTATCAAGATGTTCTCACCGAGAAGACCAAGTTTACGTACTGGTTCCATTGTGTGGGAACTGTCACCTGGATCTTGATGCTTCTTCAGATTGCAATGAGTGCCGTCTTGACAGCTCTCGGATCAGTAACAACCTCATCCACAGCCAAGGATGGAACAGCAATTGTAAGCCACCCCCTACGGACCAAATACTCAGCCATCATGGAATAACTCCACATGACACTGACCTCAATCATCCAGACGTCAATCGCAGCGGTCAACACCTGTGTCGGCGGAATCCTCGCCTTGTTACACAACAGCGGCCTACCGGACCGATACCGCTCAGACAGGAACGAGTTCTACAAACTCGAAGAGCACCTCAAGTCCATTGTCGACACGGCCCTTGTGCCTACAGACCAGGATATCAACGAGGTTCTCGCCGGTTGCTACGACATGTTCCGAGACGCCAGGCAAACTGTTCAAAATAACATTCCGGCTTCTTACACCTCTGCCCCATCAAGCAGTAAGACACCGGGTGCTAGGGCCTCAAAGATGAGCGAACCTAAGAAGTGAAGCGAGATCCATTGATACATGACAATCAGACCATTCGATAAATAGCTTGAGTCGTCACCCTGGAAAAGTATACTCATTGATTGAAGGAGGAGATCTGGAAGTTGACTATTCTCTTACCGGCACTGCATGTTAGGTTAGTTTTTCATTAATCAGGTTCGGATTCAGTTATTAGGACGACGTCGATGACCGGGTTGGAAGTCCCGTGAACTTGGAAGCATCTTGGTAGTTGGACCTATATTTTATGTAAGTAGCAAGGTTCATCATCCGTTCACCTGCTAGGGTAGACGCAAGGGGTCGCGTCTAGTGTAATTGCAAGGCGGAATAGTCCAGGTTATAATTGACTGCTAATTCTATTGACCCTTTACGTCTCCCCGTAGCTTGTGTGGGATGCCATACCATACTAGTTTGCTTGGGGTTGGAGCTAGAATATTCCTCTTTGGGATGCGGAGTATACCAATCAGGGGTTCGACAGGGGCCCTAATATGCAGCGAACGGTCTCGATGCATACCGAAGCTCGCAATCTTGGAATTACAAGCTTCTTCCGGAACGATCGCTCCAATCGCCTTACAAGGATAGATCCTCGAACTCGTTATCTTCCCCTGAGCTTAGGGGACACATCGCTACTAGCTATCAAGGTGTGTTATATCTCCCATTGGCATAATGGGCATAATTGCCACTTATCGGTAAAAAGGGCTGAGTATGGTACCGGACGCGTTGTACTCTAATGCTTGTAGAAAAAGCACCATTCCGATGCGTTCTCCCCTCTGACACGTTTCTGTTGTCGCTCAAGGAACTAGCCCAGCTCCGTCCTCCCATAATGAGGCTTTATACGACTAGACACTGCTCAACGGTGTGACAGTGATCACGGTAGCAGGTGTTTCCCTCTAGACCCAAGCTGTCGGGTCGCTTACCATTATTGTCCTCTCAGAACAGTAGAATCAATCACCTGTCTCAGCAGGGTTTGCCATCAACTATTAGCATGAAGTCATCGCGACGAGTTGCCCCTCTCTCACCATCCATTCGCTGGCCCTGAATACCATCCATCACATCTAGTGACTTTCACTTCTTACACTCATTCAAAACCTATATCTACCTATTTATTTCATCAAATATCTATAAACGATTGCGGTATTATGTTCCGGTCAATCGTCCCTTACGGGCGAGTCAGGACCTTACAGATTCTGGCGTCGTTCCTTGTCTTCTGTATACTGCTCTCAACGCTCAGGCTGTACAGGCGGCAGCCCCCGCCCCCGAGCATATACGACTACACAGACGGGAAGACGCGAGGCGCGCGGCAGAACGAAACTGGAATTACTCGGCCTGTATCGGACGAGACATCGTACCTAACGTACCTGGTTCATGAATACGGCCTCACACATGAATTACCCTACTTCGCGCGCCGCATACGGCCGCAATTCGATTCCAGGACTAGGAACAGCATGACAGAGATCTCAGGCTCGAATTTCATGGACCGGGACTTTCGGAGGATTCGCGCGACCGACGAACGGCTTGACTTACACACCGAGAAGGCCGTCCCGATCTCACTGGCTAAGTCACCTACGCCGGACCAGATAGACGCTTCGGCATTATTGTTCGGCATATCGACCTCGTATGACCGTCTTACATACGGGAATTCATCGCTTATTTATGACTGGGCGCGGTGGCTTACCAACGGAAACGGCATCTCAAATGGCGCGAGCCTGGTACTGACTTTACACCGCGCAACTACCTCTGAGGTCAACCGCATTAGCAGTAAATTGCATGGAGTAGGTATCGATGCCGTCGTGCACCCAGCAGATGATACACAGGGCAGCACGGCGCGATACCTGGATCTCGTGCACTTACTCAACCAGCGCAAGGACGAGTTGAAGAACGAAGGGCACGAGAAGAAATTCCTTGCGCTTGTAGACGACGATGTATTCTTCCCTTCCCTAGGGAAGCTCCTGTCACGCCTAAGCAAGTACGACGCCAGGAAGAAACTCTACATCGGGCTACCAAGCGAACGTGCCGACTGGACCGTCGAGCGCAACGTAACCCTGACCTACGGAGGCGGCGCTGTGCTCTTCACCCCCTCGATGCTAACTTCCATCGCCCAACTCCCATGTCTAAACAGCACAGCCCCAACCTCCTCCTCCACAACCAGGACCGGGCAATGGGACGAAGCGCTCTACACATGCATAACCTCGCAAAGCGACACAAAACTGCACATTCTCCCCAGCCTGTACGCGCCCAGCGACGACTCGCTCGCGGGGCTGCGCACGGGGTACGAGAGCGGCGTGCAGCCGCTGACGCTGCACCACTACAAGCACCGGCACCGGTTCGAGGCGGGCAAGGCGCACCTGGTAGCCTCGCTGTGCGGGGAGTCGTGCTTCCTGCAGCGCTTCTTCTTCCGCGACGACGGCTGGGTGCTCGTCAACGGCCACTCGGTCGCGCAGTACCCGGACGGCGTGGGCGTGCTGCCCGTGACGGGTGGTTCCTTGCGAGAAAGTGGCCCCGGTATTAGCAATGGTAGAGGTAATGGCAATGGTAAGGATGGGAAGAGTAAGGTGCGCGTGGACGAGCACCTAGTCTTCGACAAAGAGGATAGCCCCGAGAAGCGGCTGGAGGACCGCAAAATCGTGACGTGGGCCGGCACGAAGCGCACGTGGCGGCTGCTCGACTCGCGGATGGGGTCGAATGGCGAGGTGTGGCAGGCGTATGTTAAGCGGAGAGGCTCGCCTGTTACGTACGGCGATGAGGATGATCGGTTGCCTGAGGACGATACGGTGCACACGCAGGATGGCCCGTCGGATGTCGATTCTATTATCGTTTTGATATGGGAGTCGTGATTTTATGTATATTGGACTTGTATAAAATATGAAATGGCCAGTAACTTAATGTATATAGTTGCTTTTGATGTAGATAAGATCTGTATATGTGAACCTTCATCCTACGAAATTTTGCAATGGCATCGGCTGGGCACTTACGGTTTCATTGCCAGTTGGGTATTTTGAGTCTTATTTAGCATTATTTCAAGAATCTTCTGATAGACTACCAAGGACTTCCAACAAAGAATCATGCTCAATTCCTATATTGCTATACTAGAATCTACCAGCCATGCAGCAAAATTCCAATTCTAAATATCATATATAGATGCTAAACCATGCCTCGCTACCTAAACTTTGAATCATTCATGCATAAGAGGTAGGTACTAAACCATATGCGCCGTGACATGACAGCAATAAATCTACGATACCCTGCGACCTACCATGTGTCTGGACCAAAATGACTGCCATTCGGCACCGTATTGTATGAACAAGCCTGCCAGTCACAACCCTTTCTATAGACATCCGTTCCCCACCAGCTGAACCCTTCCATCCAGCCTGGGTAGATGAAGCCGAAGAACACAACCACAATACCAAAGGCAAGACCGGAATCGAGCGCTGCGCTGAGAGTCATGGTGTACTTGGCCCACCAGGCCGAGGCGCGGTTCTTGATCAGGTAGTTGAAGATGTAGCAGACTACCGCCCAAACCGAAAAATTGAGACCGGTCGCCGGTGGGATCCAACTGAGCGATCCAAACAGCACTGGCAAGTTGATCTTTCGAACGACACTTGACTTTCTGTTGCGACCGTATAGCCACAATGGGATCGGGGCGATAGCTCCAATGAGGAAGCACCATACCAGAGGGCGATATGTCGCGTTTGGCCCGAAGAACTCCGCTGGGCCGACAACACCCCATAGGATGGACCCGTTAAAGTGAACTCGAGCGATGGGGCAAGTGAACCCGTTGATAGCCGAAGGAGTGCATATTCCCGGGACGTTAACGAACATCCAGTTAAGCACGAGGATCTGTGTAACCGAGGAGACAATTGTCGCAACCATCTGCACTGAAAATAGAAGCCTTGGCGGGATCTTCATGTAATGTCCCAGTTTCAAGTCCGCTGCGAACTTGATGCCTTGAGCGGATGAAATGTAGCCGTAGGTCACGAAGACCATATTCGCAACGGGTCTCCCGGGAAAGACAACACCGCATATCAGCTGACAAATGAGATAGATGCTGCTATGTTGATTTGTCACTGCCATGACAATACCAATCGGTATGAATAGCACGGCACAAATTCCGAGGGCGAGTAGCAACCCATACCATGGTAGGTGGATCGGATAGCTGCCTGTGTTAGTGAAATGACTCCAAATACGAAAAGTACAGATGACTCACTATTCAACGACGAAAATGCCTATTGCCGTCATCGAAATAAACGTCAACAAATACCATGTGATAGGCGCATCTTTGTATCTCCTCATAAGGCGGTTGTGTACATCTTCATGACTCAGAATGTTGTCGAAAGTCGAACTGGACCTCGTGATACTAGGATAATCTCCGTTCGGGGTGGTTCCTCCATTGGTATCGCTCTCGAGTGGCTGATACACCGGTCTATTCTCTTCCTCTACTTCTTTCAAAGAGCGCTTCCATTGGACGTAAATATCCTTGCCGTGCCAGCAAGTAGTATGAGTCAGGAGGGATGCTAATCCAGCAAATTGAAGTCCGTAACTGAGAACGTAGGTGATCGGTAGGAACACTCGACTATACTTGGAATACGCCTCTCTGTCGAAGAGAAAATCTGACGTCAAGATTTTGCTCACATCGTATATTTTGCCGGTATTATCGAAAACGGAGGCTGAGAGAATGGGCATATAAGACGAGTAGAATAGATTGCAGTAGTACCCAATTGGCGCGATGATCCACATTACGATGACCAAGCCACCGATGACATTCATCGCAGCCCAGAAGGGAGTTAGCAGTGGCGAGCCAATGTACGCAATCTGCGCCCAGTCGAAGGTCAGCGGGAAAAGGCCAAGGCCGGATACAACTCCGAATAAGTTAGCCACCACGACATTGTCCGGAGCAAACCAAGTAATCACGTTAAAGTAACTTAACGCTGGCATTAGCAGCCCAGGAAGAAAGTAGAAGGCAAATCCGGAAATCCAGATGATGAAGAAGAACCTCCACCTGCTTATTCTCCAGCCATTTGCTGGTTCATTTTCTTCCTTATGTAAGGTGGTGAACATAGCGGCCGACATTAAGGTACCAGGCCATATCATCCCGGCTGGGCGTACCAGGAACCTCCTTGATAAGCCGGCGAACGTATAACCCAATATTTGGGTTGAAAGCGTGAGCAGTAGCTGATAGACGATACCCACATCTTGTTTATAAAACTGGGTTTGCTCAACAATGACATCTGTCGCAAAGGCAAACCCGAAAGACACGTTACTGCTCACATACACGCAGCTGTGTTCTTTTTCGTTCCAAGAACCTTGCGCTAGCCATAGGCGGAGGCGCCCAAGGCGACTTCTCTCCTTAAGAGGTGTTGGCGCATGGCTGTCGCCGTGTGGCGTGGCTAGCCTATCTATTCGTACACCGTCTTCGAACTCTTCCGGAGGATCGTCCGGTCGTTTAAGAAAATAGTCCCATAACAGACCGAGGGGGTGAACAAGAAGCAATGCTATAACCGGTGTAATCGAAACGCTGGGGTATCTCAAAGAAAAAAAGAGATTCGTAGAAGAACCAAGTATAGAGAATAAAGTAGACAAAATCCACATGCGAGGGGTATTTATGGACAAGGACGTATTGTCGGTTGGAGAGACTGAAGCGCGGACTTGAGCGTAAGGCGAGTTGTCAGGAGGATCATTGTCAMCCCCTTCGTTCACATCGTCGGAGCCGTCTTCATCGTCGATAGCTGAACTATCCGATTTCACATCCGGGGCCAGATCGTTTGTTAGAGGCCTTTCGCTAATGCTGAAGCGACCCTCGGGACCACCAACTACCGTTGAACCTCCAATCTCCTCGGATTGACTCTTTCTTCTCCGACTTAGAGAAGATGTGCTTGTTCGAAAGGCTCCGGAGCGGCCGGTGCCGACAGAGTGGCGCCGCCTGGATTGGTAGCTGTCCGTGCTAACCCTCCTACTCGGCGGCGCTAAAACATCGTCGTCACTGTCGGAATCCCGGGTTTTTGGATGGACAGGAGCGGCCCCGTAGGACCCCGTTCCGAACCCAGGCGAGGAGCGGATCAGGAGGGGAGCTTTTGACATGGTCCTTGATCCTCGGCTATCGGCGGCAGGTTCAGTGTTCGCCTCGTGGTTGGGTTCGGTGTGATGGAAGTCATGGCTCGTGCTCGACGAAGAGCGAGGGGTTCTAATAGCTTCGGTCGAGTCTGACAAGGAGGCAGCAGTATTTGTATCGTGGGAGGTTGGCGGCGGGGGGTCTGAGACGTCGACGGGATCTGCAGGCAGGCAGGGTATGGCGGAGGTCCTGCTGGACTTGGAGGTGTTTATGGGTCGCAATGGGACAGTCTGCGAGTGGTCATTGTGGGCATCATGGGGGTCTAGAGGCATAAGCGATAAATCATCCCTGCTTTTTGAGGAAGCCGCTGGCATTTTTCAGTCTAACGTTACGTAGCCGCAGGTGCGAAAGGGTCATATCATCCCACGCGGGAAGGAGCGCCTGGATTCACACCAACTAAGGTAAGTCTTGTCACGCCGTGAGTCTGTGGTACTTACGATACGTGAGTCTAATAAGTGGATTTTAGCTGTATTCAGGGTTGACGCCGAGCGGAAAGAGTGGAGGCTAAGCGTATCCGAGGTGTTCCCTCACCTGTTTCTAGTGTAGGTATGCACGTGTATGCAATGATACATGCCCTACCTACATGTAATCTTCATCCTTGTCCTGTCGGGTGTACGAATTCGGCTGAGTCGGCCTTGTACCTGACAGATTTTTTAATTCCCAAGCGAAGCTGGACAAGTCGAGATTTGATATTGTGCACAAGAAGCCGGCATGAGGCTATAACGTAGATTCTGGTTGCACAGCAGGTCTTGGAAAAATTAGAGGCGGCCTGACACCGAGAAGCTGCCCAAGCTAGAGGAATTAGTGACCCATGTCACAGGTCCTACGGCGTCGGAAAAGACTGGCTGCTAGCAGCATGAACACGCTGCAGCTCGCCCAACTTGTCATGCAGAGCGGGTGAGGCACCAACCACTAATCGTACATCGCTTCAGTGGATCTCCGTTGCCATGCCCAAAGTCGATCACGCAGTCGTACGATCAAAGATTGATTGATTAGATTACGATGGATTAGATTAAAAAGATAATACTATAATATGAAGTGCGATATTCGGACTCTAGACAGGGTCCTTCATGGTTCAATGTTTGCATCAAGGATACGAAATACTCAACCTCAGGTACATACGCTGAATGTGTTCCCCGTCCTAGCATGGCGCAGTGTCCCGGTTTGTCGCATTCGGAAAAGAATTACGGCACGAGGTGTCTAAAATGGTAAGAGGTGTATAGTAGGAGGGAATTAGTGTCGAATTAGTAGGCCACTTGATCAACGTTAGAATCGACCATCTGATATCAAGATCCATTATTTATACGATCATAGCGTCACTAATAATGTACCTCCTAAAGTACATGGAAGCGGATGTACTTTTCATATCTAGGTACTTTTCTGACCTTCCAGCCTTATCCGTAATTTAGTGGGACCAGTCACCGCTGGTTCCGAATTACGACTTTCGATCCAACCGTTCATAATTACAGGTTTCGAGCACACGGGAACGCGGCCTATCCCGACGAAAGGTGTGATCTTATGACACATAGCGGGGATTTGATACAGTTTCTATCACTTTTGAGAGCATGTCGCAGGGAATAGACATGAATTCTGCTGCGCTTAGTGCTGCCAAGTCGCAGCTTCGCTTGTCAATGAAACAGCGACTGGCGGGKCTTTCACAADAATCTATCACATCTCAGAGTAAGTTCCTTTCACAGCACGAGAGTTATATGCGCATAGTTAGTGCATACAGTTGACAATGGACGCAGGCACAAGAGTATTCGATTCGATATCCAAATTCAAACCATATTTGGATGCAAAAAGAGTGGCGGTCTACCTGTCCATGCCGGGTGGAGAGATACAAACAGACCCTATCGTGAGGCATGCTTTATCGTCCGGCAAACAAGTGTTCGTGCCCTACTTACACAAGTCCGGGTTAACACCAGGTGACGGGCCGGCTAGGCTGATGGACATGGTGAGTCTAAGGGATATTAAGGACTACGAGTCTTTACAGCGAGACAAGTGGGGCATCCCGAGCGTTGATGCCTCTACGGTGCATGAGAGAAAGCGAAGTGTTGGCGAGCTTGATGGGAGCAGGTCAGAGGACGTTTCCCTGGATTTGATATTCATGCCTGGGGTTGCCTTCGACATCGATCCGCAATCTAAAGCTATTCGAAGGCTAGGGCATGGCAAGGGCTTTTATGACTACTTCCTTCATCGATACGCACTAGCTGCTTCACCCGAGGAAAAGACGTCAGATGGACGGCCAGCTGTATTACTATATGCTCTAGCGTTGAAAGAGCAATTCCTCTCACCATCATCGGGAGAGTCTGTGCCTGTTGGACCCCATGATCAACCAATAGATGGGCTCTTTCTCGGAGATGGCCAAATCAAGGAGTCTGCGAAAAACGACGCAAACTAGAATGAGTATATCTAGACCGTCAAGTGTCCATATTCATCCGCAGTGGTATCGTTTGTTAATGCTGTATAAAAGCACAGCCTTTCGTAGCCCGACCTCCAGCCGCAATTCACATTTCTTGACTATTTCATACAGCCTCTTGGATTAGTGATACATTGTCGCCCTTCAACAGGATTTGCCCTACGGACTCATTAGTTATGGAGGAAAATGGTAGTTGTGAAATATAATCGTACCTAGTGGCCTTCTCTTCTCCTCCGGATTCGTCTTCGTAATCTGCTTCACTTCGACCGCATCGTCAATAACGAGGTTCATAAATTCGTCGAATCCCTAAGCGTGTAAATATTAGCAATGGAGAAGCAAATTAGATGTAGGAGACGACAAGAAAGTTTTCCACGTACTCTAATCTTTCCTTCGATCCTGATTGATAACTGCTCGTATAACCAGATCTTGACGGTCGCGTGTGTTTGGAGGAGCTTGAAGATGAAGTTGATGGGTGGGAGCAGGATCTTGCGCCCMCCGCCGCCGCCACGACCAGTCATTTTGATATGTCCAAAGGGAAACCTGGTATACTAGATATTTCTCTTTGACTTGATGGTCGAATATCAAGGTTCGACAAGTGTAGCTGAAGTACGCGTCACGACGTATCCGTTCCTGGGTTGACTTTCGCGACAAAATCCGACGAGGCGGAAAGAAGGCTGAATCAGTAGCGGCCAAAGTAACGGAAGCTAAAGATTGAAAATATTGGGAGCTAGGTACTTCGGTACATGCACGGTGCTACAAACGGGCAGGCAACCAGCCAGGCTGCCAGGGTCGGCACCTCAATACGGTCATTGCTACGCCACAAAAGATCGMCCCCTCCATCTGTCAAGCCACAGAAGCCAAGGAAGCTCCATACTGTCAGGCTCACATGGCAACCGCAGAGCAGTGATTTGATTATTTTCTTGGCCCCTCTTTCCTCCTACGCCGACACGTATAATTAAACCTTGCATCCAGGATTTCTTCGAGAACTTTGACGCAATCATAAATTTAGCCTCTTCCCTTATCGCTTGGGGTTTCTTCAACGCTTCTGCATTCCTTCGGCGTCGGTCCCCATTTTCATTCATAGCACTCATTTTTACGCCCACTAGGTTAAATCTTGCGACCGACACCGATTGGCAGCCACTGCTGCTGTGGTCTCGACCTACGTGCCCACCCCACTGCCGTTGACCTGATCGATACAAGTTGCGCATCATGGCGGCAAACGAAGCGCAACCGGCTTTCGGCCCTGATGAGGTGCTCCAGGCCATGCTGACCATGCGGGGTGGGGCAACGGAAAAGAGGAAGAAGGAGGCTCACGAATATCTCGAGCTCTTCCAGAAGTCGGTCAGTGTTGAGCCCGATTCCATCATGCCATTCTTAACATACGATGGGTACTAATGTATCGCATAGCCAGCAGCATGGACTACGAGTATCACGATACTACAGTCGAACGCCGAAGCCGACGTCAAATTATTCGCGGCGACAACGTTAAGGGGGAAGGTGAGTTTCGGGCATGAAGCCTTGCGTCATGAGCAGGCAACGAGGCTGACTGAGCTGCACATCAACTAGATAACCTATGATCTCTCAACCCAAGTACCCGCGGCTGAAGTCCCGGCTGTGCGAACCCAACTCCTAGCACTTCTTAAACGCTATGCGCCGGGACCAAAACCGATACGCGTGCAGCTTTGCGTGTGCCTAGCAATCCTTGCTATACAGATGCAGGAATGGAAAGACGTTCTACCCGTCGTCGTATCTTCCCTCGGTAATGACACCGATAGCCATGCCGTAATTTTGGACTTCCTCAGGGTCCTACCGGAAGAGGTGACCGAGGGACGCAAAATTACCCTGACAGTACGTGGACCGAGACAGCTCAATACGACCCTTGCTCTTTTATCCTCCGGCGACGTTTCGTGGTGATTACGACTCAGAATGAATTGGAAATCTAATTGATATCGTTTAGGACGAAGAACTCAGCCAAAGGACCAGCGAATTATTGGATCAGAATGCTCCGCAAGTCGTGCAACTCCTGATCAGCTACGCCCACTCATCTCGTAAGGTCGATCTCGTCCAACATAGATGAACTCAGCTAACATTAGACAACAGCGGCGGCAGCAACTAACCCCCAGCTCTTTGACTGCATTACCTCGTGGTTGCGCGAGGTTCCAGTCAATGACATCGTCAAATCCCCCCTACTCAACATCGTTTTCAACGCGCTGGAGTCCGACTCCTCTTTCCAGGCAGCCGCCGACTGCATTTCGACTATGGTTCGGGAGACTAGAGAGATAGACGTCAACATCGAAACCATTCAAGTACTCCTACCGAGAATAATTGCTCTGCAGCCGAAGATTCAGAAGGTGGTCGAAGAGGAAGATGTAGAGTCCTATAAGGCTCTCACGAAGCTCTTCGGCGAGACTGGATCCGCATGGGTTGTAGCCATCGCTCGCGAACCCACCCATTTCAGGCCCCTAGTTGATGCTATCCTGGAGTGCGCCGCGCGGGACAAAGACAGAGAAGTCATTGAGTTCACCTTCGACTTCTGGTACGATCTTAAACAGTATCTAGTATTGGAGAAGTACATACAAGCCCGCATGGAGCTCCTGGATGTTTATGCGAAGCTCGTCGATATTCTACTCAAGCATCTTGAGTATCCCGAGTCGGAAGCCGGCAACGAGAAAGACCTATTCGATGGGGATAGGGAAGCCGAAGAGAAGTTCCGGGAATTCCGACATCTTATGGGTGATACTCTGAAGGACTGCTGTGAGATCATGGGTGTTTCTGAATGTCTCGCAAAAGTCCACAATGCCATCAAGGTCTGGATGCAGAAATTCGCAAGCCTGGCGAACGGTGCCTCGGTTCCTCATTGGCAACAATTAGAAGCGCCATTATTCTCTATGCGAGCTATGGGCCGTATGGTTACCAAAGACGAGAACACCGTTTTGCCACAACTCATGCCTCTCCTGGTTCAGATGCCGGCTCATGAGAAGCTCCGTTTTGCGACAATCATGGTTTTAGGCCGATACACGGAGTGGACTGCAGCCCACCCAGAGTTCCTCAGTCCTCAGTTCAAGTATATCGTAGACTCCTTCAGCACGGATTCTAAGGAAATCGTGCGAGCCGCTGCAATGGCGATAAAATACTTCTGCACGGACTGCAAGCATCTCCTCAGCGAACAGGTTGTTCAGCTTCAAGAATTCTACAACCTGATTCTAGACAAGCTCCCTGAGGTCAGCCAGGAAGAGATTACCGAAGGAGTTGCCACCGTCGTCTCGGTCCAGCCAAAAGGCGAAATCTACAAGCTTCTTAAACTATTCTGCGATCCTCTGATCCAGAGGCTGATGACGAAAGCGAATAATGCAACAAACGACGACGGGAAGTTAGCGGTCGCCGATCACTTACAGCTGATCACACTCTTCGCCCAGCACGTCGTAATCCTCCCACCTGTCGAGCGTGGCGAGGAAGATCCAGCCGTCAAATATTGGCAGGAGGKCTTCCCCATATTGTCTAAGGTCCTGGAGAACTTCCTTGACTTCCCTCCCATCTGCGAGAGAGTTTGCCGGTGCTGGAGGTTCATGGTAATCTCACACAGAGGAGCAATGGCCCCAATCCTCCCAGATATGGCAAATCAGCTAGCAAGCGGATTCGCTAGGTCAAGGCAGGGTTGTTTCTTGTGGGTTACCGGCGCAATCCTGCGCGAGTTCTCTGATGATCGAGAGCACGTAGACCCAGCTATGACGGAGGACATATACGTCTTCTTCGATGCTCAAGCCACCAATGTACTCCGTTTCATTACCGAAGTACCATCACAGGATCTTCCCGACGTTATCGAAGATTTTTTCCGCCTAGCCGTCGACGGACTCTTATACTATCCTCAGAAGTTCATCCCTTCGGGCCTATTCGGGCCCGTCTTTGAAGCAGCTTATTCCGTCCTCACCCTGCAGCAGCGTGAACCTCTGTCCGCCACTTTACACTATATCCGCGACGTTCTGGGATGGGCGACTCCATACCCGCCATCATCATATGATCATCTTACAGCGTCAGAAGCCGGGTTCCTGAGAGAGGCCGTAAAGCGACTGGTCTTAGCTGAGGGGGAGACGTTGGTTAAGCGCTTGCTCGCCGGCATGATGATCACTTTCCCGAAGGACTGCTTCGCTGATGCGAGCGGCGCCCTTCTAACCTTGTTCGAGATATTCCCTAATGAGACCGCGAAATGGGTAGACGAGACGCTCCGATTGTTGCCACAGGGCACTGTTACGCCAACGGAAGTCGATCGTCTCATGGTGAAAATTAAGGAGAAGCTTAGCACCAATGATACAGGCGATGTCCGACAGATACGCTCAATCCTACAGGACTTCACTAACACCTACCGAAGAAGGTACGTCGCTCCTCGGGACGGCTTGGGCGCGCTAGAGGGGTCACGATTCCGGTTTTCGGGTAGCTAGTTGTCCCTATACCCGCTTGATCGTGACAATGCTCGTACCGCATTCGCGTTAAGGAATAATAGAATACGGTGGAAGACCTATGAACTTGATAATGAGGAGTACGATGAAGGGAGGGCCCGCGAAGAGGTGGACAATATTCTCCGAGGACTTGAGAGCACGGAGACAGGATGATCCTGTGGCTGAGGCTCGGCCGCAGATAAAGTAGATAGGTATAATCTCAGTTTTGACGGGCTTGGAGTGGCGCTGGCGTAGATTGGGAGTGAAACGGGACGCAAAAATGATACCTAGCAGTAACCTCTGCGATCATCGCAGATCGCCCAGAGATTGTACATACGCCAGATCTTGACAATATCGTTAGTACGCGATGTTAAGCTTGTATGAACTAGGCATCTCTCTCTAGAGTGAAAGGAGACCCCCTGGATTCATGATGCTGATCCTCCCGCGCGATGAGATGACTTGGCTATCCGGACATGTTGTATAGGGGTAGCATGGCGTGAAACTTGCATTGTGTCTCGATATACTCCCTACATACCTAGATAGCAACTGAGTTTCCTTTTTACTCAAGTTATACGTCTCTTGTAAACCCTTCCGATTTCTTACGTCTCTATACGTCTAAGTCTTAAACCCTCAACCACAGTTTGCCGAAGGGGACTACCAAGCCTCAAGCTCCTGGCGTTGTTGGCACGGGAAGGACACGGTGTAATCTAGTGACAATCTCAAGGTAATCCGGCTCATTCTCCTCGGTAATGATACCATGCCGGATAAAGAAGTCAATCATGACAGAAGCGCAGTTCGGTTTGAACTCGCCGCGCAGCATGGCTTCCTTGATTTTCTGCACGCCCCAGAGGTTAAACTCCTGGACCTCGTTGTCCTGCGGCTTAGGGACGACTCTAGAGTCCACCTCCATGTCATACAGATACAGGATCCCCGACGCCATAAGCCCATCCTCGAGACCAGATCCCGCGTCGCTCGTACACACGTACGTGATAGCGCCACAGGGCCGCGCGTGCTGCCGCACTAGCGATTCGGGTAAGGACGCCTCTTCGTCCGCCTCGTGCACAATACACTCGAATGGCGACTCGTCGGCCCGGATGCCGCCCGCTATTGTAGAGTCTAGCTTGCCCGGATACGTGTGGAGATGGGCGCTTCGCCGCGGCACCCAGATCTTCAGCTCACCTTCGGGCGTTCGGGTGTACACGGTCATGTGCGCACCCCGGCACGCAATGCCGAAGAGAGGCGCCGCCGCCCGCTTCATTCGCACCGGCGGATACTTGGCTCCCATGACCCGGTACTCTTCCGTGGGTCGCCGACGGGATAACGATGCGAATGTCCCAGCGTCCGCGGTCCGCTGTATAAGGTCTAAGAACGCGGCATTGCAGGCGCCGGATGCGTCCTTCCCGTCTGAGCTGTCGAGGACCTGGACTGTGCGGGGACGTGCATCTATAGGGCTTACCAAAAAGGAGGAGGTCCAGGGCATTTTGGCGACGACTGATGGGTGCAGAAAGCCATGGGGACGAGGGTCATTTGGTAATAAGAGCTGGTAGAAGATCAGGTCTGGCGGCTCTGCGTATGGAGTCCGGGAGATGTCGACATAGGGGAAGCTATATTAGGGTAAGTACTGTAGTGTGGCTTTAGCAATGGGTGCTGCGTACTTGTCGCAGGCCTTGATCAGATCAAGGTAGGTCTGCGAGGGGGCTGACATCTTGCCCCTGGGTACCTCTCCAGCTTACACCTTCACGCCACACTCGATATCAAGGTTCCAGGTCGAGAATTAGTCAGTTAAGCTTCAGTAACACAGGGCAGCTCGGATCCACTTAAAGTCATCCGGTCCTCAACGGGCAGTGGCTAACTATCTACATGCTTTGACTGAGCTTAGTACCTAGCGTAGACTCACCGCGGCGAGGCTTGAAAATGACGCATAAGCTGCCCAAGGTATCTGAAGAAGCTTGATACCTAAGATGCTACCAAGACACCAATCCCAGCTCAAAATAACTGGTACGCTGTGATTGGAAGATTTGGGGTCCAGGAAGACCAAACTTGGAAATAAAACTTGTGAAGATCGTACATGTGCATAATTCCCCCCATAGTGGATGTGGATGTTTTGCAGTGCTTATGGAGAATAGTCACACCGAATATGTATGTATAGACGAATGCCTGAGAGACAAGGGCGTGTCCACCTTGATTGATGTACATGACCTACATATATACCTATACCTAAGGTACCTACATGGTAGGTAAGGTGTATATAAGGCCATTGTCTCGTACGACTTACGATGTGTGACGGCCAAACATTGAATGTTTTGCATGTTTTGCAGCTGTTGTCGAGGTCGGAAGCTATCTCACAGTGTACATCATCGTAGGTGAGTTGCATTACTAATTGGAAAGTACCTTCTACCTCAGGCACCCGAGGGTTAAACCCTCGCTGGCTCGATAAGCACGGCCCCGTTTGGCCATTTCTACACTTTTGCCGCGAATTTACCGCTGCAGGAAAGGAAGGAAGCACGGCGGCTGCCCCACCAGACCACAAATACCAAAATTGATGTCACTTGCAGCACGATTTTGCTGGTGGAATAAGCCTGCCCCGCTTAGCCCGCCGCCTGTGAATTTTCTCCTCTTGTACCCCTCCTTCCCTTTCTCTGCCCCGACAAATTTTCCTCTCCTTCGAAGCACGAACAAGCTTGGTCGTCGGTGGTTGCTTGCGACTTTGCAATTTACTGCTTCGTTTCTTCCTTTTCTTCACTAACCGATACTCTCTAGAAGAGATCGTTGGTGATTTGTACGACAGCGAAGTGCAATCAGCCCACTTCCATCGATACAGATCACACCCCGCCTTTGTCTACCTGTTGAACAGAAAAAACAACACATAGCAGAGTTTTCGCATCAACACCGTCAAAATGGTCAAGTAAGTCTCATCGCCGTCCCCTCGCTATCCCCTCGCTCGGAATCCCGCCGCTTCATCCACCTCGAACCCATCGTGATATCTTTGCGCGCGCAAAGCATCTCACTCGTCGCCTCCGGCCATGCCCAAAACAACCCCACCCGGAGATAAGCTCCGTTACATCCATTCCCAGTTCCAAGTTACTAATATGCGCTCTCGAATAGCTTCACGATCGACGAGATCAGGGCGCTGATGGACAAGCCCACCAATGTCCGTAACATGTCCGTCATTGCCCACGTCGACCACGGCAAGTCTACCCTGACCGACTCCCTCTTGGCCAAGGCCGGTATCATCTCCACCGCGAAAGCTGGTGATGCCCGAGCCACGGATACGAGAGCGGACGAGCAGGAACGTGGTATCACTATCAAGTCTACTGCCATCTCTCTATATGGCAACCTCCCCAGCGATGACGACCTGAAGGACATCGTTGGCCAGAAGGCCGATGGCCGAGATTTCTTGATCAACTTGATCGACTCGCCCGGTCACGTCGATTTCTCCTCAGAAGTCACTGCTGCTCTCCGTGTCACAGATGGTGCTCTTGTCGTCGTCGACACCATTGAGGGTGTCTGTGTCCAGACCGAGACTGTCTTGCGACAGGCCCTCTCTGAGCGTATTAAGCCCGTTGTTGTTATCAACAAGGTCGACCGTGCTCTTCTCGAGCTCCAAGTCTCCAAAGAGGATCTGTACCAGTCCTTCTCTCGAACAATCGAGTCCGTTAACGTCATCATCTCCACCTACCTTGACAAGTCGCTCGGTGACCTCCAGGTCTACCCTGAGAAGGGAACCATTGCTTTCGGCTCCGGTCTTCACGGCTGGGCTTTCACCATCCGACAATTCGCTGTGCGATATGCTAAGAAGTTTGGTGTTGACCGAAACAAGATGATGGAGCGTCTATGGGTAAGCTTCATCCCAATCCCTTGCTTCATTCTGCTCATGGCACAAATTGCTGACTGCTGCATTAGGGAGACAACTACTTCAATGCCGCCACCAAGAAGTGGACTACCAAGAGCACCCACGATGGCAAGCCCCTCGAGCGTGCCTTCAACCAGTTCATTCTGGACCCCATCTTCAAGATCTTCTCTGCCGTCATGAACTTCAAGAAGGATGAGGTCAACACTCTACTAACCAAGCTTGACCTCAAGCTGCCTTCTGAGGACAAGGACAAGGAGGGCAAGCAGCTACTGAAGGCCGTCATGCGAACTTTCTTGCCCGCTGCCGACTCTCTCTTGGAGATGATGATTCTCCACCTGCCCTCCCCCGTCACTGCCCAGAGGTACCGAGTTGAGACTCTGTACGAAGGTCCCCCTGATGATGAGGCTGCCATCGGTATCCGAGACTGTGACCCCAAGGGTCCTCTCATGCTTTACGTCTCCAAGATGGTGCCGACCTCTGATAAGGGTCGATTCTACGCTTTCGGTCGTGTCTTCTCTGGTACCGTCCGATCCGGTCTCAAGGTCCGCATCCAGGGTCCCAACTACACCCCTGGTAAGAAGGAGGACTTGTTCGTCAAGGCTATCCAGCGTACTGTTCTCATGATGGGTGGCAAGGTCGAGCCCATTGACGACATGCCTGCTGGTAACATTGTCGGTCTCGTTGGTATTGACCAGTTCTTACTCAAGTCTGGTACCCTTACCACTCTCGAGACCGCTCACAACCTGAAGGTCATGAAGTTCTCCGTCTCCCCTGTCGTCCAGCGATCCGTCCAGGTCAAGAACGCACAGGATCTCCCCAAGCTCGTCGAAGGTCTCAAGCGTCTGTCCAAGTCCGACCCTTGTGTCCTGACCACGACCACTGACTCTGGTGAACACGTCGTTGCCGGTGCCGGTGAGTTGCATCTCGAGATTTGCTTGAAGGATCTTGAGGAGGACCACGCTGGTGTTCCTCTTATCTTCTCCGACCCCGTCGTCCAGTACCGTGAGACCGTTGCTGGCAAGTCGAGCATGACCGCTCTGTCCAAGTCTCCCAACAAGCACAACCGTCTGTACATGGTTGCTGAGCCCATTGACGAGGAGCTTGCCAAGGCTATCGAGGAGGGCAAGATCGGACCCCGTGATGATTTCAAGGCCCGTGCCCGTGTTCTGGCTGACGACTTCGGCTGGGATGTTACCGATGCCCGAAAGATTTGGTGCTTCGGTCCTGACACCATCGGTGCCAACTTGCTGGTTGACCAGACCAAGGCCGTCCAGTACCTTAACGAAATCAAGGATTCCGTCGTCTCCGGTTTCCAATGGGCCACCCGTGAGGGTCCCGTTGCTGAGGAGCCCATGCGAGCCGTCAGATTCAACATCCTTGATGTTACCCTACACGCTGATGCTATCCACCGTGGTGGTGGCCAGATTATTCCCACTGCTCGACGTGTCCTGTATGCTGCTACTCTGCTTGCCGACCCAGCGCTCCAAGAACCCGTCTTCTTGGTCGAAATCCAGGTGCCCGAGCAAGCCATGGGTGGTGTCTACGGTGTCCTTACCCGACGAAGAGGTCACGTCTTCAACGAGGAGCAACGTCCTGGTACCCCTCTCTTCACCATCAAGGCCTACCTCCCCGTCATGGAGTCTTTCGGCTTCAACGGCGATCTCCGACAGGCCACCTCCGGCCAGGCTTTCCCTCAACTCGTCTTCGACCACTGGCAACTCCTCCCCGGTGGATCTCCTCTCGACAAGACCTCCAAGGTCGGACAAATCGTCGAGGCGATGCGCAAGCGCAAGGGTCTCAAGGTCGAGGTACCGGATGTCAACAACGTAAGTGCAAAATCTATGGTCAGTGCAGCTGGTTCCATGCTAACAATGAATTATAGTATTACGACAAGCTATAAATGGGTTCCATCAATGCTCTATAGACTACGACCTAGCGCCATTATTGGCCAATACCATGAGACGGCTCGGCGGATTGTGTTTTCCTGGGTTAGTCGCATGAATAATACGATCTCAACTGTAAAAGATCGAGAAGGAATGACCTGCGGCCGTGGATACAGAAAAGCTATGCAAAGGCATTGAACGCGGAACTTTTCATTAGCTATCGTACATCCCATTTGCCTGTACTCTGAGAATCGCACTTGATGAATGATTTTTTAGATGAAGAAGAATGCTTTGTTTTATGTGAAGCCTTTGTCTTTGTCATACGAGATAGTTCCCATGAATTAAGACTTTAGACTTTGGCTCTGGGTAATGCCTGCGTAGTTATTATCATTTCGTAATGCAGAGATACTGACATACCCAGCAATGGAAAAGACTACCTAAGGTAAGAAATGTAGTGTATATGTCCCTTTCATTTCCTATAGATGGTACTATAGGGTATATGTCTAGCCTATTCTATAGTATATAGTAGTGCTGATCCCCTGGTCTTTCTTGGAGACCATGCAGCAATCTCATCGTCTCCGTATCATATCAGGTTCTCTTATTGGTAGGTCTTATAACTTCCTAATAAAGCCTGCGGGGATCAGATTGATAACGCTTATTATCTTCATATCTCAATTACTGATGCCGAGCTAAAGTGAGGTAAGAGTAGAATTGAATGAACTATACTTCGTCACTCTTTGTACACCGAGGTTCTCGTGCGAGTATCACATCTTATAAAGCTGATCCCTTTCTCAGCTTATTACTATCAAGCCGGCGGCTTGGGTTAATACATACTTCTGTTGGTATAGATCGTATCTATCATCTTACGGTACCGACGTCGCCAGTGAGATACATATATCTAGCAGAATCGACCAACAACGGAGAAAGTAAATACAGAAAAGGAAACATACAATGGCGCCTTCTCACTCCTTCCACCTCCACGCCTCGCACCAGCACCAGCACCTGCACTGGTCCAACGCCCTGGCGCCCGTCCTAACCGTCCCCTCCGGCGCCGAAGTGACGCTCGACCTGCCCGACGGCGGCGGGAACCAGATCACGCGGGAGAACGCCTCCTCCGTGCTCTCGTCCTTCGAGTTCGCCAAGTCCGACCCGTGCGTGGGCCCCATCTACGTCGAGGGCGCGGAGGTCGGCGACGTGCTCAGGGTGGATATCCTGGGCGTCGAGCCCGCGGAGGGGTACGGCTGGACGGCGGTTTTTAGGGGGTTCGGCATTTCGTGCGAGGATGAGGAGTTCAAGGAGCAGAGTTGTGGGTTATTGTTCTCTTGTGTTTTGAGTTTGATGTCCCCTTTTATTTATTTATATTTTTTTTTTATTTCTTCTAAATCTTCTGTTTAAGAAGATTGCAGTTGTGTATCTGCTTTCCCTCTTCTTTCGCTACTATATTTACAGGGGCTAACGGAGGGCACAGTAAAAATATGGGATCTCACCACCGCGGCCAGCACCGGCTACATGGTCTTCAAGGCTGCCAACCCGCGCATCGTCATCCCCTATGCGCCTTTTCTCGGCATCGTCGGCATCGCGCCCTCCGGCCCAGACGCCCTGCCCACCGTCCCGCCCATGCAGGAAACGGGCGGGAACATCGATACCAAATACCTAACCGCTGGGTCCTCGCTATTTCTGCCCGTAAAGGCAAAAGGGGCCTTGCTCAGTTGCGGGGATGCTCATGCCGCGCAAGGGGATGGAGAGGCCTGCGGTACGGCGGTGGAAATGCGGTCGAAGGCGCGGATCCGGGTCACGGTTGAAAAGGGCAAGGGCTGGGTTAAGAGTCCCTGGGTTTTGACTGCGGCTGCTAAGAAGCCTACGGAGACAACAAAGGTGGAGGATGGAGGTGTGAAGGAGGATAGGGAGTACATGTGTCTAGGCATCGACCCGGACCTGCGCGAAGCGACGCGCAAGGCGGTTAGAGGGGTGATCGATTGGCTGGCAGCTGAGAAAGGATTGACGAGAGTTGAGGCGTATATGCTAGCCAGCGTAGCGGGCAACTTGAAGATGTGCGAGGTCGTGGATATGCCGAATTATGCTATTGGGTGCGCTATCCCGCTGAGTATCTTCGTTTCCTAGGTGGGTCGATAGAGCGATGGTCTATGTGGAATGAGGGTAAATAGGGGCGGCTGAAGAAGTCTGGGAACGTGATGTGTGTGCCATGCTACTTTTTCTAAATTGAAAGAAATGAATATTCCTCTTGTAGTGTGATAGTATGCCGAATAAGTAATAATATTAGGAACTTTTCATCCTAACGAAGGGGAAAAAATATGCTATGTATGCCGACGATGAATTTCAACTCCAACTCCGAGTAGCAACCAGGCCATTATGTTGTATGCGTCCTTCTACAATAATCTCCATTTTACAAGTCCCTATTGCGCCGGCTATGCTTTTGATGAATGACTCCAATCCTCACTCCTATCAATACATTCTTCCCCTTTTGTTTCGTTTTCTCGATTTCCTTTCTATTACGACGATCCTAAGATCTTCGAATACGCGTCCTCGACCTCGCCAGCAAGCTCAAGCAACGATACAATCACAATCTGGTGCGTCAAATTCGGCAAGCGATCTCTATGCAAGCCGATCCATTCCAATGGCGGCGTCGCCTCGCCCATATCCCTGAGCTGGGGTGTCTCAATAACAGGTGGCTCAAGAGCGACGTATTCGTACTTCGACTGCGGGACGTTGACTTCGGCCGTGATCTTTTGGTTTTGTCTTTCTCCGTCTTCCCCTTCCTTCCTATCCTGCTCGGGTTCCGGCACTCCTGTGACCTTGATAGCCGACATGGCTGGGATCTCGCGACCAAATGTCTGCGCCAGGGCCTTGGTGTGGTTGGCCCACATGCCCCTGATGTAGCTGATGCGGCTGTAGTTCCACCCAACCTCGACTTTGCCCTCGAACGAGCTCTTGAAGATGTATTCGATTGTTCTGGAGTCCGGGCTCTGCCATGTTTGCATCATGGCCTCGACTTTGGGGACCTTAAGGATGGTGCCGCCTCGAGAACCGGTAGCGCTGGCTACGACATCTTCCACTGAGATCTCACTGACTGCCTTCGGGGCTTCGACTCTACGTACGCCCGCGAGACCAATCCGTAACTGACCAAGAGTCAGGCCCAGAATACTGTGGATACGCTTTTCTTCCATGCTGGCTGCGAATCTCGCTTGTGCATTCAGAGCTTCCAATTTAAAGACCTGGTGGTCCGAAAACGTGCTTGGGAAGATACCGAGGTTGAGTGCCTTGAGCGTCACCACGACGTCTGTATCAAGAGAGATCGGAGCCATCGCCTCTGACTTGTCGGCCTGTGGCTTGCTTAGGCTAGCTTGCATAGTAGACGGTTGGCTTGAGAGTGACTTCCGTTTCATGAACTTCTCGATATCTCGTAGCGACGTCTCGAAGCTCGCTTTTCTCTCCTGGATAAGCTTCTGGATAGCTTGCCACAGCGCAACGGTTTGGGCTGCTGAGGTTGTAGTGCCAAAGACTTGGACTGCCTCTCCGTCGAGGATCGCTACGAGCCTATCGCCGGATGCCTTTCTTTCTTGACGCACATTGTACATGAGAAACTCCATTGTCGTTATGTCGGCGACTAGGAATGCTTGGTAGTCAAACGCTGTCTTTAGTCTGAATTGGCTAAAGCTGATTGAAGCCTGGATTCTCGGTGTTTCGTTTAGGGCTTGCTCGCGTTCTGGCCATTCGATCGACGTGCGCAACTTAAAGTTCTGAAGAGCGACGAATCCGCTTAATCGACCGGTACAATCCACGCCAATCCTCTCAAACCCCAGGCAGAGATTCTGCTCCCAATCCGACGTCTTCTTCGACGACACCCAGAACTCACTTATAGCAAATTTGGTCTTACCAAGAGACTGTCCCAGGTCAACATTGACATCCAAGGCAGCGATGGAGATTGTAGCTGTCCAGGGGAATGCTGCTGTGGCGGCGACCTGCTGGTATCTCTGTACAAGGTGACCCTGAGCTATTGATTCTGCTGTCACCGTCGCCACAGGTGCTGTGGCACTTTGTCTCACTTCTCCAGGCATCCAAATTTCTCTAAAGAGCAAGAAGTCCTGAAGCTGTTTGGCGTTGATGGCCACTTCCATTGGACTCACTTTCAGAATAGCAGAAACGCCACTCGTACCGCTGACGTGCTTGCTATTCATCATTGAGAGCACGATCGAGTCAATCTGGAAACTGCCAGTGGATTCTCGAGAATACACGTGCTGCACAGATGTGTGGAATCCGCTGAAAGCACCTGAGATGGCAAAGAAGTTTCCATGTTCTACTGAATGGACTGTGTTCATGGTAATATAGATATCGTCGAAACGAGTCGTAGCCGCAACTCGGCCGATGGGTTGACAGCTGAGAGTGAACTCCTGTTTGCAAATGCGTAGTCCCAGGTTCAATTTCATACGTCCCAGCACCGCGCTGGGATCAGCTGTAAGAATATTGTCTTCGTTGCTAGACTTCGGTTTATCTGAATCTTCGCTCGGCATTGCTGGTGATGTTGGCGACACAGGGGGCGTATCATCACCAACCACTTCTTTGATGCTGGAGGTAATATCCATAATGAGAGGGACGACAGTTGGATATAGAATGTTGCGCGACGGATCAATCTTGATCTCTCCGTATAGTGTTGGGTCTTCTCGACCATTATCTCTATATTCAGTCTTCCAAGCCAAACCAGGGGTACGAAGTACCATGCTGCTGCCAGTCTCGTCTGTGCTGAATTGTCCATATTTCCCAGCCAAAGAGGGACGCTCTGATTTTGACGCGGCCGAAGCGTCTAGTTCATTTACAGGCCTTTTCCCGGAGAGATGCACCACGGCTCCAGCAAAGTCGGCGTCGATCAAGAGTGATTCTAGCCTCCTATTTCCGAAGAGAGAGCGTCTAGTCTCAACTTCCTGTTCGGCTGGCCCGGCGGCAGGATTCTCTAGTGTAACCATTGGCGCCCAATGCCCCGAAGCTTGTCGAACGTTCTTCGCCGATAAACTGATCGAGTCCTGGAGATGTGCAGCAGGGATAATGAAGCCGGAGGTCAATCGTAAATCGAGCGACTTCCCTACTGCCTGGAAGGCTAGTCGGCGGGCATCAGCTGTTGAAACAAAGGCAATGTTGAAGATTACTTCCGGTAGAAGTGCCGAATTGGGTGATCGGCGAGACTTGTCTTGGCCTGGTGGGACCATCTGTAGTTGGAAATCCTCGATAGTCAATTTTGCCGAGTTCTTTTTGCGCGTAGCGAACTCAATTCGTTGGAAGGACAGAACCAGGTCCTCTTGACCGGTTGTGGGTGGTTCTTGAGTCGACACAAGCCAAGAAAGTTGGATATTCCGTATCTCAAAAGAATACATAATTGATGAGAGAAACGAGTCCAAGATATCACTTTCTGTTTCTTGCTCTTCATCATTGATAGCAATACGGGGTTTTGATTGCCTCAGCTTCCGTAAGTATTCAAGCTCACGCGATGTATCGATATCCTTGATCTTGTCGCCCATGTAGCCAAGCACATCCACCGATGTCGAGACGGTGTCTGAAGAAAGGTTCACCTCAAACCCATCAGACTTGAAGTCAAAGAATCTCAGCTCTTGCCCATCTTCCGATTCTCGGCTTGTGGCAGTAATCAATGCGCCAAAGGCGAGGTTGCCGCAAGACCTCATCCCTTCTTCAGAGCCTTTCTCAATATTAAGCATGATCTGGCGAAGGTTAACACGTATCTCAGGATTTTCTAAAATGGGGCCACCGTCTATCTTATTCGCAAGCTGTATTTGGACCGTATCCAGACAGAACGATAGGCGCGCGGATTGCTCAGTATCCGATTTGATCGGTGCGTTACCCCATATCTCGAGCCCAGCAAGACTGCCGTGAACGGCATATGTTAGCTTTGTTTTACTAGGAGTTGGCGACGCCGGTTTTGTCAGTTCGGCTCTGTCGGGACCAAAAATCTCGTCAATGTGCTCTTGTATAATTTTGCCTTGTTCCTGAAGATCGTTGATAGCGTTCGAGATCTCAGGCCGATTGAGCGCAGTAAGCAAACTGTAGACAGCTGAGGCATCTAGCGTTACGAGTTCTAATGAGGCCAGCACCGTGACTATATGCTCTCCTAGAGCCATGTGACTAGTTATGCGACCATTTGTTGGTGGAATTTGCAGCAGGGAAATGCTGCGAGGCGTATTATTGACTTCGATTTGCATATCATGTGAATTCTCCTTGATATCGAAGTCAAGTATCACCTCTCTACCAAAGTTAGCAGCCATGTTCGCTCGTGCGACGACCCCAGAGATAGTGTAAGTAAGAGATCGTAGCAAGGGTAGTGTGATCGTGTACGAGTCTAAGAACATTGCTAAGTTGCCTTGGATCGTTGACAGTCGTCCTCCACTAGGCGTTTGAGGTTTAGGCGAGGGGTTTGAAGGGAACCTTTGTGCCAGCGCATAGAGCTGCGCAGCCTCGTCTTTTACCAACAGGTCTAGAACCTCAGCCAAGACAATTGGATCTTGCTTCACAATAAACTCAAGGTCCTGGCTGCTAGCAGCTGATCTAATAGTGTGAGTCGAGGACTGCTTATCAAATTGTACTTCATGTGCAACGATAACGCTCGGATGTCGAAGTCGTGAAGTAGCGAGCACTTGCGAATGGCTCTTGACCCGAGCAGAGGCTGATTCACATCCTAAAATGAGATTCGTGTTTGTAGTACCTCGTGCTCCGCTGGTTGTGAGTGCTGAGAGCTTCAGATCACTGCTTTGCCATCTGGCACTTAAATTTATGGCTTCAAGGGAGATTGCACCTTCGCCCAATACGCAAACCACATGTAGTGGGCGAAATGGTGCATGTTCTCCAACATCTTGCTGCTTAGGATGTGATTCTTCCGATACTGAAGCCTCTGCTTTCTTGTAGAGTCGAAGTATATCGTCAGCGAGTTCACAGAGTTCCCAATTAGTCTTGATAAAAGCTTCGCTGCAGTATATATTGACGAGCGTCAGGGGTCCTCCGAGATCTATAGGTTTCTCATCAATCACCTCATGAGTACCACTCTTCTCTTGAACCCTCACGGTGAGATCAACGACAACAATCTCATTTTGCTTCGGACCAGGGTCGAGGACAAATTGCATCTCTTGGATCCTGGCAATAATCATCGTAGGAATTGGATTGGAGGCATGGGCATTGGGTTCAGGCGTTTTGCCAAAGATGTTGTCCAAAAGCACTGCGTGGCTTGGATCTTCTAGGTCCCAGCTCCGCCACCGCTCGAAAGCCGCGGTGACCTGGTTCCTCACATCGCTAGGATACTTCGTAAACCCGTACAGGCAGTCTCGCCTTAGATTCTCCTTAGCATCAGAATCCAGTGTAGTCCACATTTGGCGTAATCTTGTAACAAGTTTCCAGGAATCATATGTTCTCAGATGCTGTTCGGCTGTTCGCAAGATAGCTGACGGTCGGACGACGAAAGAGGCATCACTTGCTTGATGCCCTTCAGTCATGACACGGTACGTGAATTTCTTCATGCGTTCATCACCAGCTGAAAATGTGCCCGAGAACAACTCCGCAGCATTGGTTGCAAGGATATTCGTCCTGTGTATCAGTGAAGCGAGATACTCAACCTTGCCCGAAGACGAGGAAGCATGAACAGCACCGACGTCGGCATCGATATAATTCMCCTCCTTTGAGCCCATAGAAACCATAATCTTCTCTATCCTAGCTAAGACCGCAGCTTGTGCTTGATCTAAGTTTGTGGGCCTTTCAGCAGCGGAAAGCTGCATAGAAGCAAGTCGGAAGTGGAACGATAGCCGTGAGCTGCCATCGACAGGAACGCCGTCAGCTGCATTAGCTGTCAAACCAGATCGGGTAGCAAGTACGAGTGACCTGAAAGAGACGTCATATTGGTCTTGTGGTTCCTGAGATGAATCGGCGGAATCACTACTAGAGCAGTTTAAGAAGCGTAAGTTTGCTTGCGGTAGCCGCACGATAAAATCCGTGACTGTCCCATTTACTTTTTCCTGTTTTTGGCCATCAAAAATGTTCGTCACTGCTCCAATTTGGAGAGTGTCAAGGATGTCCTCGGGATCAGAAGGTGATAGAGCTCGTACCAAAGACGCTATACTTCGCAAAGATGGAGCATTGAGAAAGATACTTATTCCGGAGGGAAGTTCAAGGAGTAGACTTTGATGAGCAAAATCCTCTCTTAGTTGGTCAGGATGGAGATTGTCCAGGTTGAAGTCCGAAGAATAGAACAAATTGTCGTTTTCATCTTCTTCGATGCTGTGTAACGACGCTTCATCTGTATCGGGCTGAACGTTCTGAAGAGGAAACGCGGGCGCAAAGTATTGACTTGAAAAGGAGATACTGGTGTGAGGAGGATCTCTTCTATCCCCAGGTTCACCATAAGCACTAAATGGCGCTGAATAGCGCGAGACAGAAGGTGAATATTCACGAGGATGGGTCGGTTGCCTCGACCCGCTACCCTGGAACACTGCTGAATTTGAAGCAGTGAGGTTAGAAGCCCGAGATCGTTGTGTCGTTCTTATCGAACCTGGCCGCAGAATGCTATTATTGCTCGAGCTAGCCAAGGAAAGGAACGAGTTCTTATGGCGGAGCTTAGTAGAACGTTGTGAAGAGCCTAAAGACGTTATCGATTGCTTGTCGGCAACGGCCCCGGACGAAACTGGCCGAGGGACTGGCGGGACGCTTTGGGCTGGATTATCAGTAGGGTCGGGTGTGAAATCATTGAGAAGACCAGGAAGCAATAAGAAGTTGGTCCGATGTGTTCGCTGGTCATGACGGCGCACAAGCTCTTGCTGCAAATGTCTCTCCTGTGCAAAGTCATATTTCCGTCCAATGAGCGCAAAATGTATATTCGTTCGAAGAAACACGTCGGTGTCAACTCGAGAGTGGGTTCGCGACCTATGCCTCGTGGCGGATTCTGAGTTGACGCAAGCAATCTCAAGATTGGGTATTCTAATGTCGGCACGCCTGGAATAGTGCGTCCTAGCCCAGTCATTGTAATGAACATCAATCGTTCCCATGGAGAAAAGGAACGCCGCCTCGTCCACGTGCAACCAAACCTGAACCGATTCAACAAAAACCTGAAGAAATGTTACGTCATACATTACGATCGACGAATACGGGATTAAGGCGTTCTCGTCGTCATCAAGAGAGAAGCCGAATGCTTTGCCTCCTCTTATAAGAGTGGTCAGAAAGTCGGTCGAGCAATCCCCTGTGACGGCTCCCACTCTCAGGTCCCAATTGCAGAGATATGTGGGCTCTGTAGGCGGCAGACCAAACAAACGATGCCCGTAGATATTTAAGCCGTCAACGAACAGCTGAGTGCTTGGTATGGCACTCATTGGGCTAATAGCACCTCCGTCCTCGTCTCCGAGGGAAAGGCTTAAAGGGCTAAAACATAGGTCGAGGTCCATGTAGTAGTTTGTGAAACGGAGGTCGATGGCTAAGGAAGCGGCCTCGATGGGGATATTACGCTTCGCGGAGTACATGTTGGCGGGAAGGAAAATCCTTGGGTCATCGGCGCGAATGCTTAATATTACATCCAAGTCATTTGATTTCTTAGGCGGAGGACGTTCCGCCGATTGAGCATCCGGATCGGCTCCTTTAGCTCGTAAGGCTTCTTGATGCTCATCCAGGGTCCGGAAATGAATATGGTCGCCGAAGTAATTATCTTTCATCTGTAGGAAATAGCGAACAAGGAAGCCATAGAGGTAGGCAGTGGGAGATTGACCGGATACGTCGAGGACAAGTGTGTCAGTATTTGCAGGTGAAGTTGCCGCATTATAATGATATTTCCCTTCAATCGCAAGATTTTCAAGCTGTCCTATCTCTTTCGAAGCCAAGAACGTAGCTTGAGTATTCCATGGCGGTACATGTAAGCCAAGGCGGAGAGGGTCAGCCGTGACCTGAAACGCCACTGCGTTCTTCGTGGGGCGGTAATTGTCTATCGGTATGCAGGTGTTTGTTACTAAACACGGAGTAGATAGTACTAAATACGTGTTCTCCTCGAAATTGGTAGGGTCATTGACGATGTTTACGTCGTTAACATTGAGGTAAAGCTTTAGGTCCTTCAGTCGTAGGTTCATGAGATATCTAAAGGGGGTGAAGAGAAGGTACTCGGGTGGTGGCCCACTTCCCCAGTCGTCTATCAGGTCTATGAGCAAGAAAATGTGATCCCTCAGAATGAAAAGCTCAAGGCCATCACTTTTGATGTCGAATTTCCAAGTTCGGAGGCCATTCCACTTGAGGGGCGTAGACAGGTCACAGGATATTTGTTGGCGTCCGGATTTCCATAGGAGTCCATGATTGACGCTAGTTGAGACCTCGGTGGTAGGAAGATCAATTTTCAACGTGTTGGTATATCCAGTTGATCTTGCTAGCATGTCCATGTTGTACGAGACCGTGGCGTTCGGTGCAACCTTGATGTCAAGCCACCCATACGGACGCTGCTCTGCTGCTGCGGTTGCAGTAGACTTCCGGTTTCTACCCCGTTCTCGCCGATTCCCCTGGCTGCGCTGCTGCTTTACTGTGGGCGCGTCTTTCTTCCACCTCCAATTTTTCGAATCTTCGCGTGTAGGTACTCTGAGTATAACCTCCTGGTCCAGCTCTAGGTAGAAATTGAACTGCGTAGGTACACGATCCGCGCCAGGCTGTAATTTCGGTGCAGGTATCGCATCCTTGCACAAACCAGGGAAGAATACCCTCTGTAATTCAGCTCGATGTCTGTCTGCCCAGGGTCCATAGTTGATGGTACCGCCTTTCAACGATAGGTTGATCGCCCAGGCCGGCGCTACAGTCCCATTGACATCGTCTGAAGAGCCATCATCGCCTTTCGAGGGATGCAATGCGCCATGCGATCCGACTTTTCCCGGGACGTCCCAGAGTATTGTCAACATCGCCTCGGGGCTTTCAGCTACTGGGTTCACAGCAGCATACTCAACTGACGACCATTTATGCTTGTCATCTTCGTCACCATCATTGAGATACCGAGAAAGACCTTGCCATTGGCTGGAGCCAGGTATGGCGGCTTCAACTGGTTCTTCTCCGCCATCTCGTGAGTTCACTGAAAATGATTCGACGGACTTCCCCCAATACGGAATGAAATTCCGTAGCTGTCCGAGCACCCTACGGCGTTGTGTTCGAAAGAATGGTCTATTTTGAACAGGAGCGGAACTTTTCGCCGTTTGTTCATCCTTCACAGCTCTAGCAAGTTGCTCTTCCTTGAAGCCATCGTTCTCCTTCATCTCAATCACTGGGTCCTCAAAGCGAATCTTGAATAGTTGTCGGTAAGGATCCGGAGTCTGGCAGTCAGAGGCATCAACTTCTCCTGATAAGGATTTCGTCTTCGCGATCAAAATGGCTTTCGTATTCTCATTTCCCATGACGAGGGCTGCCTTATCACATTCAAAGTGTATCGGGAACAACTGCAACATGAAGGGAAGATCTTCCTTGTCTGCTGTCTTATGATCACCGTCAGGGATAGAAGTAGAACTGAAGGTTCTCTGATGATGGTTCCCGAAGCCGCCTTTCTCATCATTCAAGTCCAGACCACTTTCCTTGAGGCTCTCGGGGTTTTCGTGGGACTTGTGAAGACGCTGTCGCGGTTTGACAGGGTCATTTGCTAGGCCATCGGTTCCGTCCAGGGCATCGGCAGTTTTCGACGGAGAGAGCTCAGTCATTGCCTCAAGCATAGAGTTGTATGCAGCACTCCGGTTATAGACAAACCACTCCAATCCATTGACGACGACGTTGACACGGCAGGGGAGCTCCGTATGTTTGCTAGAATCCAGCGTATTACCATCTTCGGGCTTTGCATCCTTCTTCCCTGCGCCAAATCCAACATCCCGTACTCTACGCAACCAGTACGACCAGGTGATATGCCCATTTTGTATGAGGATCGTTTCGTTATTTCCATGGTATCGAAGGCCGGTGAAGAAGACGCGACCGCCGAGTAACGACCATTGCAGCGCTTGAATATCGATATAGACCCGATACGTATGCCAGGTATAGGCGCGGATGATGTACGAGATGATGGAGGCGAATACTCTGTTAAAGTATAGCAGGAAGAAGATGGCACTATGAACATGGTTAGGTACTTAATAGGAGGGTTTGAATGTGGTCGAGGTAACTTACACGAAACCGCATACTATGATAAAAGCTAGGAATTGGCTTCTTCCAGTCAGTTCTGACATGTTTTGGCTCCATCATCCAGCAGCGACACGAATTGACCTACCCGTTGAAGTTGCGCCAGCTCGGCCCAATGGTGTCAACCATCGTGACAATTCCCGAACTCCCCGTCCCCCCAAACACCCCCTACGATTTGCGGCGCCTAGGTTCTCTCCGCGATCCTAGCTACAGCAGGCATTGAACCTCGAGCCGCAGTTTTCGGTTAATTTGTGGGACCTCCTCAGAGGAGCCTTGGTCGGCATTGGTAGTTTGTCGTTTCGGTATGGAATTCGACTATGCCTGCGAAGTTGCGAACATCATCAGATTGCCTTAGTTACTTGAAGGTAGATCGATCCGACGGTACTTTAGTACAAGACAATATCACGGCTAGGTACCTAGATCCAGTCATCTGCAACGAGCAGGGGGTTTTAGCGGGTTGAAGGGAGTAGCACGTTAGCGTTACAGCGGCCTCCCATTGGTGGACTTAAGCCTTGGACTCAGCTTCAGACGGTGTTATCGATAGAGTATTACTATTTTAATAATACTTAATTTCAATAATACCCCACTTTTTCGAGAGCTTTTTCTTTAATTAATTTATCATAAAGTAAATATTAAAAAGTTTTTATTATAATTATATTAATTTATAATTATTATTAATTAAAATTTAAGTTATTTAAGTTAATTTATTAAATAAATTATTATTTATTAAATTAATATTTAATTTATTATTTATAATATTTTTAATATTAAAAAACTTATTTTTTTAAAAAAAATCTTTTTTTTATTAATTAATAATTATTAAAGTTTATTATTTTTTTAATATAATTTTAATTATATTATAAATAAATAAGTTTTTTATTATGTTTTTTTTATTTTTTTTATTACGTTTTATATGTTAACCTTTTTTTTAACTTTTTTTTTAACCTTTTTTTTAACTTTTTTTTTTAACTTTTTTCTTAACTTTTCCTTTAATTATATATATTTAAACTTTAATTATATCTTTTAATTTTTAATAAGTTATATAAACTTTTTTAAATTTATTTAAATAACTTTTAATTTATTTATTTTTATTATAATAATATATATTTAATAAAGTTTTTAAATAATTATAAATTATATTAATAACTTTTTATTATATATAACTTTTTAAATATAATAAATTTATTTTTAAGTTTATTATATTAATTTTAAATTATAAAAAGTTTTTATATAATAAAATTTAACTTATTTTAAATTAAGTTACGTTTAAAATATTATTATTTATAAAAGTTAACTTTAATAAATGGTTTAATATTTAATTTTTCATTTATTAATAAAAGATTTTTTAATATTTTATATTAATATAAAAGGTTTTATTAAATTTATAATTAATAAAAGTAATAAAGTAATTTAAAAAAGAAAAAATATATTTTAATAAATATATATTAAAAAGTTATATAATAAAATTTATTTATTTTTATAATAATAATAATAAAATAAATTATAAAAATATTTTTAAATTATTAATAATTTAATTAATTATTATATTATTTAAAGTTATTATATATAATTTTTATGTTAATTATTATTTTTTAAAAGCTTAATTAATGATTATTAAATTAAAGTAATTATTAATAATATAATTTTTAATCTTTTTATTATTAAATTTTATTAAAAACGTTATATATATAATAAAATTAAAATATTTTTAAATATAATAATTAACTTATTTATATTAAAAAGGTAAATAATATTTTTATAAATATTTTATATAAATTAATTATTTAATATTAAATTTATTAATAAATCTATTTTAAGCTTTATTAAAATCTTTATAGCTTTATAAATATATTATATATTTTTAATATAATAAAATACTTTTAAAAATATATAAAATCTTATTAAAAAAAGATTAAAACATGATATTTTATTATAACGGTTAAGAATATTTAAATTTTAAAGCTTATAATGAAATTTAAAATTTAACTTATTAAAAGAAATTGTTAATATTTACTTTAATACTTTTACTTTTTCATTAATAATAATTTTAATAATTTAACCATTAATAACTTATTTATAATTAAATTATAATATTACATTTTTATTAATATAAAATATATAAATAATAAATTATATAAAAGGAAAATATTAACATATTATAACTTAAAATTAATTATTATAATTTAATATTAACACTTTAAAAAATTAAGTTAATATTAACTTTTTAATTTTATTTATTACTTTAAAAAACTATAAAAACTAATTTTAAATCTTATATAAAATTAATTTAAATATTTTATTAAATATAAAGTTTATTAAAATATATTTTATTATATTAAATATA